>JAOXNR010000015.1:0-14346 GCA_028571225.1 Parsonsia alboflavescens
TATATATATTTATATTTATATTCATGTCTCTACTTCATGGTTTCAAAGGGCATCATTCGCCAACAATCTCAAACTAACTTCTAACGATAATTCGTTTTTCTATTGACGATAGCTCTTACCCAGCCACCTCTCATAATCTCCCTTTCCCTGTTCTGTTCATACCGGTGAAGGATATCTTAGCTCATTTGATTTCACACGTCCGAATCAAACCATAATATAAGTTCATAGTTCTTTTTCAATTATTATGATCCCTCAATATGGACAATTATTTTGATTCCAATTATAATTTTCCGACAAATAACTCTTGAGAACCAATTATATTATTGGCATAGAATAACTTTTTAGAGGCAAGATTATCAATTTCATCCTTAATACTCAAAATCTAATCGATCCATTTTTTTTCAAAAAAGAAAAGAAATTTTTTTTAGATACATTTGAATTAACAAACTCAAATAAATTAACTGGATAATCCAAATTCATTTACAACCCTTGTAGTTAATTGGATTTGGAACAGCAAGGATGTGATTGATAATTTTATCCCTAAAAAGTTATTCTGTGCCTGTAACGTGATTGGTTTTGATGAGTGTTTCGTTAGGCAAAAAAAGTAATTGGGAACAAAATGACTATACAAAATATGTTGGGGGACCATAACAGATGAAAAAAAATTTATAGATTCATGCCATAGTTTTGGCACAAACATGTGGGACCAAATGAGCTAAAATCCCTACTGATAAAAGAAAAATTACTACTCCCTTGAGAATCAATGTACATTTTTTATTTAATATCCTCCCTCGATTCGGAATTGAATGTCTCACATTTCATTTTGGATTATCAAAAATTGAATGTCTCATTTCCTAATTTAGTTAAAATTTTATTAAAAAAAGTAATATTACAATGCTAAATTAACTAAGTCAAAATTTTTTCTTAATATACTTACAAGTCAAAATAGAGCATTCAACCCCGGACAGAGGGTAAAATTGTATTGTATCTCTAATATTAATAAAATTATAATATAACTTTTGTTATTATAATATAGATAGAAGTGAGAGTAGGTTGTCCCTTCGGGGACACTCCCGCAGATGAAGGGCGGACCTGTAGAGAGTGAGAGTAGGTTGTGAACCCTTAATTTATTTCATCAGATTATTAATAGAATATTAAATGAAAAATATAGATCTATTAATTTTAAGACAGTGAATATTTAATTTTTAATACTTAAAGTACTTACTGAGACATTTTTAATATTTCAAAATAGCAAGAAATGTTATAGTGAGGCTTTTAGTTTGTATATATTTGCATGGAATTAAGTAATGTATTGACTACGCAATGGCGGAGTCACACTCACACTTGTAGAATCAAATGACCCCACTCAAAAAACAAAAATACTAATACATAGAAATTTTTTTAAAATTTTAATTTTTCTTTAAATTGCCCCACTAAAAAGAAATTTAAGGAGTCAAAATAATACAAATAACTAAAAACTATTATCATGTTTATATAATTGGTTAGTGTGACCATATTTGGTGGAAATTTTTTACCCACGCAAAAAAAAAAAAAAAAAAAAAATTCTGACTCCTCCAATGCATATGTGCCCACACTAGTATTCTTGTTCAAAATAAAAGCATAGTATTTAATAAGGGTTGGCAAGCTTCTTGAATTGAAAAAAAAGATTGTTATTCTGGCTTCTCAAATAAATAATCAACAGGCAATACATATCCCTTTTTAGAAGAAAGAATAATTATTTTTTGTACTACGTGGATAAAAAATTTAAAAGAATAATAAAGCTACTGAAAACTACCTTATTGTTTGGTTTGTAGCCAAAATTTAATTGTAAAATATGTATGCTGCCACCATCTGATATGATCCCAAGAATTCAATGGCCGCAATTAAATCAGAGAATCATTGGTAATTATTTCAAAAAAAAAAAAAAAAAAAAAAGGTGGGTATCACTAAAGTTTGATGATGATGCTTGGATAGATAACCTTTGAAGTTGTACTTACTTTTACACCATTATGTCGACCCTTTCGAATAAGCCTCAATTATTGAGCTCTGATATATTCTTTTGGCAAGTGACTCACACAACAAAAATATATCCTTATTTTGAAAAACGATGCTTATACGAGTATTATTCTTCTTTTTAATCGCATAAAATTCTTCTATTTCTTTCTTTCTCTTTTTAATGTTTTAGAAGGTAAAATAAGATTTTTAATTCACAAAATCTTTCAAAATTATGAGACTAATCATTGAAGAACTACTGACTCAAACGGACTTTAAATGAGCTCTTTCTACTGTCAAATTTCCCTTTTTTATTTTTGGCAAGATTTATTGTCTCTTTTGAAATACAATCAAATTTTTTTAAATGGGAAAAAAAAAAACTTAAAAAGAAAAGGGAAATAAAAGTGTGAATGTAAATCGTTGATGATTTTTTTTTTTTTTTTTTTATAGATTGCTAGATATCTCCATACGGATTAGACTAATCTGAATTTAATTGGGATCGTGTAAACATAATCTAACTAATGATCCCTTCTAAAGATTAACAAGTCACTTACCACTTACCATAGATTATGCGATTTAGTACAGGAATTGTTGAGAACTACAAAATCTTTTAATTTCCAAATTAATTATTTTCAATGGGGGCCATCTTTGCTAAACTAAGATTCTCTATGGATGCTAATTTGGCTACTTTTATAATGTGTACTTGCACCATGGAACCATGGCATGATATATTCCCAGTCAATCTCTCTCTCTCTCTCTCTTTTGTCTTCAGAGCATTAAAACCCAAAGTTGAATATCTCCATTTGTACTCTGTATTGGTTTATCTGTCTCTCTTCAGTGTTGAGGGTGGAGTCTTGGACCACACCACTACACCCTTCTGCAGTGAAAATCCTATTATTGAAATATTGAAGTAGATTTTATTTCTAGAAATAATATGGAGTAGATCATGTCCTTGTTGGTCATTTGTGTCCTTTCTTTTTTTGTAGATTTTAATGTAATTTCTTGCTAACTGGCAATTTTATTACCTCTTCCAGAATTTAAAGGGGTGGGAAGAAATGGAGTATCCGTGTTGTTATTATGGTAAGTAACAAGATCATACGAGTTTGTGAAATATAAATAACTTACATCTAAGGTATTATTATTAGGTTAAGATATTACATTTAAGATATTATTAGGTTAGAAATAGAATATTGATGACATTGTTTTCAGGTGATATTATCATAAAATTTATCACTATCTCTTGCAATAGCTGCAAAATGTTCATAGAAATTAAAAGAAGAAGCTGCAAGGAGAGGCGACAGAAGGGATGAGATTCCAAACCCTATAGTCCCATCAAAGAGATTCCTGTAACATTACATGTTCATTTGTCCAGGACAGCTTTGAGAGATACTGCAAGTTTCTTCCTTCACGATACTGAATTATTAGTTCTTGTTTCGCTATCATGATCAATATAAGCACAAGCCTCCCCCTCACCCTTTTTTTTCCCAGGTCCCAAAAAAAATCGTATAGTTATTATTAATGATAATTCTTAGGACACTCCATCCAATTTAAAATCATTTCTATGCCAAGAAGGCAAGAACCATATATATAATTATATTAAAGAAAATGTATATTTATGTATACAACGTATTTGACTAATGATTATGTTTCATATTAACCTAATATCAGAAACTTAATTACATAATTGTGTTCTATGATCTTCAAGCTCTAATTTGATCATATTAAGCGTGTAAATATCTCAAAGATATATTAATCTCACATAATGCCTATTTGTCACAAAAATATAATTTAGGTGCAAAAATTAAACTTGACTTTTATCCCACATCACTTGTGAAAGACATCTTCCTCTTTTAGATTAAACTGTAAATACTTTGAATCCGTTCAATTTTAGATATGCCGCTTTAGTCCTAAACTTCTCTTTAGATTTTGCAACTCACTTTTATTTTAAAGTTTTTGATCATTCCACACTTTTTTTTTTTGTTGTTGTAATAGATATTTTGATAAGAAATTGAGCTTTATAAGTTTTTCTCTCTCATCAAAGAGGAGTATTTTTGTCAAACCATAATATAACTCACTCATTCACCCACTTATATATAACCCACCCATTTTTTACCCAAACTAGTTAAAAATACTCCTAGAGCTCCATTCTAATAATCCACCGGATAAATAAGGGATAAAAGTAGGGTGAGTTATAAGTGGATAAGGTGTGTTATATTGTGTGTTGACAAATACTCCTAGAGCTCCATTCTAATAATCCACCGGATAAATAAGGGATAAAAGTAGGGTGAGTTATAAGTGGATAAGGTGTGTTATATTGTGTGTTGACAAATACTCCTAGAGCTCCATTCTAATAATCCACCGGATAAATAAGGGATAAAAGTAAGGTGAGTTATAAGTGGATAAGGTGTGTTATATTGTGTGTTGACAAATACTCCTAGAGCTCCATTCTAATAATCCACCGGATAAATAAGGGATAAAAGTAAGGTGAGTTATAAGTGGATAAGGTGTGTTATATTGTGTGTTGACAAATACTCCTAGAGCTCCATTCTAATAATCCACCGGATAAATAAGGGATAAAAGTAAGGTGAGTTATAAGTGGATAAGGTGTGTTATATTGTGTGTTGACAAAAATACTTCTTTGCTGTGTTGAAGGATGAAAAACTCCAAAATAAAAATTTATGGATGAAAATAGAAATCTATAAATAGTTGATTGACCAAAAATATCATTCTTCCTTTTTCTTTTCTTTTTACAGGTGGTATTCAATGTAGGTTTATACACACACTTCACCTCTTCCACTTAAAACTTGACCCACCATGCAAGGACCTAAACAATATAAATCGACTTATCAAAGTTAAAGTCTGCATGAAGATTTAGTCTTATGAAGGTAGCAATTACAAAGAAAAATTTTAAGATTGCTATAAATATTTCAATAAATTTTAAAAACGTGACATGAAAATTTTCAAACATTAAGGTTTACTGGGATGTGATTTGTAGAATAGTTTGCATCTTTATATGGTTTTGTTGGAATTCTTTGCTCCACGATGAACATTTTGTTTACAACCACTTCAGAGTCCATGTCAAACACATCGTAGATTGAGTTTGGGAAATACTCCATTATGTATGAATTATGATATAAATTTGACATATATGTAGTCCTCTAGATATTATAAATTTTTTGTTGACCTTAATGTATTGATATTGATATAAAATATATAATTCGACGAGGGAATCATTCACATGGTACACTTCTATTTTTTTGGGGGGAAAAGTGATCAATCTTGTATGTTCCACAATCAACAAAATTAGAAGAGTTTTCCAGTAGAAATATCAGAGATAACTAAAAAGAAATATATTATGTATCTTGACAGTCCTCCGATATCAAACACGATCTCTGAATACAAAATCCCTCCATTATGCTTGCTTTGAAAAGCAAAAAAAAAAAAAAAAAAAAAAAATGTTATTTGATTCAATATTTTATTAATGTAATGTGTAGTGATGCACAAATATGTAATCAGATATCTGGCGCCAAATTTACGTTTAAGATAAAACTTTCTTAGATGGCAACTTTTGATTCCTGCCGTTACATAGGAAATTGGAAAATATTGTAAACAAAATTTGGACACATTATAGTTATAGTGACAATGAGGTTCACCCTTTTCGATTTACTTTTTAACACAGTAACAATTGTTAGAAGTTAATATTTCATTTTAATTTGTATAAATTTTTAAAAAATGAATTGATTTAGTTTATTTTACTATTAATAATATTAATTTTTTTGAAAAATTTTTAATTAATTTAATAAAATAAGATATTTATTCTCAGATAATTTCAAATGGAGAGAGTATATTTCAGCTTTTAGAGGTAACAGAAATAACGTATAGACAATTTTCGTTTAGACGTAACAATTTGGAATTATTAGATATTGGGTACCAAAAAAAAAAAAGTCTGGAATAAGATTTAAACATAATACAGTCTACAAAAGAAATATGGAAGATGCATAATGAAATTAATGCCAATTTCCAATTCCCAACCACTAGTAAGAATGAGACTATTCCACAATTTTCCTTGGGCCCAGACACAGTGAATTCAAACCTAACCCCCTTTCTCACGTGATAAAATTGGAGAAAAATGTTCTTGCTTTTTAGCAAATTAAATAATGAGTTGCGAGTTAAATATAAAATTTATATATTTCTCAATTACTCTTTTCACTCTTAATTATAAATTAATTTTAATCATCTTCAATATTAGGATAATTTGTTTAAAAGATATCCCTATAGAAAAAGAATGTTGAGAATAAAAGAAAAAAAAATTCTTATGTAAAGAAAAAAGAGCATAAGTACTATGAAGGGAAAAAAAAGAGTAAAATTACCATTAAAATACTAACAATGACTTAGAATAAGGGATAAAAAAAGTGAACTTAATATTTTTATTGTACTAAAATATCACTTTATTAAATTCCTAAAATTCATAATTATTCGACCATATCAAATGTGTTCCCCTTTCTCTTAGTATTGATATCTAGGAGTTAATAAATCAGAAATGGAGAGAACTAACATTGGGAACATTTATTTTATCCTTTTGTTTTAGACGTATAAGGATTAATTTGCATGGATCTCAATATTCCGCTAATGTGGAAGAGTATTGGTCGAATTTGAACTCGAAACCTATGATCCACGTACTAGTCAGTCCACCACTCATATGTCTCCAAAAAGACTAGACACTTATCTATTAAATACCCCCGAAAATATAAAACAACTTATAAAAATTCATTATCTATATGTAACTATAAGAAAACTTACATTTTTCACCTTTAATTTTTCAATGTGCCAGAATTTTTTAAAATAAAAATTCTATTAAATATATAAATTTTACATTTCTTATTCATTACTTTTTAAATACAACAAACAAATAATATTTACAATATAATAAAAATTCAGTGCAATTATTCATATTAATTTAATCACGTTTCTTTAAAGATAATAGTAATCATATTTTTTATTATTAAAAAATATTAATCGCACAATATACTTAAATTTGATTTTTTTTTTAAAAAAAATCCTATAATGCAAGTACCTTGTTTCTTTTCTTTTCTTTCTTTCTTTTTTTTTTTTTTTGTGGTGTTCGGATTAGTTTGTATGCGTATCAATATTTTGTTAATTTAAGAGAGTATTGATGAGACGTACCCAGGGATATAGGCGAGTTGGTAAGCCTAAGGTGATATGGGGAGAAACCTTCCGACTGGTGAAGGTTCTAGCCCTGGAATTTACATCCTGGGCGTGCCAGTCCCGTAAAAGTCATCTCCTTCTGACCTTTCCCCTTTCGTGCATATCTTTCGATTTATATCCCTTGGACTAAGGGGCCTTTGGTCCAGTGGGGGAGTACTCCACCCACTAGGGCATCCGCGAAGGAACTATAATGTATGTACCTTGATTCCTCAATAAAACAACATCTATTTTGAAATGGAAAATACATTATTTTTATCTAGCTAGCTCAATATTCATTCAATACAACACATTTAGTTTTTCTTCGGTTAATAGACAACTTTGATTCAAGTTAATACATTATATTGTTTGTTCATTAGATGTGATTTTTTTGAAAAAAATATTTATTTTCCCTTTTCACCCTTTCCAAATAAATAAATAAAGGGGAGTGAAATATTAAGTAGTAAGTATTCCTTTCATTTCAAAATGAACATCATTTAAGAAAGGGGTATGGTTTCAAATAATTTTTGGATACTTTTTTTAATATAAAAAGTATGATTAAGTTACCTATTTTATCCTTTCTTTTTCAAGCTTCTTTTAAACATTTTTCAATGGCACTTAATTATCTCAATTTTTAAACTAACTAATCACATAAAAAAGAGAAAAGAGAAAGGAAGAAAAAGAAAATAAAGAAAGAAAGATGATTTGGAATACAATTCAAAATATAAAATAAAATTAAACGAGGAGCAAATTTGTCCTTTGGATAATGTAATAATTATTTTGATTGTGGTAAAATATTCTTAAATGACCTTAATTTTAGGGTGTAACAAACAAAGGGGAGATGGATATCCGGGTTGTACCCAATGATGTTCGGGTTGTACCCCAACCGCCTTAAAAAAGAGAAATAAAATGGAAAGATAATTATGAATAGGAGATGCAAAAATTTTTTAATGGGAATAATGTGACCACCCAATAATCAAGTCCTCGAGGCAATAAAAAAACTCCTAATTACTGTCATTGTTCATCCAAAAGAAAATACTAAAAGATATTATTATTATTATGAATATTAAAAATTCCACTCCAAAAATTAGATTATAATTATCTCTCAATGATAAGACCTATGAAGGATTATGTAACACATGAAAATGAAAGAAAAAAATAAAAAATAAAAAAAGGAAAGAAGCAGGTCGGTTCCTTGCACCCAACGTATCTCCTGCTTTTGCCTCTGACACAGCCTCGGACTTAGGCTCGGACTTTGTTTATGTATGACTTTGAGGATAAGAACGCCTCGCCCCACCCACTTCCCATCACACAGGCGCCCCCCCCCCCGCAGCCCCCGCCTTTCCTTTCCTCTCTCTTTCGCTCTACAAGTACCTTCTCTCCCTCCCTCTGTTTCCACTTTCTTAACCCCTCAACCAGAGATTTTCTCTCGCTACTACATACACCCAGACACGGCTAGACTCCAGGACTCTTTACACTTTTTCACATATACATAAGGAAACACGATACAAATTGAAGTCCATTTTTAATCATTTCGTTTGAGTTTATTGGAAGACCAGAAACAGAGCATTACTGCAAAAAAGACTGTCAAGCTGGCGATCGAGAATCAAGAAACTGCTGTTCGTGAAATCAAGCCAAAAAACAGGCGGATTATGGTATGTGTTTTTATTGCCCCTTGATTTTCTCTCATTTTGATGATAATGTATAATGACTTATTCCTTTTTTTTGTTTGGGTTTTTACTGACTTCGTGGTTTTGGTGGTTGGTTGTTTAACTATAGGGTGCAGGAGGACCCGATGAGGAGGATAACCGATGGCCGCCATGGTTGAAGCCTTTGCTGAGTGAACACTTTTTTGTTCAATGCAAGTTACATGCCGACTCACACAAGAGTGAATGTAATATGTATTGTTTGGATTGCATGAATGGCGCTCTGTGTTCTCTCTGTTTGGCCTACCACAAAGACCACCGTGCCATTCAGGTATGTCCTGTCTGAATGCACTGAAATTTTTTACCATTCTCTCTTTTCACCCAATTTCAGCCTCTGGGCATCTGACATTTTTGTTAAATTTTGCTCTTTTCAACTGTCTCTCCCTTTCCGCCCCCGCAACCCCCCCTCCCCTGTGCCAGTGTTTTCCAATCTTGTTTTGGCAAATTCCTCAATTTCCATGTCTTGCTACACCGTTGACTTCTGAAAGCGATGATTTCTGATGAATGTCTTCAACTAAATCAGGAAAAAAAATTCGGTTTCCGGGTTAAATGATATGCATTTTGAGTAATCAGATTTTGACTGTTCTATATCGCCTTTGTACAGATAAGGCGGTCATCGTACCATGATGTGATCCGGGTGAATGAGATTCAGAAGTATTTGGACATTTCATCCGTTCAGACCTACATTATCAACAGTGCAAAGGTTGTATTCTTGAATGAAAGGCCACAGCCAAGGCCTGGCAAAGGTGTCACAAACACTTGTGAAGTCTGTGAACGCAGCCTTCTAGACTCTTTCAGATTTTGCTCTCTTGGCTGCAAGGTAGGGCAATGCCTTTCAGTCTCTTTTCTCCTTGAAATTATCTTTTGGGTGCCCTTCATTGAAGGCTGATGATGATTTCTTTTCTTTTTTTTTATTTTAATCCGAACGTCATTGAATTTAATGGGATATATTCTCATATAAAGTCTCTTAATGATGAATATCTGATGATTTTGTGCCAATGTATGATTCATTGATCTTAACACCGTTCAAAATTTTCACATCGTTTTTTTTTTTTAAAGAATTTTTTTAAACTGTCTCGAAGATTTGAATATTTCTTCGTGATATTGGGAAGTTTTCTTTTCGAAATCCTGACAATAAGATTATTAGCTACTGAGGTTAGGTTGACATTTCTTCTTGATTCTAGAATGTATGGCGAGAATTGAATTATTAGTCACTCTCACAAGGCCATTGGTATTAACTTCTTTTCTTTCATTTGATGTACAGATTGTTGGGACATCTAAGAATTTTCAGAAGAGAAAGAAGCAATTTCCCGAGAAAAGGAGGGGTCTGATGGCGGCGGTATCGGATTCCGAAGACTCTTACAGCAGCAGCAGCAGCCACGGTGGGCGGCACAAGAGCCCAAATGGCAGCAATGGCAAGGTCCAGAGCTTCACCCCGTCAACGCCTCCCCCAACTGCAGCTAATTTCAGAACAGCCAAAAGAAGAAAGGGAATACCCCACAGAGCCCCAATGGGAGGATTAGTCATCGAATATTAGCCTGCTTTTATGTTTAATTTAGCTTTAAACACCAGAATATACATCTTAGTTATCAGTCAGGTCCTTCCATTCACCACTGCCTTGATACAGAAAAGGCCATTTGGGAGCGACCTTTTAATCTATAGTCATATTGTATATAGAAGCAGCTAATAGGATGGTGTGATGGAAAAATAGCAGGGTTAAAGTGGAATAAACAAATGTGAAGGGGGCCAAAAGGTGAAAGATAGAAAAGTCTGGGCCGAGTACATCAAGTTATAGTTTGAATATGAAAAAAAACAGTGGCCATATTTTAAAGGTGTGATTACATACAATGTAAGTTTTCTTTTTGTTCCATAGTATAAGGCTTGGGTAAAGTTGTAAATATAGTTTTGCAGTTGGGTTAGAAATGGGATAACAAATGTACTCCTTTGAAAACAGGTATGCTGTCTATATATGGAATGAAATAAATAGCTTTTGTAAAAAATCTTTATTTTATTTAAAATTCTGCAAGGCGATGTGTTGTTATTTTTGGAAAGTTTTTTGGACGGTCGAGGGTTACTTCTTATCGGTGGGGTCCATGATGGTTCGGCTCGTGGGACGGTAGAAATGAAAGGCGGTATCTGGTTGACTACGTGTCTATCCGCTATTGGTTCGAGAAAAGCTAGGTGTCTTGGTTCGCGGAATCATGAATTAGGTCAGCCGCCCTCTGCTTTGGTGTAATACAATGTGGTTTCTTGGGGGAGGGGTTTTGTGTTGCTGCTCTTTGGGGATCGTTGGATTAGAATCAACGGTCGTGATGTTCTCTGGCAATCTTGAGTGGGTTGGTTTCGATTCGACCCATGTCTCTGCCTTTCTGATTTTACTTTTTGATGGGTTTGGCTATTGTGCTGGTAGCCTAGGTCTACTACATATTACCAATATGAGTACTATGTATAGCTTTTTATATTTTAAAATTTAGATTAAATTTTGTTCGAACTTTTTAAAATAAATTTGAAATAATTAAATTAGTATCTTAGATAATTTGGGGATTTTTTTTAATTGGATTTGATCCAATAAGCGGTTTGGACTGTAGCCATTGGCACCAATATGTGGTTAATTGAACGCGACCCATGAGGAAAAAATGGTGGATGCAATGTATGCATTTCTTGCTTTATTAGTTGCCTATAATGGATAAAGCTTTTAGGGAATCCATCCATATAGAGAAATAAATAGTGGTGCTGAAAGAGGGTATTTCTGTCAATGGAAAAATGGAAGTCCATCTTTGAATGAATGTGAGTTGTAGCATTATTATATCATCCAAGCAAGTTGGTAGGCATTTATGATTGGGTGCCATTTTTCGGCACTAAAAAGAAGAAAAAAAAAGAAAGTGTGGAGAAAAGTATTTTGGGCTTTTATGCATTTCTTTTCGAAAAACGACAAGAGATGCAATAAAAAGTAAATATTCTTTAAAAAGTCTATAAACAACAAATTATGATTCTAGATATTTTAATCATCTTCTATACCATTTAATAAAATAATATATGTTATCTAATTTAGATAAAATATTACAAGAGTTTAATTTAGTACATATTTTTAGAATTTATTAAAAATATATATTTATTAGTAAAAATGGACTAGGAGATTTAGAGTGACAAATTATAAATAGCTACGTAGAATAAGGAGTTGGGATCCGGGAAGGGGCACGCGAAACATGCATGAAACGTGACACATACATCGCCATGTTACACGCATTGCTCGGTGATGGGATCCCTGCATTCGTATAAGTTACTAGTAGGTTCCTCGTACATTGATTTCGTTTATTATCAAAGAGTTCCACTTTTTTCTTGTATTAATTAATATTTTTTACAATAAATAAATGAAATTATGTACTATTATCAGATAGAGGGAAATAATACGAAAAAGATATATATTCCTCTCATCCCTCCTCATAGGTCATTCATAGTCTTTTTTCTTTAAAAATTCTGTTATTGAAGGACATTAATAATGAAAGGGAGAAAAAATATTTTGTGAAGGAAAAAGAAAGTATGTGTAAGATTAAAAAGAATGAATAAAGATTATAAATAAAATTCAAAAATTTGCCGAAAAATGACTTATAATTACATGCAAAAGATGTAATTTTATGTGGATAACCGTAAAACAAGTTATATTATTATGAGACAAGTTATATTATTATGAGACTAATAAAGTGAAGTTAACGACTCTTTTCTAATTACTCCACTGTTTATAAATCATCTGTCATCATTTTATCAAAATGAAAGTAATATTTTTTTCCTCCTAAAATATCCCAATGCATGATTTTAATCAATCTAACAATTATGATGAAAGAAAAGACATGAAGACATGACTAATACGGTAAAAAATTTAATAAAATATCTAATAAATTAAAAAGCAATGACTGATAATTAATGATAAAGAAAATAATTTAGAAGAAGTATTATCATCATTATTTGTTTGGTTATAATTAATAATGGAAAACAAAATATATTTAATACTTTAACAACTTCAATTATGAGTTATAAGTATTCGATTACAAAAGTTAAAAAAGTATATATAATAATGAGGCATGTGAAACTTTCCTTGTATTCTGTTGAGAAGATGGAGAAAATTTTCAGTGCATCTGCTGCACCACATCAGATCCATATATGCGATGTAGTCTTGAATTTTAATTGGTTCAAATTTTTTAATATTAATCCACTTAGCTGCCATGCCACAAATTAAAAAGATTAAAAAATAGGCCATCTCCATCTTTTGCTCCTGCGTTTTGCCGTTCATCTCCACTAGATTGAGAGTTTTAAGGTTTTGAAGAGAACAAATGATAAAAGAAGGAAATAGCAAGTGGCTATAAATATGAATAATATTACTCCCCCATCAGTATTTATAAGTCACTTTTTCAGTCACTAATTATAAGTTATTGTTATTAGTTTATTAGGTATTTTATTAATTTTTTACCATATTACCCTTTTCTCTCTTTCTTTTCAAGAGTCACTATTGTTAATCTAATTAGAATCATAAACATGGGACAATTTAGAAAAAAAAATATTACTTTAATTTTGACAAATAATTATTGATGACTTATAAATAGTGATGAAGGGAGAATCTAGACATTTTTTTATGAGAAAGGAAGCGAAGGCCATAATTTTAGGAATTTGTAAAATGTATACGTTAGCGGGGTAAAATATGTATTTCAACATTTCAACTTTGGAGTGATCCCATTTCGATATTGGAAGGATCAAGAATCACTCCAATTTTGTTGTGTATTGTTTTTTTTTTTTTTTTTTTTTTGACTCTCTCTCTCTCCAAATATTGGTGTAAATGTATTCAAAGAGGAAATGATCTCTTCTTTTTCTCCTTTCATCACTTTGTTTCATAAATTATTACTTATTCCCTTCAGAGTTCAATGATCATTTTGATTTGACTATTCCTTTTTAATAAGAGATTAATTTTCTTAACTTTTAATACAATATAACCATATATCATATATATGATAGTAATTTTGAAACCAATTTAAAAAGTGAAATTTTTAATTTTTGATATATAAAAATAAAAATATAAAATAAACATTCATTAATTGTGAGATGAAAAAATTAAAAAAAAGGTTTTATCCACAAATTAAACTTTTTTTTTTAATATTGTCTGGATCAGTTTTCACGCACCTCAACATCCTGCTTATCCAGGAGAGTGTTAGTAGGTTTCGAACTCAAGATCTATGGTTTGTGAGCTCGCCACTCCACTCACTAAAGAGACCCCCAAATTAAACTTGAGATATAAGCTTAACTCGTACAAGTTTAAATGAATCTAATGTTGAAAAAACAATTCCTTTGTAGACATCCCAATGGATAAAATGACCTACACGCAAACCATAAATTTCTACCTTCTCAAAGTACATTTTCCACCTTTATAGTACATTTCACTCTCTCTCTTCTCCCCCCC
>JAOXNR010000017.1:0-14617 GCA_028571225.1 Parsonsia alboflavescens
GAGATCAATTTTTCTGATCTCCAACAATCAATAGATAACTGGAAGATTCCAGTTCATCCTTCCAACTCCATTTACAATTCCCCAAAATGGTCATTCTCTAGTGACTATTCAATTAAGACTGTTGAACAGACTTTTCAATTAAAAATTCACCATTTTTAAAGCTACTTGTCGGATCTGGCTAGTAAGTTGGCCAAATGTGATTTGTTCATAAGGGACTATGCCATTATATTGGGTTTAGAGTTCTTCTCGGACAAGGTCTCGAAGAGATTTTGGTAAACCATCAAGGAATTTTTCTTTCCAATATTGGTTATTGCCATCTGGTCTGGAATAACTCCTAGTCAGAAAGGAGTCTTTGTACCATCTAAAATCAGATAGGGTTCTACACTTAAGATTGTTAAGAATTTCAGAGGATTTTTCTCTAAAAATTCCTGGATTACCTATGAAGGTTTTTGCTATTGTAAAAATAAGGGTTGAGACAGCATCAGGAATGGTATGTCCATCCTGAAGAATTGGAGTACCATCTTGACTGGTTCTAATGGCTTGAAAAATATTTTGTTTGTCTAATTCTGTGAGATGTTCATCCTACCATCCTTTGAGTTGATGGATGTATATCTTCTGTTACAAAACAAGGCATTCAAATTAACAAATTAGGACAGTCTATTATTATTCCTTTCAATAGACCTCCTATCGATAAAGAACTCCATTCTCTTATCTCTCAAAAGTCCTCTCAAATTAATTTTCTTAAAGAAGAAATTATATATATATAATTAATGTATAAATTATAACAGATATATAATGAGTAAGTAATATATATATATATATATAATTTTAAAAATATTTAAAATAAAACAATTCAATTTTCACACCATTTAAATTTTATTTTATTTTTTGGCAGAAAATAGTAAAAAAAGTAAATTGAAATTAAGAGGAAAAATGTAGAAAATGGTATACAAACCAAACATAATAATGAAAAAATAAATTTTAGTATTTAACACTCATTACAGTCTAAGAAAAAAAAAACAAAATAACTAAGATTGTAAATATGTGTAAGAAAAGAAACCAAACTTCTTTCTAAAAATAGAAAAAAGAAGTTAGACATGAGACAACCAAACCCTAAAAAAGAGGCAATAAAAATAATAAAATAATTTTTTTTATAAAAAAAATATCTTTGGCCCCAAGGATTGGCCCATCCTAACTCTCTCTAAACCTTTGTTGCAATTGGGGTTAGTTTTTTCTAATCCAACCATTCAAAAATATGGGGTAGGGCCAGATCGGCCCCAAGAACCCAAAGCATTTTGACAGCTCTAGATATTTATGTGCTCAGAATGTAACATGCTTTGCGAATGACTAGAGAGTTGTTTTGACCTATATTGCAACCTGTAAAATCATGAGAGACTATAATGGTTGAAAAAAGAAATGTGGAATCATTATATAGTTTGATCTAAACATGTGAGATTAAATAGGAAAAAAGTCCTTCTTAAAATGACATAGTTACCCTCATTAGTTTGTCACATATTGGGCACATAACCTACTATGCCGTAGGAATGGTCAGAGAAGAGTGATTTGGACTGTTGTGATAGCTTGTAAATTCACAAGAAATCATAATAACTAAGAAAACAAATGTAAAACCATTATATAATATGGCCCAAATATGTGAAAAACCTTAATTATAAATATAGGGTAAGTTTCTAACAGTCAAAGTTAACAATCAACATCTGATTTTATTTTTTTAAAATAAAATATTTAATAAAAATTATATTTTGTAAATATGTTTTATATATTATACCTTCTTTATATGGAATACACCGTTAAATTTTTAACCGTCAAAGTTAACGGTTGATTTTTTCTTTTACTTTAAAAAAATAATAAATTTGATCCAATATCCCTAAGTTTTAGTTTAACCTTTTAGATATAATATATAAAATCTATTATAATTTCTTTTTATTGAAATAAAATCAGATATTGACTATTAACTTTGTTCGTTAAAGATTTAACTGTGCACTCCATACATTTATAACATTACCATATATATATAACTTTTAAAAGTATTTTAATGAAAAAAGAAAAAAGATTAAAATAAGTCCAGAAAAGCCTAACCAGGAGGAAACCTGGCCATTTTCTGAACAGGTTAAGGCCATATGCAAGAGGGATGGAAACGGGTCAATTCAGATCAAGCTTGTGTTAATAGGCCAAGTCTATTAGAGAGTCACTTGAGCTGAGTTTGACCTTTTGCTTATTGCCTTTTATAAGTTTTTTATCTAGTCCGAGCTTGGTCTGACATGAATCCCGTTAATAAAGCCTACATATTTTAAAAACTCAAATTTATAAATTCGATATAATATAACATAAAATACAAGAGTATTTAATCCTTATAATTAATAAACGAAATAAAAAAAAAGGAGAATTAATAAAATTTATAATAACAAAATATAATTTATTTAAAATATATGATAAAATACTATATAATTTAATTTATTACATTATATACAATAATAAAGACAAAAATTTAAATTATGATTCTTGAGAATTCAGATCAAATATATTTGTAGGTACTAGCTACTAGTCATAAAGAATTAAAAATTAAAAGTAATTTCTTCTACTTATTCTGAATTTTCAAAATAAGAATAATAAAATATTATTAATTATAGAACAACTTACAAATAAAAAAAAATATTATTTTAATTTTTAACAATTCTTATTTGAATCATATAAATATTTAATTATATAAAATATATATGCTAAGTAATTATAACGAATTGAAAAAAATTTATCATGATTTATATATTATATGTTCAAATATTAAATTATATATGAAAAAAATTTATCATGATTTAAATATTATATGAATTTTAAATTAGATATCATGATTCCACCTTCATAAACTTAGGCCTAACCTTTAATACAAAACGGACCTAAAAATAGCCTTCAATCCCGGCCAAATATAGGCTAGGCCACATGCGGCTTCCCCTATTTCTACCCTTACATGCAACCGAATGCACATGCGATGGTCCGTTTTCCACCCAATTCTAGAGCAGTCACCCAAACCGACGGGCCTATTAAAAACCGGACCGATTTTTCCAACCAGAACCCTCTTCATAACGAGGTCGCCGTTGAGGGCCGAGATCAACGCCCCTCTTTTCCTTTCCTCTACGGCACTTTGCTACAAAAACCTAGGAATCGATTCGTCTTCTTTACTCTTTGACCTTTCCAGGCTGCCGAAACCCTAGACCTCAGAAGAAGTATTTTAGGAAGACGAAGGTAAAAGGAAAAAAGATCCATGGCTTACCAGCCTCGAGCTCCTAATTTGGACAATGACGGAGATAATAAAACAGAAGGGGTTCGGCTTTATAACCCTTATCAAGATTTAAATGTTCCCATCCAAACCTTATACAAGCTGCCCACATCACCCGAGTTTCTTTTCCAAGAAGAGTCTCGCGTGCAGCGCCGATCCTGGGGTGAAAATCTCACCTACTACACCGGTATTGGCTACCTCGCCGGTGCGACCACCGGTGCCGCTAAGGGTTTAGTCGATGGTGTCAAGGCCTCAGAGGCTGGTGACACATTTAAGCTCAAAATAAACCGGATCCTCAACGCTTCGGGTCACACCGGTAGGCAGTTCGGAAACCGGGCAGGAGTTATTGGTCTGATGTACGCAGGGATGGAGAGCACCATGGTCGCTGTTAGGGATACTGACGACGTCATTAACAGCGTGGTGGCCGGGTTAGGAACTGGTGCTCTCTACAAGGCGGCAGCTGGACCTAGGTCCGCTGCTGTGGCTGGGGCAATAGGAGGCGTGGTTGTTGGTTTGGCGGTCACCGGGAAGCAAGCCTTAAAGCGATATGTGCCTATTTAATTTCTTTTATATTTCTGAAGAGTTTGTTTGTGGGTTTAATGGAGCTCCCCTAAGCTTTAGTCTTATTATTTGTTACTACAATTTTGATGAAATGTTGAAAATGGAATCTCAAATTCTAATTGAGTAGTAATTCAATTTTATTTGGAATGAAACAAAGACATATCTGCAGATTCTCTGATGTACCTCACAGGTAATATGAGGATAAGAATAATACAAGGGAACTTTGACTTGGAATTTTGCCTTTTGTGATTGTTTTTACATTATTGTTTATTTCCAGATTGTTTAACTAGTCAGAACGCAAAAGAGTCCTAGAGAAATTCCTGAATGGACTTGTGAATTCTTGAACATTTATGTTCTGAGTGTAATGGGCTATATGTGGATGAGCACTGCTTTTAATTATTGTGGGTACTTGATAAGTGATTATGGCACAATCTTTTTTTCATTTTTTTTTTATACTTGTTTTATTGTGAAACTGATTTTTTATATGTTTAGATAATCATGATGTCTTTATTTTTGCCCTTTTATTTTTCTCCCTTTAAATTCCTTTGTATTAATAATATGCATGTGAGGAAATATCCTGAACTCGGACCTTTGCATATTTATATATAGTATGGTATTTTGTTATCATATAAGTCTTGTCAAAATGAATTTACTATGAAGATTCTGGGAAATGGAGGCAATAGCTTTCGGTGTCAAACTCGGTTGTGGTAATCTGCAGGACAATATGTCATTTCGAGTGACAGTTATGTTTGTTTCAGTAAATGCAATCTTGTTCTCAAAGCAGCTACTAATAGCCATGCTAATGGTAGTTTTTAATTGAATTCAATTTGTAAAACCCCTAAAAGCTGTTTTTACTGTGAGACTAAACAACAGGATTGGTGGTTTTGGTGACATGCATTCCGGTAGATTGCGTGCAACAAAAGATTGAGTTGCTTTGAGAGGAAAATTGGAGTAATTGATTTAGATTTCAAAGGGTAATATTAGCCCATGGGAGTTATATGCTTTTGTGTGAGTTTAGATCGGAATAGGAGCCAGGGAGATGGCTGTTTTATGAAAGGTTCAACATCCTTAATACCATGATGAGCAGGGCTGACTGTGTAATTGGGTTGCATATGTCTGTTGGGAGTAAGTTTTGGCATTGTTCTTGTATCTAGAACAGATGCATCTTAGTGTTCATCAGTCAATGCTTAACAATTGAGAAGAAGGGATGCATAATTGGATGCTTTACCTGTAAATTCCTCTGAATATTAATGTGATACCCCAACCTCATGTCAGATATGCATTTTTAGTATGATTGGTGAGGCTAGGGTTTAAACATCCTTAATACCAGGATGAGCAGGGCTGACTGTGTAATTGGGTTGCATTTGTCTGTTGGGAGTAAGTTTTGGCGTTATGCTTGTATCTAGAACAGATGCATCTTAGTGTTCATCAGTGAATGCATAACAATTGAGAAGAAGGGATGCAGAATTGGATGCTTTACCTGTAAATTGCTCTGAATATTAAAGTGATACCCCAACCCCATGTCAGATGTGCATTGATATATAGTATGATTGGTAAGGATAGGGTTTAAATATCCATTTTGGCATATCATTGACGATTGCCAACTAGTGATTGCCTGCAGGCCCATGTCCCTAGGGTTTGGGGATTGACAACTACATACAATTGTAATGTTATTGGGATGATGAAAAACAGATGAATATTACAGCGCATATTATTATTCCTCATAGCAAATCAGGATTGTCCTCGTTTGATGAATCTTGTAAAGGTCCTGTTATATTAATGTTAACTTATGCTGCTATGGTAAAAGGCGTTGGTGACTTTCTTCATCAAGTGATTGAACCAGTGCGTTTTACAGCAGAAGAAGTTTCTTCGTGTGCAAACTTGTTTCCTTTACAAGTAGTACTACTGATCATCGTAAGTTAATGCGCCAGATAATGGGCTGGCTCTAGATTGATGATAAATGCTGCAAAATTCCTGCTGCTTGGACAGCTTCGTTTCTTATTTGTGACCTCTTTTTATTATGCTCTGGAGTTTTAAATGTGGTCAATTAATTCATCCCTTGAGGGAGCAGTTGCACAACGCAATTATGGTAAAATTTAAAATTGATTATTATTCAGAGTACGAATAATGCCATTGTTGTTGCTCAAAAGATCAGACTAAGAGCTAGCTCTTTGATTGATTTTGAGGAATAATGCCATTGTTGCTGCTTAAAAAATAAAGGACTAAGAGCTAGCTCTTTGATTGATTTTTCGGAATTCTGCTGCGTGGTAGATGGGTTATATCAGAATTCGGAACTGCCCTCTCCTTTCCGAATCCTCTGCCCCTATGTGTTTCCTTGTAGCGTCTGGGTCGCCTTTCCTTGTACCATTAACTCTGAGACTTTTTACTAACATAATAAATAAATTCCGTCATTCCTATCTTGGTCGTTCTCAATAATCTACCATCTTCAATAGTATTTTTAAATTAGACAATGACCTGCAGCAGAGCATGCTAGTCTTATAGCTTTGATTGAGTCACGTTTTATTAAGAATGATTTCAAACTTGTTAACATAATTGGGTGTGTGAGGTGAGCCCGTCTCCGGAAGTGGCTTATTTTCATTCAAAACTGATCCATCAAGAATATTAGAGCAATTAAGTTACAATGTCTCCAAGGCAAAACTGCAAAACATCATCATCATCAACTGATGCCACGACTCCTTCATTCTGGAAGTTGAAAAGAAAACCAGCAAAACAAATAGAAGAGGAGGTAAAAAATCAACCCTAGAGCAACATTGATTCTGGATTCTCAATATAGCCCTTAAACACCTTCAACCATTCTGCACCAATTGCACCTGAACACCAAAGAAGATGAAATTGGCTCATTAAAATTTTGACCAGGAATCATAAAAATAGTTAGCTCCCCCTATTCAACCTACCATCGATAACCCTGTGGTCACAGCTTAATGTAACAGACATGAACGATGCAAACTTATACAGGTCAGGGCCAGAACCAGGTATAACTCTTCTGTCAGCTGCCAAAGAGAAAAGTTTGAATCTTAGGCAAAAATATCATCAGCCCAAGAGAAACCAAAAACAGAAATCGCAACATTTCTTCTTACCAGATCCAACTGCCAAGATGCCAGACTGAGGAGGATTAATAATGGCACAGAATTGCTTGATGCCAAATGGACCTCCTAAATTAGATACTGTAAATGTGCCACCCTAAAACAACCATGCTCAAGTCTTTAATATCATTCTTCAACCACTATATAAGAAAACAAGGGAAGGGGGGGGAAGGAAACATAAAACTTCATACCTCATAATCTTCAGGTTTGAGGCTGTTCTCCATTGCTTTTTGGGCTAGAAATTTTACTTCCTCAGAAATTTTTGACAAACCTTTCTTGTCAGCATCCTGAAAATATGCAGCAGTTGTTGAATGGATTATCATAAAACTATAACCCACAAAAGTATGTTTGGTGCTGCACAATCACCAGCAGCATACCTTAACTACAGGAACATATAATCCATTATCTGTCTGTACAGCAACATTAATGTTTACATTGTGATACCTTGAAATATGTCCAAAAAAAGTGTCAGGAAATATCTCACGTTTTATACAATTCACGTTATATCTGCGTTCAAATTTCACTTACTGGCGAATGTAGTCATTGGTCCATGAGCTGTTGCATTGAGGAACTTTTCGAAGAGCCAAAGCAGCAGCCTGCAGCAAAAGAAGCAGTTATTTTAGCCAAAAACTCTCCAAACAAAGCTAAGAGAAAAAGAAGAAAAAAAATGAATGAGGCAGAATAGATGGCTCAAGAAGATTTGTCTTTTGAGTTCTTTCCAAAAAAGGAAAGACCAAATCTAGATGGTGGCATGCTTCGGGTATAGGAAGCAGGGCCACCAGAAACCTTCAGTGGCTAACAATGGCCACCAACAGCACATGTAGAAAATAGTAGGCAAGCCACCCCAGTAGGGTCAAAGGTAACAACTAGTGGAGAGCAATGACTGAGGATTGGTGACCAGATTGGATTGTCAGCAGACAACCCCCTATTATGAATTTATGTCATACACATGAATATCTAGAGATAACTGAGAAAGAGAAATGAATGATGTAGCTTCATTACTCAAATACCACGTTAACCCCAACTACAATTTTCATTTATTAAAAGAAAAGAAAGACAATTAAGGTACCTTAATTACAAGATCATTCACTGATATTCTCTTTCCACCAGAGGCTTCTTGTAATGAGTTGAGCTGGGTGCGGAGTCTAAACACGAAAAAAAAAAAAAAAAGGAAAAAAGGAGATGCAATATCAAAATTTAAATTAAAGTGAAATGAAAAGGCTTTTCAGTTTAACTTTTACTTGATAGGATAAAGTCATTGCTTACTCCATAAGCTTATCAACACATGTATCCACAGTCAAATAGTAATGGGGAATGGTTTGCTTCGACAGCAGCAACCGTGAAGCTGTCACCTGTTAGTATTTGGTTTATGTTACCATAAATAACCAAAAACACAAAAAAAGGGCATGGCCACAAATAAGGGATGCAAGATATTACCATACAGATTTCTTGATTTGTTTAAACTGAAAAGTTTCATCCCCAAAGAGACAATCAACAAAAGGAAAATACGGAATTACCTTTCTTATCTGTGAAAGAGAAATATCAGTATAATCTAGAGCTGCAGCTGCGGCAGCATCCCCCCTGACAGTAGGTGCTGAAGTTTCCTTACCACGAGATGCTAGAATTCAGCAAAGAATATAATTCGAAATTAAAAATAATGACAGGGTAGAAACTCAAAACAGATGTATCCAGAAAGATGACAGAATCAACTCAAGTTTAATAGCAAGATTGTAATATTTGTGATGATGAAGAGAAATATAGAAGGATTCATGAAAAACTTTACTTAAGTTTCAGACCACCTGCTACTCCATTGAGAATTCACATGGTATCATGTGGATTTTCACACATGTAAAACAGACAGAAATCTATCAACCATCAAACGAAAGTGCCATGTAGCAATGAATACCTATAAATTCTTCAACATCTGCCTTCACAATGACTCCATCAGGACCAGTTCCTTTAACTTTAGAGAGAGATACCTGCATTCATGAAATCACAAAGTGAATGGAATGCAAACAGGATACTACTGTAGTTGAAAACATTATCAAATGAAAATCAAATCATTTTTGAATGATTTAATCAAATTTTCTCCTAGAAATTGGACAAATTCTTCTCAGACTAAAATAAAAATATCAGACAGATAAAAGAAGCATAAAGAACATTGACCTACATTTTGCTCCTCGGCAATTCTCCTAGCAAGAGGACTAGCAAAAATGCGGCCTTCTGCTGCAGCAGCTACATTGGGTTTAGAAACTTTCGGCTCTCTTGAAGTGACAGATTCTGCTGCCTCATCTTTGTGTGAAGATGGTGAAGAGGCTTCTTCAGGTGCAGGTGCAGGCGCAGCATCTGATGCAACAGTTTTGTAGTCTTTGAACTTATCTATATCTTCCTCTTCTTCAACAGTGATAGCAATAACCTGCAGAACTCGTATGTTATGTGTGTGTTTGAGACACAATAAGATTCTTGTTGAACATAGAAACAGGTTTCAGATAATGACATCATCTCAAAAAAAATTCACATGGCTGGTATAATTCAACTATTAGTTGGAAGATAGGCACATGAGCCTTGCAAGGCTTTAGATATGCAGGGAAAAAAGCCAAAGCCATAAGAAGCAGTATGGTGCTCATGCAATTGAGATATTCTAAATTTTTTAAGAAAGAAAGTCTTCAACAATATTATATGAAATGTTGTGGCAACCGGACCAGAAAAAGGGAAGTACTTCTGATTTATAATTAAGAGGATATCATTCCCTCGTGTACACATTGCCATATTCATTATGGTATCTTGTTAAAAGACATGGACCAAAAAGGAGATGGGAAGAACTATACCTCACCAACTTTAATTCCACTTGAGCCATCCCCACGTAAGATCTTGGCAAGATATCCCTCCTCCATGCATTCCATCTCAACTGTTGCTTTATCCTATGATTAGTTAAGTGAATATAAATATGGTATACCAAGGATACATCACAATAATATTAAGGGAGAAAGTGAACCTACAGTTTCAACTTCACAGAGTACTTCACCAGGTGAAACTTTTTCGCCTTCTTTCTTCAACCATCTTGCAATATTTCCCTACATAATCAATAAACATAGACATTCAGTATGACTGAGTTAGATGTTGACCAGAGAGAGTGGCTTGAAACTTTGACGTGGCATGCCTCTGTCATTGTAGGTGAGAGTGAAGGCATTCCAATCTCTTGATGTGGAGGAAGGCCTGCATGCAAAAAGGAAACAGACATAATATTTTGTGAAGGAACTAAAGAGCAAGGAAATCAAAGGAAGACCTCACTAGGAGAATGTTATCATTAAAAAAATTGCAATGTTTGAAATAAAGTTGGATTAGAAGTTTTGAAGGTAGTAGAAATAAGGGCTTTTTCTTTTTTTTTTTTTTTTTTGGTTCTGGGTGCTGGGATGGGTGTGGAGGTCAGTGGCAGAGCCACCTTGAGAGGCCGGTTGGCCTGAATTTTTATTTTTATTCACTTAGAATTTGTTTATAAAATTAGACGCTTGCTAATTAAGACGCTTAGAGTGATAAAATTATTTTATTTTATTTTATTTAAGAAAACATTACACAAAATTTCACAAGTCTAAGCTTTTTTCTCTTTTTATTTGTTTGTTTGTTTCTTTTATTTTTCATCTCTTAAACATCAAAGGCCAATTATGGAAATTAAATGTAATTCATTTTTTATCAATTTCAAAAAATCAAAATCACAACTTAATCAAGTTTTTTTTTTTTCAATTAACTCATTTTCTATATAAGATACTTATTTGATCTTTTTTACATAAAAATTAGAATTCTTTTAGGATGTTATTGGTTTTGATTTTTAGGTGAATTGTTGTGGGTTTTTTTTTCCCCATTAAAATAAGTTTCTTTTATTTTCATGTTTTTATAGTTATATATTATTATAAAAATTATATTATATATCTTTATTTTTAATTATTTATATTGAATAAGTGCCCCTCCTGGCTAACTTAGCCCCTGGTGGAGGTGATAGAGTATCTGCAACATCAGTTGATAAAAAAAATAAAAATAAAAATAAAAACAAGTAGCTTAAAAGAGATAACAATAACATAAGATGTCAGCAGCTCATAAACGACCACAGAAATTCTTTCCATAGGACTTTATACCCATATAGGCAAAACTCACCTGAATCAGATGAAAAGAATCTCCCCTTTTGCAATCCTGACCTGGTACCAGAAATAAGTTGGTAAGGATATGCATCCCATGTATTTAGATGATCTAAACATTACTCAAAAACTAACCATGAAGATCCAACATTGAAAGACATGCCAGCCATAGAAGAATCAACCCCTCTTGCTGTAATTATGGCACTTCCCTGCTGTTTTCCTAGCCGTGATATCTACAAGCAGAGTTCAGATATTGGACAAACAACTTCTTCATTTTATGAGATATGCATGTTATTACCACATCAAACAACAGAAAAGGATCCCTCATGAAGTCGAAAAAGGCAAGTAAAAATGAAGGTTTGACACATCTAATCACCTTGGAAGGAGATATTCGTACATAACTTGTACTAAATCCATCTGCACTAGGAGATACCGAATCAAGTTGTTTGAACTTCAGGATACCTGTTAAACAACAACAACAAAAGAAAATGCTTGCAAGTAAGAGAGAGAACTTTTAAGCAAATTAGTTATACAGAGGTCACTTGTGGCAATTGCCCCAGTCACTTGCCATCTCCTTTCTCAGCAAAAAGCCTAGCATCATTGCTAAACCAGCGAATGAGGAAAGCATGATCATTCCAAACTAATTTAGAGGTATTCTTGATCTGTTAAGAGAATCAAAGAAAGAAATGTCATAAATTGATGTCCAACAAAGAATGAGGCTTCACGCAATTTTATTATGGTATGGACCAATAATCCAACAGCCACTGAGGAAAGTAAAAATTTTCTTTTGCAACAAAATTTAATTTCAAATTGAGCAGTCTTATATCCTATTATTAGATGAATCTACCAAAAATAACGAGTTATCAAAATGCTCGATCAGACAAGCCACTGACCCCATCCATGGCCCAAAATTCCAAAATACATCCAATTATGCAAACCTGATGTCACAATTACCTTTTTTGTTTGACGGAAGAGGTGAGCAGTGCAAGTCATGGTATTAGATTACCAGTCCAAAGTGGCTTTTTTGAGAGAATGAGGAGACAAAGCCCCTTTCTTGCCCTTTAGTTGTGTCCTCGAGGATCTATTTCACAAAACTGTGCCAGGGAGTTAATTTCTGAACTAGAGAATATAAATTACTTGGACAATATACACCTAAAACTGAGAGGTTCGGAAGAGAAAACACCATTGCTAGTCAAAATCATGTCAACTAATATCGGAATCACTTTAGCACATAAAGGTTAAAGGAAAAATAAACGCTAGTTTCAAAACCAGTCTTTGATAAAGGACACAGAGAGAGATCATCTTCAAGAAACATCTAAAGAAGAAGAAATAACTTAATTTTCGGATTTACCATTCCTCCAAAAGAGCAATATCGAAACCAGAAATAGAATCGCATAAAGTTGCATGGCATAAGGAGTAGATGACTGGGCTAAACACCAATGGCAAATAAATGAGAAAAGGATTCCATAAACAACAAGAATAGAGATTAAAAGAAACCTAAAGGACAATCAAAAAGCCCGAACCGAATTGAATTGAAAGTCTGCAAAAAAACTCTGATGGACAAATCAAAGGCTGCCAGGATACAGTCTACCAAATAAGAAGCAGCAGAATTGAATAAAGGAAATCTTCAGAAATCAACATACTCGGATGAAGGTTTTCAGAATCCTCCTTCCGGCAGTCTTCGAGTTTGTCTTATAGATCTCCGGTGCTTCTCCGTCTCTCGCGTTCGAGGAAGTAAGAGTTGGCTGCGCTGAGCCAAGAAAGATACAAAAGTAAATTACGACTCGTTTTTCTTTTTCCGTTTTTCACTTTTTCACGAAAAGAAATTTGCAGGTTGTGTAACTTGGCCCGGTAACTTGCTGCGTGGGTGGCCAATGGCTTGTTCTATGTAATTGTTTTAAAATTTATTTATTTTAACTTCAATAATATTACAACATAAAAATATGAAAATATTTAGAAGTTGAAATTAATTTAAAATATTTTATGGAAATTTAGTTAGATTTTAATTTTTTGTGTATGTAGATATTTATAGATGGAAGATTGGTACTATTGATTCATAACCTTTTTCGTTTTTACAAGTTCGATCGAAAATATTATTTTTTATTATTTTTTTGATGACTTTAGCTCATATCAATTTATTTTAATTTTTTTATCCTTCATCTTCTGTTTTTTTTTTTACACAATTGATCCAAATGACAAAAAAAACATCTTTGAAAGTTGTTTTGATTAGTCAAATACCAATATTTTAGGAATTTTATAAGATAAATGATCATTTTTTATCCCTCACTTTGTTTTCCTTTTTTTTTTTTTTTTACCTTTTTCGGTCTTTTTATGTTTTTCGTCATTGATCCTTAATGTAAATTATTTCAGGTAAAAGATTTTAACTAACTCAACCATTAATATTTTTTATTTTTTTATTTACATCTAATAGTATATATTGTTGGGTAAAAGATCTCTCGTACCCTTAAACTATTTGAGAATCCAGATCTTTCCATCAAACCTATTTTTTAAGACACCCATACTCTTGACGTCTCAACCCCCTCACGGAACCCCTACACGTGACCTACGGGTGATTTCTCAAATTGGCATATTTGTTCGAAATTATAAAAAGAAGGAAAGAAAGAAAAAAGCATAAGTTTTTGCTATTTGCAACATATTTGAAAAATTAAAAATCAAAAGATTCAAACCCCATCAACAGATCTAGATGATACTCTTGCTTTTTCTCGTTGGATCTCTATAGAAGAAATGAACAAGTAGATTGGGGAGTTTAATCCAAATAGGCGCAACAAAAGATTCTATATCTAGAGAGAAATTGGTTGTCCATTTGAACACTCCCATGGGAGAGTTGCAGAAGTGCCATAAATCATGGAGCCAGAGACGGGTGCAGTCTTCCCCAAGTTCCAGATTGATCAGAAAGTGTATTTTTCGTCAAAATACCCCAAGGAAAATTTACCATTAAGACAGAGGTGTAGCTTGCATGGAAATTTCTTCGATCGTGAATCTAACAACTGGCTGATAAGGTAATTTGAGCAGGTCAGACAATTACAGAATTTAGATAAGGAAGAGAAGAGAATTCAGGAAGAGAGTGAGACAATACTTATTTTCCATAACCCATTCCAACTGATTACAATAACTTAAATAGACCAGACTAACTTGAGGAAAAATAGGAACTAACAACAGTTATCTAAGCATCAGTTATCTAAGCATGAGCACACGGTTTATTTGACATAGAACTTGGAAGGTAAGCTACTGGAACCCATATAAACTGTCCACATCATTCCCGCCCCCTAAGAGAGTTCTTGTCTGCAAGAACAAAAACAGGATAAGTCTGAAGGAAGCGACGCTTGTTTTCCCAGGTTGCGTCTTCAAGAGGTGCTCCGAACCATTTAACAAGTATCTCCTCCTTAGGTGATGTGATTCACTTGAATTATGGCTGGAATTTCAACATCCATTTATCCAAACCCAAGGTCACTCATAATCTGAAATTTTGCCCAAAACTTCAACAAGAGATTCAAGCTAGTGACTAATGA
>JAOXNR010000018.1:7319-84145 GCA_028571225.1 Parsonsia alboflavescens
TAAAAACAATATAAGCCAAGATAAACTGTGTTACTCCTACGACCAAAAAACAATATAAAATTAGAGCCTTTGCCTTCAGGTAAATTACCGTAGAGGTGAAATCCATGTCAGTAGGATGCATTGCCAATAAACTTCTTGAGCGTTACATGTTTCCAGATGTAAAGTTTAGGAAAGTGAACGTTTATGTTTTGATGTTCATTTGTTATAGGCAGGCCCGAAGATAGAAGAAATTAACATTCAGTTATTATAACTTGTAATTTGAGACAGCATATTCGAGATAATTAAGGCAAATCCCAGATTTTCCAGAAAAATTCCAACAGATGAAAGTTAATGACACGAATGATTTGCAGAATACTACAAACAGTTGAAATCAATTTCAAAACAACATAAATCTCTCCCTAAAATAAAAATAAAATAATTATAACCAAAAAAAAAATCCAATCCTGTCTAGTACTGAGACTGATGGGAAGGCATGCATGCTTCCCAAACACAATTAGTACCCTTGCTTGAAAATCAAACAAACTAAGTGGAATCCAAGATCACAGCTTTATTAATCCCCTCTATCCAGAAGCAACCCGAAGAATTCAAAATAAATAAGTCTTTCAGAAGAAAAGAATAAAGGGTCGAGAAAATTGTTTGCACCTGCTGAGGATGAGAGGAATGCTTTCGGCTCCAGGGAAAATCCAAAACCTTGCGAGGCGGAGGCCGAACATAATCACCGGATGCATTAACCAGCAAAACAACGGTCAAAGAAACTAAAAACAGCGTTATCTTCACATTTAGCGTCATCAGGTGATATCTTCTGGTATCAACTCTCACTCAACTGAAGCGCAGAATCACTTTATTTTTGCAAGAATTTTTCAAGAAAGACGAAGACAAAAACACCCAAATCAGTGAACAACTGGGGGAAAATCCATTCAGAGTGTACGGTGGATGAAATCAAAGAAATTTGAGGTGTCTTTTTGCCGTCTGTCTCCATCTGTCTAGATGAAATTACCCAAACAGCCCTCTCGCCATTTTCTTTTGTTTCGAGAATTTTTATTTTTATTGCCCTTCGTCGGCACACAGTTGAATGTCCTAAATAATTCTATTTTAAATATTTAATGGTCTATTGTTTAAAAAAAATAATAAAAATTTTAGTATAATTGAGATGGTCATACTAACATTTAAGTTAATTAAGAATAGATCAAGTCAGTATTCATTAAATAAAAAATTAATCAGATTAAGAAATTCAATCCAATAATTTGAAGAAATTGGTAAAATAACTGTAAATACTAATATAAAATCAGACATTAAGCCTTCGGTAGGATAGTGATTTAGGTCAAGCTTTACTCTTAAATAAAAATCAAACTTTTAAGGTGTTGTAATTTCATTCCATAAAAAAATATGATACAATATAGTAATTCGTTTTTTTCCAAAAAAAAATATATATTAATTTTTTAGAAATTAAAAATTAGTCTAAATAAATTTTACTTTCTCAATCCAAAAATAAATATCTCATATTTCATTTTTTATTGTCTAGAATTAAATATTTCATTTCCTAAATTATTTAAAAAAAATTAACAATGCAATGTGTTAATAAACAAAGTTTAACTTTTTTATTAAAATGTATACCAATCAAATTAAAACATTCAAATTCAGACGGAGGGAATTTTAAAAATATAAAAAATATTCAGATTTGAATATATGATTGCATGTTCTTTTTGTTTGATACACTTTGTGGTTTTAGTAAAGCCAAAAATATGGGATATTTAGGAGAGTCTTTTGGAAGATTGAAGAAAGGGTGTTGACTGCTTTCAAGTTCTGAGTAGTGGGAAAGCCAAATAATGTTGGCTTTTGTGTTGGCAAAATTGCCATCATAATTACCAGGGTTGCCCTTTTTGTCAAAATTTCACACTACTTTTATCTATTTATCTTCTTTTGGGGGGTGAATGATACAAATTGGTGTATCGTAAGAAGTTGGTTTCACACCTTTGGTCTAATTATTATTAATTCTATAATATGTAATTCAATACTACTTCCATTTCATGTTAAGTGTTTTTAAGGTTTTACACCCGTATTAAGAAGATAAATTAATGAATTGAATTTTGGATTGATACGACTAAAATACCCTTATACTAAATTAATCATACTTCCTCCGTTTCTCATTTTTAAAAAAATAATAATAATTTTATTTCAAAATAGAAATCATTTTGTATTTTCAAGAAAAATGTTTAGGTTCTTTTTTACTTCCCAAAAAGCATTTAATAAAAAATTTTCAATCTTACCCTTCTAATCATATTAAATATTAGGATTAAATTCATGTAAACATTATTTATTATGAAAGGAATTTTAATCCCAAAAAATATTAATTAATGAAACAATTATTACCTTGATTTATCTTGAAAATTGAAAGTGACTGATAACATGAAATATAGTAATTTTGCAAAAAAGCGCATAAAAAGGAATGGAGGGAGTAGTAACAAATAATTTTATTAATCTCAAAGATTCAAATAACAAAATGGATTAATTACTCATTTCAAATTTTGACTTTTAATATAGTTAACACATACATACATATAACATACCCAAAACACCAAAGCTCATCATAGAAGGTTGATAGAACTTGAATGGTAAACAAGCAACAATGTCTCCTTTTTTTTTTTTAATCAGGAACGAACATCTCATCATATATATCTAGGCACAGCAGAAGGAAGGCCAATGCAAGGTACAGTGAGACTAGCCAAAAGAATTACCTTTTAACTTTGAAATTATATTTTTCTCATGTCTCTGATGAAAGCTCCGAAAGCAAGATAATCTAGGAGTGCATGGAACTTAGCAACTTAAGAGCCAACTGCTCTTGCTCTGCAATAGATATGGAGGCACTTCCCATAACCTTGTTATCCTTCTCGCCCGGGCTCTTGCCATCGTCACTTTCGCTGTCGAAATACATTTTGGATTTCTTGTTGACTCTACCTCCATTTTCTTCTGTATCTGAAAGACCACCTTCACTTTCCATGTCTGACTCATCGTCTTCTGTCCTTCCCTTCCTCCATTTCTCCTTCTCCCTGATTCTTTTTTCTTTCCGACGCTTACGATCCAGAGCCTTGTCTTCTTCATCCACCTGCTTCATTCCTCTCCTCAATTCTTCATATCGTTGTTTAACTGCAGAAGGAAATTATAAGAAAATGCAAAGTTCATACAGAAATATCCCTTAAAAAAACATATGATCACACCCCTCCTACACAATAGCTCAGTGCAGGATTGTCACAATCATCTGCAAATTACACTGATACCATCTATTGTACTATTATGTGCAGTCTATAGTAAGAAATTAGGCAGCAGGTGGGTGCTGAATGACATCCTATCCAGTGAGAAGATTGCCTCAAGAGGGGACAAATTCATAAGCATAGAATATAAACTTTGAAAATCCCCACCTAAAGCTAAAAAGCTTACCTTTGTCTTTGTCAAGGTGAACCAAGTCAGGGGTGCTCATTACATCGGCCAATTTTGCAAGTGGAGGTAAGGTGTTCCCTTCTTCATCAAACACAACCCTAGTACCAACTGGCCTATGCACATTGATCTTCAACTTCTTTTTCTTCAAAATCCTTGTTCCATTCCTAACAAAAATATTTCAAGTAAGAACCAGTTAATTATCAGAAAGTTAATACATACTAATGACTACAAAATAATGCAGGCCATCCCACAAATTTCGGTGTACTTCCAAACTAATCCTTATAAGACAAATGGATGAAGGAAACAAAAACAAAAAAGAGACTTGTACCCAGGATCTCCAATTTCAGTTTCTTCTACATGACTAAATGTTTGCGTCTGTCGAAGAATCTCCTTTCCTTCTTCAGTTTCCACTTCTTCGTCAAGTTCACTGGTGTCAGACCTGATTGCATGATTTTCTAATAACTTCTCATTTGCATTGCTTGCTGGTGAAAGTGGCAACTCCCTATTAACCTTTCCATTTATTTTCTGCTTTAGAAAACGGACCTTGGGAGTCATGGGCAGACCTAATGATGCAGAGAATTCATCAATGGGGAGTTTCATGACATCAAAGACCTCCTTATCCTGTTGTTTATGCACAGACTTCAAATATGTAATAAATGCCCTTTGAGCCAAAGTCTGCAGGTCTGGATACTTGACTAACAAAGCTGCCAACAAACCTGAAACAGGTTGTAACCTTTTTGTGTTTGCCTGCAACCATTAGAAATTTACAAGTTCAAGGGTATACATGACTTTATCATACAATATTAGCTACACACTATATAGTTCGTCCCAGTAATGCAAGTAAAATTTGTCACCCTCCAAATAAAGCGATCAAGAAACACACCTTAGTGAATTTAATTGGTATCTTTTTATCCTGTAATTTTTTTAGCATGATTATTTCTGAAGGTGCAAGAAATAGAACAGATCTACCACCAGACAAGAAGCGAGCAGTTCTGCCAACCCTATGTATGTAAGCAGCAACATTCTCAGGACAATCCAACTGCAAGTACATCGATGGGAAGATTAATGACTGTCTCCACAAGTTCAACTTAATGTTTAATCAAACCAAAAACGAAATTTAAAACATCCCATCTTCAAAGAATAACCAACCTGGACAACCCAATCAACAGTCTTATTAAAATCAAGTCCTCTTGAGGCAACATCAGTGGCAAAAAGAACAGAACGTTTCTCACAGAACTGGGAGTAGATCCCCATTCGTTTTTCCTGCTTCATCCTTCCATGAAGACACTTCAAGGGAATTCCAGGACGGAGTTTCTTGAATGTTTCAAACACAAACTTTACCTGTTATATAACAGAGAAAGGAAGTCAATGAGAGATGAGAAGAAAAAGGGCAAGGAAGATTTTATCTTTAAAACTCCAAACAATTTTTCTTACTTGAGTTTCAAATTTATGGAAAATCCCATGCTGCATCATGAACTGAATCTTAATAAAAAAGCATGAACAGCTAAAAATGTTGAAGATTGTGTCATATGGAAAATGGTAGGTTCCATCATAAATAGAATAGCTACCTTAAAAGGTAAAAAATCTCAGGCCGCTTGTTAGAAAAATTTAAAGATCATTTAGTCTTCCTCAGAAATAGAGGTGAACAGAAATAATTTCTCCACAATCCAATGAGAAGAAGCACCGAGATGTATTCTAGGAACCAGTGACAAGCTTGTGTTCTTGGCCTGGAAATTGTTCCCACTTTGATGTATTTTGTAATAGATTGAGCCCCTTTTGCAAATTTATTTAGTCCCAGTTAATAAATTAACTAAAACTAATGGCCCATCACTAATCAGATATCAATGGCTCACATGATAAGTCCATGTGTACGTAACCATTTAAATTACTTAAATAAGATTTTGTTTTGTAAATTAGTTATTTAAATGAAAATGAATTAGCCATTTAAGATTCCAAAACATGAAGTTACACCAAAAGCAATGGAAAAGTACTCTTTAAATTTGTAATAATATCATATTCATTTTTAGTTAATTTAAACTTTTTATATTTAGATATTGTAAGAATAATATTATTTATGCAATTTTAATTAGTTATATCAGAAGATGTTTATGACTAAATGAGTGTCCTCGTGATGGGGGCTTAACTTCGCCACTGATTAGTAACTTAAACAAACCATAAGTCATGAATAGAAACTTATCAGTATCTTTAAGCAATCCATTAACAAGTTGTAGTGACAAGACAACATGCCTAGTGATCATATAGGGTGGTTCTTCTGCCTTAAACTATAAAAGCAAATGATCATAGAACGAATATTCAGTATGATCTTTTTCAGCTCAATCACCTACTATTTTAAGCAGGGAAAATGTAATACAGAAATTACCTGCTTGCAGCTCGAAAGAAACACCAGTATCCTTGAATTTAGATGTGCTTTTATAAAACTCCATAGCATGTCTAATTTTTGCTCAAGAGGAACAAGCATGGCTGTTTGCACCAAGTGATCAGGAGTGGCAGTTGCAGACTCCTCATGCACACTAAGATATTCTGGGTCCTTCAGACTGAGCCTTGCTAGATCTTGAACAGATTTTGTTTGGGTGGCGGAGAACAGTAATGTTTGCCGGCGCTTTGGTAACTGTGAGATTAATGCATTCAAATCTTTCTTAAACTTCTCATCAAGAACACGGTCTGCCTCATCAAGCACCAGAACCTGTTTCCTGACCAGAAAAACAAACCAAAAGTCAGCAACCTGAAATCAGAAACGTCCAATATTTACTGGGAAGCAGAGAAACCTAAAATTTAGTGCCAAAGAAACCACATGTAAATAAATGTCAAGTTCTGTAAGATCATATTTGCAACTGAAATTCAGCAAGAAAAGAATACAATATTCGTTGGAGAACATTTTTGTCTTTTAAGTTATAAAAATAAAATATAAAAAGGTTTGATTATGAACACAAGCAACTAAAGACTATCTGAATCTACTCACACATTTGTGTTTTATGTATACAGAACATAATGCATCAAAATTCCAATGTTGCGAAGACAAAAATTTAATTTCATTATGTTTGGAGTAAGGTGAAGAGAACACCAAAAAGGATATCTGGACCTGAAGCTGTGAACAGTCAAAATTTTCTGTCTCATCCATGTGTTGCAGAAGCCTTCCTGGGGTGCAAACCAAGATGTTGAGAATATTAACATGTTCTTTCTCAATGTCTACCTCTTTACGTCCTCCAATAAGAAGTCCAGCACTAAAATTGTGGTATTTCCCTACTGATTTCAATACATCAAAAATCTGACCAGCTAACTCCCTTGTGGGAGATAGAATGATGCACCCAACCCCATCTTCTGGACCCCAGCTAACTCTGTATAGATTCTCCAGCACCTATAAGAAAAATGCCACAGATGGTCAAGAAGTATAGAAAAGAGTATCAGGAAAAAAGAGGAAAAGGGGATCATGTGGAGTTAATACCAATAAGCACGTATTACCACAAATAATCGAAAAAACTGAATCTAGTTTTGTATGTATTTTAACATTTTTTGCTCAAAGTTCACAAATGACTTAATGTTGATAGCATGGTCACACCTATCAAAGTACTTGTGGCCTGTGGGATATGTTATTGTGAATTCAAACATTTCAACAGTTTGGCCCTTTTTCCTAACATCAGATATGTAAAGACAAATGTTGCTTCCATATAAACCATCTAAACTGCATTTGATTGCTCAAAATTGACACCTCAGGACAGAATTAGATTTCATTCTTTACCTTATCAAATTTAAATTCCATGATAACCAACTAGACCTTGATTAGTTCTAATGTTGATCAAAAGCGCAACAAAAGCTGACAAAAATTAATCAAACAATAAGTCCACTGAAATGGTAAGCAATTCTCCCGTCAACTATATATCTCAATCTTCAATCATCCTTCACATAGACTTCAGAAAAAATTGAAAAATATGGCTGCAATCCAAACCAACAACCATAACTCTCTCGAAGTGAGATTTCTCTTGTTCTGAGTGATTAACAACAATGCACAGAATTCTGCAGGCTTTAATATTGGGAAAAGGAACAAGGAATATGAGTATGCCATTCATTATCCAAAACTCACAGGAATTACGAAAGCTAATGTCTTGCCCGACCCAGTTTTGGCGGCACCAAGAATATCTCGGCCACAGAGTGAATGGGGAAGTGAGGCCCTCTGTATGTCAGTCATATCCTTGTACTTGGCTCCAGCTAGACCATCTTTGGTTTTCTTTGATAATGGCAATTGGCTGAACTTTTTGCAGCCCGTGTATCGAGAGAAGGAACCATCGGGTAGTCGACCACTTGGTGCTTTCGGGGGTAATGGTTCAAGGGAGATAGGATTGGTACCCGATTCCGGCTTGCCGGAATCAATCCAGGACTCGAGGAGCTCAATTTCTTCAACCTCAACTTGGCGTTTCTGGATTTTGAATTTCTTCGATTTGGGTCTCCTCATCGTTAGGCGGTTTCCTGAGTTTAGGGTTTTAGAGTTGAAATTTCTTGCCGAGAGGAGTGGCCAAAACGGAGGGTCTGGGTTTAGGGGTTTATCATAAAAGAGGTGCATTTAAAATTGAATAAATAAAAGTTGAAGGGTCCAATTTGTAAATTTTTGGTTAACCGATTCCCTCCTGACTAATTAAAATCTTATGGCTTGATGATGTCTTGCTGACTTGTAATATATATATAGTTGTTTTCCTTCCCTCATTAATTTCTCTATCTAATTTTTTATTTTTAAAAAGTTTGAAACTAAATATCTATTTTTTAAAAAGAAATATATTTTAGTTTAAATTTTTACAAATAACTTTGTTAATGTTTCTATAAATATAGTCCATCTTCTTCAATAGGGATATTTTAAAAGAAAAAATTATATCTTAATATTTGACAAATAACTATAGATAATTTATAATCAGGGATGAAGCGAATGTTCAATAATAATGAGATAAAAAAAATGATATAGACTAACTTTACATATGAGAGAAGTCAATTCTAAGTTATCTCATTTTGTACCTTTTTTTTATACATAGATACATGAGAAATCTTTATATGAATTTAGTCTATATCTTTATATGAGAACTTTACATATGAGAGAAGTCAATTCTAAGTTATCTCATTTTGTACCTTTTTTTTATACATAGATATATGAGAAATCTTTATATGAATCTAGTCTATATCTTTATACAAAAACATTTTTTATTCATAATGAAATGCATCATTGAAGTGTCCATAATGTATGTGTGTGTTTTTACTTTTGACCCACAAATAATGATATTTTTTTGAAAAATTTTGATATGAACATAATTTTCGTCTTTATACGTAGTTCTTATAGTCTATATCAAGTTAAGGGATATTATTATTTTTTTACCATACATGAACTAGTAAATTTGTAACATGATTTGCATTCAATGAATCTGATCCATAATAAAATTTACGTTTTTTTTTTTACTTACGTAATTTATCATGCATCATAAAATGCGAATTAAATCCAAGTAAGTCATACATATACATGATCCATATCAATGATCAATTATAACTTGCATAAAAAAGTAATAATTTTGTCAATTATAAAATAATTGTGAGTGGAGGTGAATGATGATATTTTATGATTGTGTAATATATACTATCTTTATCTTTCTTATTGCTATTGAATGAGAATCAGCCCTAAGCCGGGAACAGCAATATAAATCTACCCAAATAAAGGGCTATGTAAGAAAAAACAGAAAACATCGTACCAGCAACAGTTCGGAAGTTCGGGTATTGGTTGTTCTTGATCGTGAATTGAATTGTCTTTATTTCCAAACTGCGTAAAATAGCTATACAGCAAAGCAAAGGCACCACCACCCTCTTTCACTCTTCAGATCTCTGTAGACTGTGGCAACCCTTGGATTACTCCAAAAAGACTTTTATTCTTACGTTTTACGCATTACCCTGTAGCCTGTATATACGTGGGTACATCAGATATATAGGAAAAACGGAGGGCTCAAGAATTTGACAAGATTGTAGAGATGGGTTGCAGAGATGGGGAATTTTTTGCAGAGGATGAAAAGCCGATCTCTGATTCACTCAGTGATGTTTTGCTCTTTGCTACTATGTGCATCATTGGCCAACCAGTCGATGTGCACGTCATGGACGGCTCGATTTATTCTGGGATTTTCTATACAGCTTGTGTTGACGATGATTATGGTGGGTATGCTAGCATTTATGGATATGGTGTGTCTATTAGACATTTCGAGCAATTCTTAATTCTTTTCTGGGTTTTGCTGATTTCGTGGTCTCTAATGCTTATTTATTAATTTTTTTATTTTGTATGGGAGGCGTTAGGAGATTGTATCAATGTTGTCTTTCGCTGTGATTGCCTTGAAAATTGTGTTTGTCTGCTGAATTTCTGATGACAATTTTTTATTTTCATGGTTTTGGTGTTCGAGATGACAGAAATGGAATGAAAGTTCAAGTTCTGATTTATTGCAAGTTATGACTTGGTTCGTTTTATTATGGTTAACTATAAAAGTTTGGAGTGGAAATCTGTGGAAATAAATGTGCTTTCTATTTGATTTATTGCATCTCTAAGAACTTGGCATAATATTTTTACATTTTTGTCACTTATCTCTTTTTGGTTTAGCTATTGTGTTGAAGAATGCCAGAATGATCAAGAAGGGGAATAGAGTTGCAAATATAGCGAATAGAAGGTTGATAGAGACACTTGTAATTTTATCAGAAGATCTTGTCCAAGTTGTTGCCAAGGCATGTTATACTTCATTTTTAAATATATTTGAGATCTTTTGCTTTGTTATTTTGATTCAAGTTGGATGAATCTTTCTATTTTGTTTGTGGTGTGTGAATAGGAAGTCCTGGTTTCCGCTGAAGGTGTCAATGGGAAAGTTGCATCAGATGATGTTGGTGTTATGCGCATGCTTGATTCCAAGAATGTACATCAAGAAAGGGCTTCAAATTGGTCCAATTCTATTTTACCTAGCAAAGAAAAGGATTGCATACATCATGGGAGGTATTTTGCAATACTCCTAGAGCACTGTAGTGCCACGATTTATCTGACTCATTGACAGCACTGCACTTTTTTAGAATTCATAATTAACTTAGTATTGATTGATTGATATAAAGTTCCAATTGGATATAGTTCATGATAATGTTGATATCCAAGGCTTAATTATACATAGGTTTTGTTCTATTGGTTGAAAGTTGTTATGACCAATGGCTACCACAGATATGGAAACAGCGCATTTGAATTTGACTTGCACTTGTTTACCTTTGTGTCTTTATTTACCTATTTAATTTTTTATTGCTGGCTTCCATGGAAAGTTCCAAGAAAGGGTTACTTACCCTTTTTCAGGAGTCTACAGATGCTCTTGCTTGAACCATTTTGTTTTGTGTTTTAATTGAGTATAAATTACTTGACATTTATTTTTGAGTTCTTTTTTGGAATTTATAAGGAGTAGAACAGGCCCCCTTTTTTTTTTCTCTTTTTGAAATACAGGAGTCCACAGATACTCTCTTTTTGTGTTTTAAGAGTGTATAAATTACTTAACATTTATTTTTGAGTTCTTTTTTGGAATTTATAAGTAGTAGAACAGGCCATTTTTTTCTCTTTTTGAAATATCATTTTTAGAGGTTTTAATATTAACATGACGTTCTTGGTTTCCGCTCCTTCCTAGCTAAACATTTATATTGTCATTTGCTGATATTCAGAAATGTGGATTTGTTTAGGGATGGTTTTCTTGACGAGTCTGCACCTGCTAACTTATTAGAGGTTGAAAATGGGAAATCAGATGGCCTGATTTTGGACAAGGTAAAACTTTCAATCCTAAATTTTCTGCCCTCAAAATTGAAATGGTTAGTTCATGTGATTTGTTGAACAAATGCATCTTCTTTTGATACGTTTGTAAATCAACCTCATAAATTAGTTATGCTTGGACATTGAGATTTTTTATTGTGAATAAATTTGTTATTGATTTGTTTTATTTTGCAATACAGAAGGATGAGCCTGTATTCATTTCAGCTAATAGGAGGTATGTTCTCATGCTTTCTTTGAGACATTTATTGTACCTATTGGGATCCCATTTGTTCATTCAAATCTCGGATATGTACTTAAGTATACAATTTACACATAAGCTTTCAATTGTTTTTTTAAGCTGTATTATGGTGTTTTAGCTTTATCTGCAATTTTCCAAAATCATCTTTTGTTTATTTAGTTTTTACTTTGATCCATGTTTCTATTTTGTGATTATCTCTATGATGTTACTTATCTGGATTCTTTTCCCTGTAAATATGCAGTGCCATCTCTGTCTTTTGATTCATTATCAGTTCTTTAACGTTATTCCAAATTGTTATTTCTAATTTTCTTCTCAAGAAGTAAAATTGCTTCTTTAATTTTTTTCAACCAAACAGCTTCCCATCAATAACTCTGGACCAACACGGTGGAGAAAACTCACAGGGAAAACCAAGTGATATTGAAAACAGTCCTAAGACCCCATGTAGGCAAATGGTATGTTAATGTAACTTTACGCTGTATTATATTTTAAAAATGGGCTGATGTGTTTTCTCAAAATATTCTTAATTGATGTTCCTTCTGTTCTGCAGACTAGTGAAGTTAAGGGCTCAAGATCAAGCTGTGAGTTCTTATATTTCTTGATAACTGATTCAGATTTAATCAATTAGCTGATTCAATTATAAATCTTATTTAATTTCCTTGACCATGGCATGTAGTTGCATGTACATTTTAGTTGAATTCATTTCAATAATTCCTGATTTTTATCTACATTTCTCTCATGCGTAAACCACCACAGTTGTAAAAAACATGCTTTTGGCAATTGTCAAAATTAGAGTAGACAGATGTGGCAGAGCATGAGCTCCAGTTTAGTGCTCAAATTAATTGGAACAAGACTAAGGTACAAAAGGATATAGCAATGTTGGATCTATTTATTAGAGCTTATTATTTTTATAATTTAGTAGGTGATTACTCCCTTAATATTCAATATCTGAATGCATGTAGAGAGTTGCTCTTGCTGTCTATAATATATATATATATATATATATATATATATATATATGGATACAAATTGACTAATTCTAGCCTATTAGAATTTAGACAGTTGAAGCACTTGCCCTGTTCATGTTAATGAAGCTCATGGGATTGTTCTATTGTCCAATTAGGCAGTGCTTGATTATGGACTCGTGTGATATTTACATTATGTCTCAGTTTGATTTTCCTTTTGAATTTTTATTTTCTGTTCTTTTGTGCAGTTGATGTTTGTGAAACAATTTCCTCTGGGGACATTGGCATGGAAACAAAGATGGAGGAATTGCCAAAACATGTTTCTTCTGGGAATTTTTCTGTGCTCACAAGTGAGGATCAAGATCATGTGAGACATGCTTCTGAAGAGAGTCAACAGTCTCAGTGTCCTACTGTTCCTTCATCCTGTGTTTCTGCTGCCACCTCTGAATTAGGCCACCGATCATCATCTACTTCAACTAAATTGGTGCCTGCCAAAAATGCAAATCATGGTCGAACTAATATGGTAAAGTGTATATAGTTTCCATAGAAAACCAGTTATTGCATAGAAAAGAGTTTCAGGTGTCTGGAATTACCTTTTAACCTTTCTTCTAGGAAGCACAGTTCTTGTCAAGGACATAGTTTGGTGGTCTAGATATTTAGTACATTTTTTGTTGCTCTACTGCTCAGATGTCTTCTTTAAAATGACCAGTTGGTCATACACTCAGACAAGCTTATACCATCACTCTCAGGATTAGAGTGTTAGCTTGAACCTTGAGCCTACCCCTTACTGTAAATATCTCTATTCCTCATCTAAAAGCTAAACCTTGTAAAGAAGGGTATAACTTTTTCATAGTTACTCTAACGTGGGACATTCTGATATTATGTTGAATCACCATTTTATCTGGAAGTTTAAGCTTGCAGAAAGGTGTGTAATTTATATATTTGATAGGGTGCATGGGTATGGATATCAATTGAATACAAGAAGTATAAAAATGACATTGAGCCATTTGTAAATGCTGAAGCTGAATAGAAAAGGCATGATGTTTACAGCAAAATAATATTCAACCATTTTTTCTTCTCCCCTGGTAGTTTGAATTCCATGATGCTCTTCTATTCTCTCTATGGAAGATCAAAAGATAGCCTCAGGAGTCTTCCTGGTCTTTCCTTTTTCCTTCACATTTATCCTTCTTTCAAAGTGCTTGAAGCAAGTTGGATGATGATTCTCCTCTTTCTGTGTGTTTACTCATTCAGTGAAACTCTTTATTATTTTTTATACCATTTCATTCATAATGTTTCTTTTTTGGTTTTGTCAATCTTCTTAGGAATCTAAGCTCAACCCAAGAGCAAAGATTTTTTCCCCATCAACTGTGCACCAAAGATCTGCAACTCCTCCTTCAGTACCAACGCTGGCAAGTATGACTTACATTACAGACCCTTCACCTGTGGTACCAATTGCGACTGCAGAGCCTGAAGCTGATATAACTTCTTTGCATTGTTCTTCTACACCTGCCAAACTTCTTCCACACAATAATCTGGTGTACGGGAATGGATGTAGTGATCTGAACTATACCAACACTGTATGTGTTCACAGTTCTTATAATTCATCTTTTAATGAACTTCACCATAGTTATACCATCAGGTTCCAATCTGCTTAATAGTTGACTGTTTGCATTTGGCAAAATTGCAACTTGACTTGTTCAGATTTTATTTGTATGCATCATTTTCATTTTTTGATTATGGGAAGATGGGGAGATGCAGGGTATTATCGAATGGAAAAACAAAGCAAAGCATTCAGTTTAGGGGATTATTGTGATTTTGCACCAATTCTTTAACAGGAGTCATAAGCCACTGAGGGTTGACAAACATTAATAGTCCTTTACAGGCTTCCTATTTTGCATATGTATTTGACCACATGGACAGGATGTGTTTATTCTGCTGCAACCATTTCTGCTTTTGCATTTGTACTAATCTCCTTCAAGTCTTTCCTTTGTATAATTAGTGAAGGAAGTTATACCAAAAGCTTTTTTTTTTAGTTTTATAAATCCTGATGTATTAAATCTAGAAGTGGACAAGCAGCAGCTCTTGATATTTCTGTGGGATGCATCACATTTTTCCTAGGATACATGCTAAAAGCCTATCTACTCTGTGTACGATAATGTGTCTAGCACGTGTTTTGATGCTACTCTTCTTATGAGATCTTTTCTTCACTTACACAGGTTTTTGGACATTTGGGAAGTAGGACGCAACCAGTACGATATGCTGGTCAATATAATCTTCTTCAACCAGGAGCTGCTTATATGCCTCCAAATTCTCAAAATGTAAGCAGTAGGAGTAACTACATTTGCCTTGCATTTAATGTCTTTCTAGTTATTCCATTTGGTTTGCCATTTACATGGATCATTTAGCAAACTCTTGTTGACCTTTATGATGTTTGCAGGTTATGGCAGGTCGAGTGGGACCTCTTGTTTTTGTGCATCCTGTTTCTAATGTAAGTTAGAATTCTAGTTTTTTGGCCATATAATATATTGTGGTAATAAAAGATCAATTGAAATCTCTAAAAAACTGTGACCTATGTGCATTGTTGCTGCTTGTGGGTCTGTGGTATCTTGTCTCTCTTTGAGTAAATCCAAGTTTCCTCAACAATTCAAACCATTGACTGATGAACTTATTATTGTTTTACTGTTGTTCATTCCCCTAACGTGTTATGTTTCTTTGAAGGACATTGTTACTCAGAGTACAGCTGGATTTTCAAATGCTCCTGCACGTCCTGCACTTTCTCCCCATGCCATAAATTTTCCAAAGCAACAAGGTAACAAAATTAGTTATATATGTTGGTAGTTTCTCTATTTTTGATTTTTTGAGATATGTGGACAATCAGGAAAAACAAATTCTCATCTTTTCTTATTTAATTATCAGGCCCTATGATACATCTTTAATTTTGAAAGTACAAGGATTGAAGGAAAAAAGGGGCATAGAAAGGCCCATGTGGAAAGGTTAATAGAACTTGATTTTGGCTGTCTCATGCTTTAGTTTGATTTGACCTCTAGTACTAGGAAGAAGATAGGTTATGGAACTGGCAAGACCTAAGATAAAATTTAGTATATATCAGGAATTGAATGTCTCCTAGAAGCAATTCGGTAATTTGAATTCTTTGTTTAGTGCACATTGATAACCACACATCTTTAATTGCAGGAAACGGAATGATCCAGGCAGTGCAGCTGTATGCTTCTCCTCCTCTTATACCAAATGGACATCAGCCGTTTGCTATACCTGGCTACATTCCTATTTCACAAGCTGTCTTCCCTGTTATGGGCCCTATTCCAGTTCCAGGATCTGATGGTTCCCTAGGCACCAAGTTTTTGTGAACGTAGCCAACCTACCTAGCTGGATATTCTTTTCCATTTTTCCCCGATAACATAAAAATTTTGGGGGTTAATGCACATTTGTGTTTAGTATTAGGCATAAAACATTGTATATCAAAAGGCTAAGAGCAAGTTCAATATTGGTTTCTTGGAGGTGTGGGAAGATTTATTTTGCTATAGCTGCAGCTGGATTCTATGCCCCGGCTGCTGGTGGTTATCAGTGTTTTTGGTGGTTTAAGAGAATCAAATGGGGGGACTCCGGATTGAGAGGTTGCTTTATCTTTGTTCAAGAACTGGGTGGACTCCGGCAAGATGGTACCCTTACTGAGGCCCCCACTTGAAGCTAAAGCCCATTCATTGCCCGTGCTTTTTTTTGTGTCCTGTGGGCTGGAGTTGGATTTGGATACAAGTTGTATACATATGACTTCCTTTGGACTAAGGTTCCTTTTTGTTTTATACCATGTTGCATTGCCTGAACTATGGCTGATAGACATTTCTCCAATAGGGGCAAGAATGTAGCAGTGTATTGGATAATTAATTACAGAGTAGTTTTATTTTTCTGAATATGTCGTTTACTTTCTTGTCATGTTTACTCTCATTTTGTATATTTTTTTTTAATGGAAGTTAAAAAACAGAACTCAGAAATTAAACTTTGTGGAGAAATGAAAGCATCAAATGCGAAAGCAAATGATCTGTCAGAGACCAAAAGGCAAAATGGATAGTCAAGCTAAACAGAGGTGTTGCCGGAGTTACCAATGTGAAGGAGTATACCAATCGCAAGTATTGTTACACATTTAGCCAAAGTGAAAAAAATACTTCCAACTTAAAACAAGAGGACCACGTTTCTCTATTGACAGCTTTTGCACAGACGCAGCTAAGGAGTTAGCCAAGTTAGCCCGGTACGCAACCCAAAACGACTTTGCCCAATTGCCATTTTCCTATAATTGCCCCATTCCCCAACCCAAAACCATTTGTTCAGACGATGGCAACTTCAGAGGTGGTAAAAATACAACAGGAAAACTATACAAGTCTAAACCGGAGGATCTGCCAAATACAGAATCTTAGTTGGAGGAAATTCTGGTTGTTATGCTGCTTTTGCCTCATCCTTGTAGTTTGTTTCAGGGTTCCTAGATCCTTCATGCTCCGAATTAGAATCTGCAACTCTGCCTTCAGAGCAGGCCACCTGGATCTCCATGTTCTCCTGCAAAGCCTTCTCAAGATATTTGAAGAATTCAGTAAAAACTTGATGAGAACAAGTAAACCCACCTTTGTACAACTGATACTGATGAAAAATACGTGCTTTATTTTACCTGTAAAAGCTCAGTCATGCGGCCAGTTCCATAATTCTTAAGAGGCTTAGGAGCATACGGAGTCTGAGTATTGCAAATTTCATTGTCCAAGTCCATCTGAGAGTTTTCAGCTGATGATTTACTGTTGTCAGGATGACTTTCTAATGATTCTGATGAGCCTTGGGTTCCTGTGCTAGGCTCTCCTAGTTCAGCTACATCAGTTAATTTCACTTCTTTTGTTCCATCCCTTTCCCCGACCTCATGTTTGCCTTCATTAGGGGAACCATTCTCATTCTGCCCACTTCTTGGTGCTGTTTGGTGGCTCGTTTGCAATTTTGATGCCTTCTGTTGGTTTCTGCAAATCAGAAAGTGAGCGGACGACATCCCAGCAGGTGGTAACATGGCTAAGGGTTCAGCATTCACCACATCTTTGTCCCGTAAAACTGAGGAATCTGCAGATGCTTGGTTGGTGGGTGGTGATCCATTTGCAAGATTTACAGGCTGTAGTACAACAGGAACCACAGTGCCTCTTGCACCCGTAGTAGGACAAGGGACTGCAGTTAACGAAGTCTGTTTGCTTTTTGAAGCCACCATGCTAGCTGTTTGGGAGAGAAATCCTTGCACCTGGTGCACATGTGATGATCCATTCAGCTCAGCACTTCCTCTGGACAAATTGTTCCTCTGAAATTGGTTTTCTACAGGAAAATGAACTTCATTTCTTTTGATCATCTGAACATGCGGGGCTACATCATTTTCTGCTGTGATAGGAGAATAATTTCCCGGCTTGAAGACAACACCCCTCAAACTAGTGTTGGAGTTGCCAATCCTAACAGTTAGCAAGTAGCCAGCATCAAATGCAGCCTCAATGACACCTGTAACTGCTTGGCCCACCATGCCACCATTTGTATCATCAATCTTATCCACTCGATGTGATTGATTTCCTTTGGCAAAACCAGGTGGTATACGAGTGCTTTGGATGCGATTAAGACTTTGATCTTTTCGTGGGCGACCTCTTTTTCGTTTCAGAGGTAGGGCTTGTGGAGCACTTACACCAGCTGCTTGGGTGGCTTGGTTCATTTCTTGGGAGTAACAACAGAACTGGTGGCTTATCCCGCAAAATCTTGTCCCTGGATCCCTGGTGAGAAGAGCAGTCATTAAGACTATCACAAATAACAATTTGAACTAATATACCAACATAGGATTAATCCTGCTCGAATATACTAGTTGGACAACAATCATTACTCCAACCATGAGTTACTAGTGTTAACCATCACAATATACCAATCAAACAAAACCATAAATAAAGGGATAATGTCATCCAATCTGGCAATCAGAGGTTTAATATGACACCTCTTAAGGGTTTGAACTAGAAAATCATATTTCACATAAAAGGTGGGAATACCTAAAATTGGTTTAGAGAGCTGCAAATTATTATTCAAAAGAAAAAGACCTCAGACTTTCTCATGCCAATATGGTATGTTATGAGAGATACAACAATAATATTTTATTAACAGTCCAATGTGTTAGGCATTAAAGTTGGAGTCCCCACAACTTTAAATTGAATACATAAGATGATCAACAAAGAGATGGAGAAGAGACCAAATGGTTTGTAGCAGAGCAAATTTTGTCAAAGAACCACTATTTGAAAAGGATTTTTAAAGAAGGAAACCGCAAACCAATATTGATTTTACTAGTAATTTCCCAAAGATATAGTCATGTACTGACATCTCATTCAAGTAACCAAACCAAGCACTAGACCTGATCATTCATGAAGGACAATGCAACTGCAAAACAGTAAATCTATGAATCTCTTAAGACAGAAGGATCATATTGCATTAATAATGGCAATCTCATAATTTACTTGCATCACAGGAGAGAAAACCAAAACAAGAGCATCTTAATGTGTCAGAAGTAATCTTGAGCTGTACACTGGACTGCCAGTTCCAGAAATCATGAATGCATAAGCTTTCTGTTACATGCATCCAAATCCACTTCTCATCATTCCTAACGCTATCAAATAAGTTTCTATCGATACTGGGATTTTTCTAGCCGGGATTTTGGTTCCCCTACAGGCTGAAGAACGAAGTTCGCTTTTCTAGCACAGGTGGCATCATTTTTGGGCCAGATAACCAACTTTCCTTACCGTGTGTTACAAATGAATGAGCCTAATAGAAATTGGTTTTCCCAAACACAAACCTTAACTAACTCCATTTCGAAAACACAACATAAAGCGGATTCCAAGACATTGTCGGATCCACTAATTGAATGTTCAAAAAAGAGAAAGAATCTTACCAAAACATACCCAAAACAGAAAACCATTCCCCACACAGTAGGATTTAAACAGAAACGTACTCTAAAAACATATTACTGCATGCAACATACAATTTATTGAGTTTTCAAATAAGAACGCCCGGAACACAAAACCTCAGTCCCTACAGGTCTCACAGAATCCCCATCCCCGTTCGAGCAAACATCCCCACTACCCTGGCCGAAAAAAAAAAAAAAAAAAAAAGAACAAAACAAAAACATTAAAAAAAAACGGTAACATTTAGCTGAAAAGAACACCGAGTTCATCTAGTCGCTAAAACTCTGGAATTTACCTCGTAAAATTTCAAAAAAAAAAAAAAAACAGAAATTCACTGAAGCAATGAAAAGCAGAAAAAGAAAGTACAAACAGGAAAAAAAAAAAAGAAAGAATCGGGAAAGAGAGTACCTTTTTGCAGCCGGTAGAAGGAAGAATTAATTTAATCCGAGGGAGAAAATTGGGAAAAACCCTAGATTAAGTACCTTGATAATTGCAGATAGAAAGAGAAAATCAGGGAGATTAATTAGCAGTCGAATTGAGTAAGGAGTATAAAAAGAACAAAGATTTTTTTTTTTTTTTTTTTTTTAAGATTTTGAGGGCATTTATGATATTTTGTCGTTGACTAGATTAAAATCCGATACTACGTGTCCATTGTGGATATCTTTTGTTTAAGGAACGGACTGTGAAGTTGGCGTAGGTGACCGGTTACTGCAAATTCATTTTAAATAATGCACAAAATTATAGATTAAATTTTTAATTGAATTTCTTAAAATTCTCTCGTTATGTTAAAATTTTAGATTGTATATATATTAAAAAGTCTTTTTATTTATTTATCGTCATAGTTTTAACGAATTTTAGCAAAAAAATTTAGATGAGAGAATTAAATTGATAATTTTTTTGAAAAGAAAAACTTAGTTAAAATTTAAAATATATATATTATTTAATTGTTTTTTTTTTTTTAACATTTTAATGAATTCTTATCGAGTGGAGAAACATGTACCCATGACCTAATGGGCCGGTAAAGGCTTCGAAGTAAGGATCCAGAGTGCTGACTGTTGTTGTTTCAATACAGGTTCGATGTTTTAATTCTTCTTTATATCAAATTTTACATCAATATTAAATATACATATATTTTTTCATAAACATATTTTCTTAATAAAATTTTAAAATATATTAAATCCTATAAATACTTTATCTAAATCAAATAATATATATTACTATTTTATTTGATGATATAGAAAATAAAGTCGAATGTTTGAACCCCAATAAATATAGATTTATGCACAAAATAAAGGATATATATATACGGATTTGTTAAGGTGCGCTACGGAGCGCGTGTTAATACGCACTCTAACCGTTATCGTAACGGAATTTTTGATGGCTTAGCAAAATCTTTTTTATATATATATATATATATTATGACATAACTTATAATTATTTATATGGTAAAATTATTTTAAAATTAAGTAAGTTGTTTATATATACATTATTACACTGCTATTTATAAAAATAAAATAAAATTAATAATACATTAAGATATAGTGTGTAATATGTTTTATAAACTGATTTATAATCGATGATAATTAAAGTCTCCCATACCTTTGGACATGTGTTTTCTTGCAGCTTCAGTTTCTTGTTTGTATTTAGGTTTCTAAAACGTGATCACTGAGAATCTTGTCATCACATTATACTAATTATTGGAATATAGCTTTGGTACTTTATTTGCTGAGCTTATATTGCTATAAAAAATCTTGGAAGTTACATTATTCAATTCTCCTATTCACAGCTCTTAGTGAAGGTGGGGTGGCCTTCTACTCTTAGTACTAATTGAACTGGGGTATATATCAGCTATGAAGGCAAAATGATGATACCAAATTTTTCCCCTCCTCATCTTAGAGTAGGGGCCTTTGAGATTCTGGAAGGTTCTTGACATAAACATCATGCACCAATTTTACATAATCCTCAATCTTGTCTGGTGTCCAGTCATCTGTTCTAATAGGGGGAAGATATTTCACTGTCAAAGGTGCAGGTCTAACATGCAAGCTGCCCTTCCTCCATGCACGATGAGTGCCGGTCAAGACAATAGGAACAATTGGCCTTCCTGTTCGCAAAGCCAAGTGTATGAATCCCTGCAGGAAAATGTAAAGAATGTTTGTGTAAAGGAAAAGATCTCTTTCTACATAGTATTAGTACTGCTGCATGGAAGTTACCGTTGATGAACAGAAAGGAGATGCTGAGAAAACTAAAGAGGTTGCAAAGTTCTTGCCTTTTTAAATGGTAGCAGATGCCCGTTTTTAGACCTTGTGCCTTCAGGGAAAATGATCAAAGACAAATTATTCTCCACCACTGCACTAGCAGCCTGCACAAAGATTGATACCATAATCAGAAACAGGAGACAGAAATTGAGAGAGGGAATAGGGGCTAGGTAAGTAGATTTGATGCCTTATTCACAGATTCAATAGCTGCAGCAGGATTGGAGCGATCAATACGAAGATGATTTGCTAAAACATACAGTTGTCCAAACAGAGGGTACCATATGATCTGTGGAAAAATTACATCATCTCAACAAATGAGAAAGGAAAAAAAAGGATTCTTGAGTAGTTCTCCTAAGAAATTCAGATGTCCACACGCTTGACCATCATAATTCATAAGCTGCTCTATGACTAGTATGAACATCTTTTAGGTACCTGATCAGGAATATATCCATGCAAAATTTTAACATTATTATGTCACATCTCTTGGTTTAAGAAAGAAAAATCACTTCAAAAGAATTTCTCCTATGCTTTGGAGTACAGAGTCCTACTTGTTCTTAGATTTTCTCTGAACTCTAGGAAATGAAAAAAATTAGCAGATAAAGTAGCCTGTGAGAGAGAAACAATCAATGCATACCTCCTTCTTTGCTATGCCAACAGTTCCAGTAGGGGTCAACCACATGATCAGGAAAATATCAATGGGAGAAGCATGATTACTGATGTAAATTGCTCTTTCATCATCATATTCAGTACCTTCAATTTTGATAGGATTCCCCAAAATCCACATCTGCAATCAACAATCTGAGCTTTTGATCATCCATGGCACACAAGTATCATTTCCTTGACAGAATTCAAAAACAGGACACAGAACTAAGATCATCTAATTTGAAAAAGAATTCTATATTCCATTTTTATTTTTAGCACAAGAAAGATTGTATTTCCACTTAAGTTGGATGTTAAACAGGATGAAAGCTTGTCTTAAACTGAAGAAGCATGTTTGCAGCAAATTTACCTGGATGCAAGTTCTTGAATTGTTTCAAAAACTCAGTTCAGCAGCAACTATCATAGCTTGTCAAGCAGAAACTTTTGGCATGAGAACCCACCCCAAGAATGACTTGATTATGATGAATCAGGACAATAATGCATGCATTTGCATTACCTAAGTCATGTTCTTGGGTTGTTTCTCATCATCTCATTCAAGGATATCAAAAGCTTTGCTAATCAAAGTCTAATATGTAATTTGGACTAAAGTAGCAACTAATGATCAAAAAACCATCTTCAAGAAAATCCCTAAAATAAATGTAGGCACAAGAATGTGCACCTTGAGAACCTTATTTGTTCAGTAAAAATAGAATGGACACCAGTATTCATTGTTGGTTCAAGTAGGAAGATGAAGTAAATTCATTCAATACCAAGGGCAGCAAAGCATCCTGAAAAACGAAAATCCAAAGATATCCATAAAGAAAAATACAGAGTTCTTGAATCACTTAATTCAAGCGAATACAACTGAAATTTCATTTCTACATTCCACATGATAGTGATGTTAGGTCATCCGGACAGTGCAGTGAGGTTGAGTCAAAGAGACAAAAAAGGTATCAACCATTTAATAAGATTATCATTGTAGGTTTGGTTCAATAATTGACCAGATGGAAAATTCAGAACATTCATCATCAATCTACAAAAAATTAATAAATAAAAAATTATATAGACAAGGTATTAGGTAGGTTACCAGCAATCTACCAGTCACATGGCCATAGACATTCCCTTGCCTAATCCTCTGGTAAGGCCACGGGAAAAGGACCAGCATTATCAAAGCCCAGATGAAAGTAGTGAACATCATTGTCACAAAACAGACAACAATTCTAGACCAAGAAATCAACACAGACAACCACCCATCTTCATCCACATCGGATTTCGGCCTCTTCTTGAGCTCTTCCTTCACCACTACTTCCGATGGTGGCGAAAAATTCAATCCGGAGCTAGCATCGAAATAGCTCCCAAGACTTCTATTCCTCAGAAATGCACCAATTCCAGGAGCCTCCATTACAGAAGTCAACTGTTTTCTCTGAGTAACTGTATCCAAAAATTTGACAACTTTATGACATACCCAGCAAGGAATAGCCCGGAAGAACCCCGAACAAGATATAATAATTATTTGGATTCCAAGAACTTAAAGAAACTAATTTAATGTTGTTTCAGAAACACAAGAGAACTAATAAAGGAATCGCAAAAAGAATTCTTTTCATGTGCCTGAGAAAGTGACATAAAAAGATGATGGGTCAAAAAAAAAACACTTTGAAGGATTGTCCCTCTTTTGTTTGGTAAGATGAGACCTTTGCAGACCACTTCACGCTTGCTTCAAAAAAGAGTCATTTTACTTAACAAAGATACAAAACAGAGCTCTTTCATTTGGGGAGAAGAATTCTTGGAAGGCTGAAAGAAGACGAGAAGAAACCATAACCCCAGAAAATATATTCATGCAGGTAGCATTAACGCACCTTCTTGAAACCTCTTGGAGACGGACGACGGAAAGGGAAATCTAAAGAAAGGAATGATGAAGAAGTTTAACGAAAATAGTAACAAAAGAACTGATGGCCGTGAACGAATTTGCACAGGATAGACAACAAATTCAGAGAGTGGAGAGGGAAAGAAAAGAACAAGAATCCAGATAGAGAGAGAAGAAGGGACAAGGTTGTCCAACACCGCGAGGTTGATAACGTTTGTCGTTTGGGAATTGGAAGAGCAGAGAGCGCTCCGTGGTCCGGGTTTCCTACTTCTATCCTATAGTACTAGTTGTCCGTTCTTTTGAAAAACAAATCTTTAATAAACGTTTAATTATTTTAGGATAATAAAGACATTTAATTTTGAAGTTTTAAAAATAAAAATATGAATATATATTTATTTTAAGTTTCAGAATTGTCTGTGTTTTTCCTTATATGTGATAATTATTTTTTTTTTCAACCATGTCTAATCAATTTATAAATACCTCATACATTCCATTAAATTAAAAAACTGATGATGAAATTTGAATTCGAAACCATCTATACCCTCGACATTTCACCGTTGGACTAGAGTCCTTCCGGACAGAATAAACGGAATTTGATGAGGAGCTAACAGGGAAGAAAGATGGGGACAAAAATTGCGCGGTTTGGAAACGGAATATTTTATGCCAGCAGGAGGAATATCTTGTAAATGCATCAGTTGATTCCTTTGGAGTTATGTTGGTGTTGGAAATATTACTTATTCATCCATCATTTTGTTTTCTTTTTCTTTTTCGATGAATATAAAAACGTTTCTGAAGGTCTAGAAGTTTGGCACAAAAACAATAGTACACCTTGCTATTAACCACTATTAACATCTAATTTTATTTTGAAAAAATAAAATCTTCAATAAAATAAATTTTTTTAAATTATAATTTATATATTATATTCGAAATCAATAAACTAAATTTTAGAAATATTAGATCAAATTTATTATTTTTTTAAATAAAAAATAATAATTAGAAACTTAATGATGTATTTTACATGAGAATGCATCCTATAACATTTTCGTGTGTATATATATATATAACTGAATTAATTATATTTGAATTACCCTCTAAAAAATATAATTATTTTGCAAAATTACTACTATTTATTAAGAAATTTTTAGACCACACTAAAAAATTTGCTGTGTGCAGAGTTTTCTTTTTTTTCCTTTCTTCTTGTGGTGGTCGTTCGTTTAAGAAAAGTGAGTGGTCCTTGGTGCCCCATGGCCACGGGAAATTTTGATCAAATTTTCTTCTTGCTTTTCTATACCAACAAACAAACACTGCCTAAATTCTTCTATATGCGTTTGGAAAACTCTATTCTGACTTTTGAATTAAGAGTATAAATAAGTTTATGTTAATCAATTAAATACGGCACTAATTTATAATTTCATACAAATATTATTAACCAAAAAAAATAAGCATATATTCAAATAACTAAATTCATCAACAAATTATCAAATACTATTAAGAAAATTGAGTTGAGAGTTGAGTTTCAACGGGAAAAAAATTACACGATTCATGAAAAAGTATGAGTAGCAAAGTCCCAAGTCTGGATTATCAAAGAGTAGTGGGCCTGACCAGGCCCATAGTCCAAGCCCATTTTACCTCTCTTACCATAAGAAACAAGTGGGTGGGTACACGTTATGTTAGTAGTATGTTACTGCCTTAGGACTTAGGAGCAGCAGGCCGGGATTTATTTCTTCTTTGCAGCAGCCTTTTTCTTAGAAGACCCTTTCTTTTTGGACTTTTTGAATCCTCCTCCACTCTCCTACCAGCAGCAAAAAAGAGAAGATATCAAGTTTCCCTTTAGCTTTGTAATGGCAAGGCAAGCTCAAAATCATGCCATTATCAGAAGCATAAAAAAGAATACTTGTTACATGTAACATTAGTTGAGTACTTTATGCATAGTATATAAACAAGCATTGAATATCCAGCATAGAAATGTAGAAAAACATACCCTTCTATATTGTCTATAAGCAATTTGTCCTGTCAACTCCTGCCCCTTTTTTCCAACATAAACCTGAACATGGGATCAAGTTAGTTAGCAGCACATAAAGAGAAGGAAACCATTTATGAAGAACATGCTTTGAACTAGAAAGACATCTGGAATATGGTAATGTTATTCCACTTACTTTCCTCCCTTCAGATGATGTGTACCAATGACCAGCAGGTTTATCAACTGCTTGTACCCTTCTTTTGCCAGCATCTTTAGGAATTCCAGCACTGCTTCTGGGATTCACCCAGGTCTCGGAACCTCGAGACAACTCCTGAACCTTTGAGTTTCTCACAGCTCTTCTTTTGCCAGCACCTTGATGATTTCCAGCACTGCTTCTAGGATTTATCCAGCACTCAGAACCTCTAGACGAATCCTGAACCATCGAGTTTCTCGAGTTCTTTTGTCTCTTTGATGTGCTTGGATTGGTGTTCTCTGTCTGCTTCGAAGCTTCTCCTTGATGAAATTGACTCCTGAAGAAATGAGATGTGAGATGGGCACTATAAAATGCCAGATATAATGACGTGTAATGTGTTCTTGAAAGACATTACATGTAATCAATTGTGCACTCATTCTTTTGACAGTTTCCTTGGTTGCTTTCAGAACCTAGAGGAAAAAAATTTGGCAACCGAGCACGAACGAGTTCTCGGATCCTTAGGTCTTCATGGAAGTAATAAAGATGAGCAGAAGGACCAGAAATCAAACTACATTTTTGCACATTGCCCCCACCATAATTAATCGTTTCATGACAGCCTTCAGGAATATTCTTAAATTTATCTGTGTCCTTCACAGTTCTAAAATACTCTTCACAAACCTCATCCAGGGTTGGTGTGGGAACATGGAGTTTCTTCTCAGAACATATTTCTTTCCATAAGTCCTCATTTTGGGGCAGGCATACTGATCCTTGTGCTTTCTTTAGATCAGTACCAGCTGTAACTTGGCTCAAATTGCAATGTCTCTCATTTAATGGCTTATGTAATTGATTGATTCTGCTGTTCAAACCTCTATCAAGACAAGCCTCATCAGAATCAGAATCAGAATCAGAATCTGAAACAATCAACTGGAACCTTCGAACAGGACTAACAGTCAACTTTGGAAAAATCAATTTGCTCGATGATGCTACATTATCCCCAGAGAATGAAGCATGTTCAACCTCTTTCTTCTTGATTCCTTTCAACTGCATTGATGATTGAGACACTAAAACCCCTTGACCATGCAAGGGTAGCTTTGAACTGCTACGCGTGGAGTACCGGTGGTTTGGAACACTATCTGCTATTGAAGATTAAAGTTAGATTCAGGCTACAGATAAAGGAGTGACAGCAAAGAAGAATTAAACAACACAGACAAAGTTTAAAGCTCATCATTATACACAACAAAGCCAGTTATCAATTATCATCATGGAACATCCCAAGTCAAGAAATCCCTTTACAGTTTTACCTAAGAACATCAGGAGCAACTAGATCTTGTAATAGAGATCTCGAAGTAGAGTGCCTCCTGAAATTGACACTAACGACACTTTGAATGACTATCAAATAAATGGCTTATATTCTCATTTACGTGGCATGAAACAGTACTAGCACTGGCACAGTATAGTGAATAGAAAAGACCACTAATTACTACTCGAATTTGTTCTTGTTCCTCCAAAACATGATAGCAATTGCCTCGCATTAAAAGATATGAGAACAACTGCCATCAGTGTTCAGGAATTTCCCTAACAAGCCATGTTCTTTTAGTATTGACATCATCTTTATGTAAGAAATAATTGATATTACAATCACTACTTGCACCTTGCCGAACTGACTACAGGCAAAAATTATTTACAGAGCAAGTAAGGAAGAATCACTTTTTCACCACTGGGGAAAATACCCAATTAAGAATAAAATATATATATTTGAAAAATAAATAAATAAATCGGCTCAGAAATGTTAAATATCATCTACCTGGTGGCTTGTCCTCCTCCGAAAAATCTTCAATCTCATCATCTACATTGAACCGCTGAAGCTTCGGCTGTCCTGTACGGGCCACCGAGGCGGCCTGTGACGTGGGCCCGCGCCGGAGCCGCTTGAGAGACCTGGGTGGTTCCGACACTGGGGGCTCTAGGACCGTAGACGGAGTTTCAAAATCGTCACCGTCTTCGTCTTCTTGTATTCCATGACAAGCAGATCCGCTTGTGGATCTTTCAGCTGATTGAGCGTTTCCATTCAGTGACGCATTGCGAACTGATTCTTGCTGGAGCTGCGAATCGAGGTCAAAATCGAGCCCTAGAGAGAATGACGGAGGTTCAAAATCCGCCATTTGCTGGAAATGAGCTTGAATGGGCTGGAAATTCTTGAAGGGATTTTGAATAAGAGGGGATTTAATTTGATTTTGCGCCAAAAGGAGAATCGTAAATACTTTAGGCGGGCTTTAATTTGCGAACTTACCTTCCCAGTTTCGCACATTTTACTGTTCGTAAAATTAACCGCAGTTTACCATAGAAGGCTTTGCAGGTGTGCCACCTGCTACTTGCAGTTAACCATTATAAAACAATTTTTTACTCAAAAATTTCTTTATAGAAATTAGGCAATGTTTAACCAAATAATAGGCTTTTAACTCATTTCATCTCACATATTTACATCAAATTATAATTTGATCTCACGAGTTTTTTTTCAACTATTATGTTCTCTTAACATATTACGGACAGTCATTATAGTCATTCAACATATTATGAACAATTATTTTAATCGCACCTATCATATTTTCTAACAAAAAAAATTATTTGAAACCGATCATTTTATTTGTATGGAATAACTTTTCAATGATAAAATTATCCATGCCATCCCTACTACTCAAAGTCCAACCAACCTAAGGATTGTGAATGAATTTTGGTTGTCCAGTTAATTTATTTGAGTTTGTTAATCCAAATGCGTCTTTTTTTTTTAGTGATTGGTTATATTTTGACCAGTAAGGATGATATTAATAATTTTTTCCCTAAAATGTTATCCTATGTCGATAAATAAGTAGTTACAACTAATATTTTATTGAAAATATTAGTTGAGACCATAACAATTGTCCAAAAAATATTTATGAATCACAATAATTGAAGAAAAAAAAACATGTAAAATCATAATATAATTTGATTCAAATATATTGGATTAAATAGGCTAGCAGCCCACCAAATAATAATAGATTTATAGTCTTGACTCTTGAAGTTCATTTCTTTGTTCCTTGTAGATTTTTCTTCATTGAATTATCATCGATTCCATAACTTCTCACGTCCAATGCAAACATGGAAAGCAAAATACTAGACATAATTTTATTACTATTATTTACATAATTAAGACTCAAACACAATAAATTAAATATGTATATATATATATATATATGTACCGTCTTAACATTATATACTAAAATAATTGAATTAAAACCCTGAAATTTTTATAAATCTAGTTTATCCGAGATTTTTCCAAATACTAATTAATGAATAAGTGAGAATTTTGATTTTTTTTATTTATTTGAGATTGAAAAGTCAATATAAATTAAAATTAAATTAAGTCTATTAGTTTAGCCTAATGATGGCTATCTTCCACTTGTCAATTTTCTTTGATTGGTCACTACCTGCTAATTTTCAAGGGTGAACTTTCATCATTCAAAAAGAGCATTTAGGTCTTGAAAGATGCACGGAATTAGATATTTATATGATCCCTAAAGTGAGAAATGATAATAAATCAAAGACGGATATAAATTTTATAAAATTAAAGATGCTATTAATGAGACTCTATATAAAAAAATCTATCTATTTTAATATACAGAATGTTAAATTTCGTATAATCTAAAATATAAGCAGAAATATTCAAATTCAAATACATAGAGTATTTGATAAATGATTCAAACTATTATATTATATTATATTAAGTGGGGTCTATCATAATGATAAATTCGCTTAGTAGTGTTTATCCCGTTCTCCCAACCATAAAAATATATATATATATATACATATTATACAATTTGTACTATACTATCTCATAAAAATATGTTTCTTTAATCTCGAATTATAAGTCACGTTACTGGATATCATAAAAAGTCAAATTCAACATAATTTGATGAGAATATCCCAAACCCTTAGACATTGCAATTCATTTCTCACCATGATTGGGTTCTACAGCAATACACCTCTTTTGAATATCCTTCTAACTCTCCACATTGCCATGCGGAAGCTCAAATTTGGAATATAATGTCCAAAAATCCCCAATATCTGGAGTAAGGGTAGCAGGATGTTCTGATAATTTTGAGCCTTGTCAAGCTTCCTATTATGCCAAAATAACTTGACCACAACAGCTATGACATAAAGTTTATTACCATGTAATGCACGGATTTTTTTTTTTAGTATATAATAAAATATTTTAATACCATTTCAAGTAAAAAAAAATTTATAGTATTTTTTTTTAATAGTTTATGAAAGGTTATGTTCATTGAATATAAAATAAAAAATTTTAATCAATATTTCAATAAAAACATAAATGTAGATTTATATGTGACGTCTATGAAAGAATACATTCATTGAATATAAATAATTAAATATTTATATATATTAAAATATGAAAGATTATATTTTTAATTTATTAGTCTTTGTAATGCGAGGATATTTTTTGTAGTATATAATAAAATATTTTAATGAATTTTCAAGGAAAAAAAGCATAATAACTTTTTAATATTTTATGAAATGTTATGTTCATCGAATATAAAATTCCATCAATCTTTTTTTTAATATATATATATATATATTTATTTATACGGAAATGCTATAAGGTGTTGTGGAACATACCCTGTATTGCATCTAAGTTTCTAACGATCTACTATCATTTGTTTTTTTAAAAATAAAAATAAAATTTACTTAAATGCCTTTAGGGTTTAGTTTATTCTTTTAGGATTTAATTTATATAAAAAAAAAAAGTTGAAAAAACAATTTTTTATAGGAGATTTTTTTTTTTAATAACTAACCGTTAGCTTTGATAGTTAAAAACTTAATTGGAGTACTCTATATGATATGTTTTGTAATGCTCTATAAAATTACTATATAAATAAATAAATATATATATATTTATATTTTTATATGAAGTCATGTGAAACAATGTGTTCATTGAATCTAGATAAAAAATATTTAAAAATATGAAAGATTATATGTTTAAATATAAAAGTTATATTCATTCAATATGAAAGATTACATTTATTTGATTTGAATAAAAAAATTCATCAATATCTAAAAATGTAATTGTTTAAAGTTGCAAGATTTTAAATTTATTAAAATCATTTTGGGATTTTTGTTTTAAATATATATATAATAGATATAAATATAAATCAAACATGGAAAATAGTTGGGATGACCGTTAAATATGTCTCATGCACCTACTTATATGTATTATATATAGATAATGAAAAATCTATTTAAAAGTTGAAAGATATTAAATTAAATTTATTTAATAAAAGATAAGTTGTCCGTAGAGTATAAAATGTAAAAAATATCCTTATTATTCTAATTAAAAAACGTCTAAAATATTCTTTTGATGAAAATAACCAAACTTGCAACCAAAAGAAGATAAAATAAAACAATATGATCAAAATTATCATATTGTAATTTATGGATAATCAAAGATGAAAAAGAAAACATAACGAACCAAATTTAGAAAATCAAAATATTCTATGAATCATGACCGACATTTAATCTTTTAAGAATATTTTGAAAAAAAAAACCACTAAAAAACGACTATAAAACATTTATAATAATTAGGAACTAAGAAGGTATTTAGATTTCACACCGACAAAACTCGTGATTTTTCCGTTGAAACCATAACCACCAATTGCCTCCAATTGGAGGCGCAGATAGAGACTTCCTAGTTCCTCCCAAGGCAGAAAGAAAAACTTAACGTAACAGAGTAAAAGAAATTCGAAGACGAGACAGAGACTCAAGAGCACTATTAAGATCTACGAGAAAAAAGCTTTGTTAAACCTGTTTCATATGTATTCATGTGGACAAAGTTTCCCAGAAAAAGGAACCATTCTAACTAGCTCCATCTGTTTCTCACAACCACTCTTACAATGGCAAACCAGAGAACTAAATTCACCCACCAACAACAGCAGAGGAAGAGAGAAAGAGAAAAGCCCTCTACAATACAAAAGGCAAATCCTAACTAATATTCACAACTTCTCCTAAAACATCATACCTACCCGCGGCTAATCTCTAATCACTGTAAGGAACCACGATTTCAGTAAGAATCTGACTCGGGTATGCTTTGCAGGGCCGGCTTCCACGAACTATGACGCGTCTCATACCCATCGTTCAAGTTTACTAACTGGACTAGAACCTGCTGCACCGTTAGCCCCTGTACTTCCACCTTGCCCATCAGCTCTTCCAGTTGTTTCTTTGTGATCTTGATCTTTACCTCCGTCACAGTTGACGGAGAAAAACCCCGATTTTCTCCTAGAATTGGGTTCTCTCTGGCGGAGGCCTTGCCTGCTGCTGGAAAATCCCAATCTTCGCCGCCCCATTGCGTTGAAGACTCTTTCTTGATACAATTTCCCATATATAGACAGTAGAAGTTATAACAATTACTTCAAAATTTCGGCTTCAAATTTGTTAACAAAAGAGAGCAAAGAAAGATTTTGATCACGTAGGAGGTTGGGTGATATATATAAGAGAGGAAGAAAGCTTAGGGTCTTTGGATTTGTAATTTCTAATTTGGAGGACTCATTTTTTTTTTATTTTCCATTTTTTAATCTTTTTTGGGTGGGAAAGAAAAAGGATAAGAGTGGGACAAAGTAGCGCGGGGACCCAGTATTGCAGCGGATATGACGTGGCTTTGGTAATCGAGAATTATTAAATTTATAATAATAATATAATATAGGTTACGCTATAATTCGTAATTTATAACTTTTTTTTTAAAAAAAGAATAATATTTTCCGTACCAATTCACTAATCAAATATTGCCAGCGAGAATTTTTATTAAATTATTAAAAGGAAAAAAAAAAAGAAAAGCGGTAAGGTAGCCACGAGGATGACAAGGGTGTCCTACCTGGCAGCGTAAAGGGTGTTTGACCTGAGTTGGAGTGGGGCCGACTTATACCTGTTCCTGGTTGGTAATTTTATGCGTTATCATGAATGGAATGGATGAACACCAATTCTACTTCCACTAGTATATAATAGTGAGCCCACCGCCTGTGAGTTGGCCAATGAGCAACGGGTGGCTCAGCCGTCGGCTCTCAAATTTATTTCATATATATTTTAAAAATTATTCCCTTAGTTGAATATTTATACAGTTTTTTTAAAAAAATAATTTTTAGTTATTAAAATTAGTCTTGAGTTAATGAGATACAAAAGTCATATTTATTTTATATAAATTCAAAATATAAAATGTATTTAATTGAATGGATATATTTAAAATACTACACGGAGCCGAAAACACGAAACTTAAAAGCGAAGCTGGGAGCTGGATGGCTAAAAGGAGCCCCCAAGTGTGAAAAGAGAATTGGCTACGAATCTAGACAAGTGACCTGAGGTGTGAACGCGGCAAGCCCAATGGAATCTCCAAAGCTCTTTTGGGAAGTTGCAATGTCACGTGCGGGTTGTTCCTTTCTCGTCCCCTGACTATCCCATTTCTAAACCACGATTAGCATATATAACAATCATTAACCTTCCCTTAACTATATCCATCCATCCATTAAACTTAAGAAATCTTCCTACTTTCAAGCCCTATAAAAGTAGAATTAGATTCAACGTACGGATGTTTCCGTCCAATAAATCACACTTTATCGATTAGTAGTAATAACTTAGATTATTATTAAATTAATCAATGAATAAATCAATTTACCATGCTAATTAATATTACTCGTTAAAGTGATAAAACAATCGAAAATTCAAATTGAAAGGAGAGAGGAGGAAGCAAGTTAAGTACAAAATGTTACACTACTTAGACGTTACTATACATGTGTGAAGAGAATCATGCTTTGAATTGCCTTTTGCCATATTTTGATGTAATTACTGCAGTAAAATTAACGTGAGTGATGACGAATTGAGATTATTGATAGCGACGGCTTAAAAGTACAACCTTTTACACTAAAACAGTTTAACCTCGATGCAGTAGATAACTTTATTTATGGTGAAAAAACGGCTAGTCAAGTTGCATTTTGATTATTATTCTTGAACTATAAATAATGTCGTGATTATTTTAATTTAAGTGAAAAAAAAATTTCTTATTTTACAATTATTTTGAAATTTAGGGAATATATATGTTCATACATTATTTTTCTTTCTTTTTCTTTTTCCCTTTTTTTTCCATGTGTGTTGAAAAAAGAAGAAGGAGGGAGGAAATTTTAACGATTTCTTTAATTAATGACATATTTAATTTTTTTTATTCATAATACACTCTTACTTTAAATCATTTGATATATTATATGTATGGAGTATTATAGTAATTTTATATTATTATTACCGTTGTAAATTTAGTATTATTTTTTGTAGTCTTTATGTCTAAGTAAAAATTGAAAAGATTCTAGATAGGGTGAAACTAAAATTCCATGCAAGGTAATTATTTTAAAAAATGAACTTGTTATTCTCTCCATTAAAAATTGAATCTCTCTCTCTATATATATATATACGGTTTTACTAAGGTGAGCTCCAGAGAGTGCCTTAATACGTGTTCCAACTGTTACCGTAACGAAATTCTTATTACGGTGCTCATGCAGCCAATCAAGTGGAGCAAGAATTCCGTTACGATAACGATTGGAACCCGCATTAAGGCACGCTCCGAAACACACATTAACAAATCCGTATATATATATTAACTTTAAAGCTTCATCAACACTTTCCTCTTTCACAAAATTTATTGATATAACAGATTAATATTAATTAATTATATTTACTGATCATTCATGGTACTACAATCGATAATATTAATTAATTATTAAGATAATTTAATAATTTAAAATTAATTTCAAAGACATTTGTTAATTTTTATATGAAAGTGTAAGCTAAATTTGAAAAGGACTGAGTATTTCTTAATCAATCAATCAGTCCTTACTCTTGAATATACAGAGTTCATGGAATCTGCAGACAGACAAAAGACATCCCATCAAAATGTTGATCTTGCCGCCTGGTCAAATATATGCAGCATTACTCTCTATTCTTCCACGTTTGGATCCTATAGCTCTAGCTACTCCTATGGGGATACAAAAATTATTTCAGACTAAATAAGAATTCAATTCCCATATTCCAATGTCCATTTTTTTCCTACTAATATTTGTATTTAAGCGGGGTCTCATGATCTTGACCTGATTATTCCATTTACCTTTAATTTAAGTTCGACCAATGATCTTATAAAATTGTAGAAGGATATATTTTGAATTATTTTCTTATAAAGAATTAGCAAACCAACGATTGATTAATATTCTTCATAAAAGGTTGAACACATTATCGCAAGTTTATGCTACTGTTTGTTAATTATAACTTTGTTTTGTTGCCAAGAACTCCAAAGTTGTGTGCCCTTTAATTTTTCTAAGTCTACGTTGGCATACTGCTCTGTCTCACTCTCTATCTGGTTATGGTGCCGCCATTAAAATCTCTCTAAATTCTTTGATCATGTTTGATATAATTTCCCCTCCTGCGAACGATTTCGCATGTTCATTTTTCTTTTTTCGTTTTCCTGACCTTTTCAATTTAAACGTGCCAATTGAATGCATGCACCGTGCACCATATGATGCAGTTCTGCAATTGGGAGAAGTTTATTAATTATCAGTCACTATCGGAATTGAGCTGATGATCATACCTATCATCACTACAAACATGAATTGGTCCAAGTAAGAATAGGTTGAATTTCTGAAATCAAGGTTCAGTCAAGAGTTCTGTAACTTGAGATTAATTAAAAAGAAATTATACTGATCAATTTGATTCTTTTATTTATCATATTTTGTTTAATTAATTAAGATACTTCAGTTTTTTCACTCATAAACTAAAAAATATAATCATTTCTGAGAGAGAAGAAGTTATATATATATATATATATAGAAATCGAGTTAATTAGAATGGGGTAATTTTCTCATCCTGAAATTTCGTAGATAAGATCGAGGTTTTGGATGGAAACGGCCAACTTAATTACGTTTTCCGTTGGAACTGTAGATATGGGGGGGCCGCCTGCAGTTAGTCAAAGATCCTTAAATAAGGTTATGATTAATTCTAAGGTACGTAGTAGTAGTAATAGTAGTTCATCAAGCTTGAATGGCGACTATATATTTTGTATTTTTATAATAACATTCAAACTCTCGTGCCAAACGTCGTTATAATTATAAGACACGGATTAAAACTATATAATCATTCCTTGCCGTCATTGCGCGCGCTCAAGTTAGTAATTTGACTCACCTAAGCAAATAGTAATCACTCCAACCTTTTTTATTTATTTATTTTTTATATCCAGTGATACCCTGATCACTTTTTATTCATTTTGACTATTCTATTAGAATTTACAATTCACTAAAGTTAGAATATGCAGAAAGATCGAATCGAACACACAATCTGTAATATATCAATTATACTTCTGAACTACTCGACCACACCTTTAAATGCTAAAACTGTTCTACTTGATAACCTTGATTCATATTATTCTTTTTTTGTTCACAAATAATAACAATAATTAGATAAACACTTCTACTTGCATGCTTTTGTCTCTATATCTAATTTCTACCTCCTTTCCTCCTCCTCTATATCACTCCTTTCTCATAAAATGTTTTTCTTTTTAAGGAAAAAATGTAAATCAATAATAAAATAATAAGATTTTCGGTTTTTTATATGAAATGAAGTATTCCGATGAGTTAATTCCCTCAGTATGATCAGCACGACTCTAAATCTTTTAATGTATATATATTTTTCCTGTAACCCTTTCTATCGTATCAAAAAAAAACTTTGTAAATGTTTTAAAAGATTAAATACTTTAAAACTTAATTGAAATATATTTATCCAATTTATTAAAAATACATGTAAATTTTTTATTCCAAAATCAGTTCACACCCAATAAAGTTCAAATTTAATCTAAAGAAAAATACACTTACCTTCTTATTCATAGACAGACAACCATTATATCTTATTCCTTTTATCCAAAATTGAATGTCTCAATTTTATTCATATAAATTTTATGAAAATTAGTTGACTTAATTAACAATGTCAATTTCATGATTAAATTTTAACTAATTTGAGAAATAGATTCATTTATGAACAATTCAAAATAGTAATGTGAATATTCAATTATGAACGGAGAGAGTAATATACTATCATATGCAGTAATAATTGATCGAAAAGTCTACTTGGAAGCTTAACCATACCAGAGTTAGTCATTTACTACGACTGCTGTGGAATTCAGGACTTTGAAAATTAGCCCAAAGACCAATCCGTTTTCCATGTCAGCTTCTCTGCATGCACGTGTACAATCAATTCTCCGTACCATATCTTTAGGTCGGCTTTGTTGATAATTTAACAGGGACTTCAAAAGAAATGGAGGGACTACTAATATTATTGTTTCATCTAATAATAATTAATGTTTTTATTTCAAGACCAAAATTCAAATGTTACTTCCTTTAGATGGATCAAAAGCTAGGCGTACATGGTTTGGATTTTTGGAGCCAAACAATGTTACATTTTCTTCATGTTACTACGTACGTCGTATATGAATATGATCTGATGGTCTTCTGAGGTTTGCCTGGTCCAATAAGGAACGTCCGGCTGTCACCTTTTCTAGAATTCAATAGTATCTCATACTTATCCCAACAAAATAGTTTTCAAAAAAAAAAAAAAAAAAAAAATCCAAAAAAAGACTAATCTTGTAACCCAAATAACATACTCTTGTATATGTTGATAGCAGCAACATGAATTCATATTCTTGTGTATATTCATTTAAAATTGATTCAATGGATGAAGTGCAGATCATATTCAAATTTTACTAAAACCATTGTGAATAAATGGATGCGTACAGACTGAACAAGCAGAAACATTTCTCACCGTGGATTTTGTCTTATACATGGCTTTTTCATACAACAGTTTATGTCTGAATCTGTCTCTCCTAAATTAACTCTTTTCCGGTTTGAAATGAAGAATCAAAGAAGACTACTTTGGCTGTTTCTTCACTCAAGAAAGGTATCTGCTGATCCTGTTCCGTAGCTTATTATCACAAGGCACGGGATTATTTAAAGAAAATTATGAACATGAGTGAATTTTTTTATTTGTTGCGTAACAATTAAGTTTCATACCCTCCAATTCAATATCTTTAAGAATTCTTCCCTTTGAATATACAAAATAAATATTTTGGGAGAATTAGTGAGTTACTAAATATAGATAGAGATTGACTAAGCATAAGACCACAAGGACCTGGGAATCTGTGATTACATTGTCATCGTGATAAATGTTTGCCTCAGAAGTTTGATTTAGAAACCAGTAGCTTTCAAAAATCTTACTCCGACCGAGTTCCGAGAGAGAAATAACTAAAAAAATAAGTAAAAAGAGAAAATCTTCTATTCAAATCTTGGTATGAATATACTTCATATGTTTCCTGACAAAACTCTTTAGCAAAATCAAATGCTCATAATATCCACACAGCAAGAGATTACTATCCAGAAAAAATGTAATTGGCGGCTCGAACTTTTAGGCTTAGAAATCAGAATTGGCCGCATACAAACAGAAATTACGGCAGAGGGCAGATGAGAAAACATACCACAAATCCAAAAAGTGATCAAACTGTAAAGCCGAAACCTCCGTGGGAAATCGGAAGACCGCCATAAGCAGACGACTTTCATTAGCCTAAAACGGAATCAGATCCATCAGAGACAGCGGCTATGGCGCGGGAATATAAACTTTCATAATGAAACTTCAGAGATCAATGGTCATAGTGAAATGCGGAAGTATGGCCCATTGGGCTTTAGTTCAAACATATGGGCCCCTCTTATCATTTTTGGCTTGAAGAAAAAATGATTATCTTTGGGCTTTGCCCAACTTCTTATTTCTGTACAACTTCAAAGCTTTTCTCACGATAGTATAATACAAGACATTAATTTTCACTCTACCAATTTAAATTTTGCAATTTCTTTATTTATTGGTTATACATTATTTAACTATTTACATTCTTGTTTTTTTTTACCACTACGTTTTGTTAACTTAGTAGTAAGTAGCAATACTTTGATACGATAGGTGAAGTGTCACCATTTACTAATTTATTCAATGTATGTAAACTACTGAGATTAAATAAACATTATCCAACTATTGATTTTTCCTTTTCACTTTCAATATAAAAAATAAATTTTTTTCGGGCTAAATATTGATTTTCTTATATTCTTTTTTTTTTTAACGGTCAAAATTACATGTCTCATTCTTAAAAATAGACAATTTTTTTATATAAAATCTCATTAATAACCTTAATTTGATAACTTACATTCACCTACTTAAATATTCTATCATTAATTGTATTAATGAGTAAGATAAATTGATAATTTTTACAAAAATTAAATATATATTATATAATTTTTTATTACCTCAAAATAAGATATACAGCATAATTTGTGATCTATTGCAAAAAGAAAAAAGAAGAAGAGAATATTTATCCTTTTTGTGTAAATCATTTATGTCTCCTTTTCTTATTCTCCAATCCAGTAATGAATGAATAGTGACAAATAGACAATGAAAAGCTAATGTACAATCTTTGTCAAGGATGGAATGTTCAATTCAATTATACATATATATATAAATGTGCTTTGCATTCCATGTGAAATAAAGCAAGAATAAGATACTATCTAAGCAATAATAACAATCTTGTTGGTTGATTCCTTCCACCCTGACCCATGAGGCAACACTCCTTTGACTAGATCCAAGTCTTGATCTTCTAAATCTTTTTATTTGTTCATCCTTTTCACTCCCTAATTACTCCATTTTCACCCATTGACTGTCATCATTATCAGCTTTGATTTATTTATTTTTTAACATATGAATTAAGTTTAGTTACATTATTTTATGAATTTAGGAGCTTTTTAAAAATAATTATATAAATGGGAGATAATAAGAAAACTATATATTGAGATAGATAAAAATTTATTGGGACCAAAAATCATTTTCATCCTTCAAGGTGTTTTTTTTTTTTACCTTTATTGTTCCAAAACATTTTACTATCTACCATCATGAGGTCTGCGTCCATTTTTGCCTTTCAATGTCCATTGATCGAGGGTAAAATAGACTTTTAACATGATAAATTAGCCAATTTCATCCTTAGAGTTTGACCATAAAATCAACTTCATTCTTAAAGTTTATTTTTGCCTTTTTATTGTTTCAAAACATTTAATGATTTGTCATTATGGGTCTCCATCCATTATAACCACCTCCTTTAGATTAATTCATATAATGGACGAGAGTACGATTCAAGTATAAAAAATCTTCATATTTGTTGCAGTTGTCATGTTACACTTAAGGTGATCATCTGTAGAATGGTGGACAGAAAAATTATTATAAAGTATATAAATTGTTTTCACCACTTCAAATATGGAAGTTGCTTTTGTGGAGGTCGTTGGTAAATGGACAAGTCCTGATACTCTCAGCTGAATTCTAGTATGATATGTGCATTCTCGGTGCTTAATGAAATACTAAAATGAGCTAAATGAAAAAAGGTGCATTTGGTTTGGGAATTTGGGTTAAATGTATTTTTTAAGCATTGACTAGTTACTTGTTGTTTTGAAAATTATAAAATAATGGTTAGAATGGATAAAAACTCCATAATGGTAAATTATAACATGTGTTGGGACAATAAAGATAAGGAAAAAAAACTTTAAGGATGAAATTGATTTTAATATCAAATTTTAGAAGTGAAATTGACTAATCATATGTTAAAAGTTTATTTTACCCTTGATTAAAAGATATTTAATGGCTAAGATAGATGGAAATCCCATCGTGACAGATCGTAAAATATTTTGAGATATTAAATTCATAAAAAAAAATTGATGAAAGACTAATTTTCCAAATTTATTTAAGATGTCACTAAACCTAATAATGACGCGAGTTTTTGATCGGTTATCCTTGACAGATGACACGTGTTAGGGTAGAATTGGGTCGACGTGGAAACTCCCTTGGGTACCTTTATGTAGCAGAACCAATTAGATCTCTTGGTGAAGGGCCTTGCTCTGACTAGAAGACAAAAAACGGCACCTTTCTTTGTCTTCCCCAAGTGCGCCACGGAGAGTACGTCCACCAGGCAAAGGACAAAGAAAAAATAATTTAGTAGTATCTTTTTCACTTTTTTTTTTAAGTTAGTGATTTTTAATAATTAATTACTTCATTCGACACTAAATATAAATTATCAGTCATCATTTTATAAAAATTAATGAAAATTTTTTTCATGAAATATTTTCTAATCATCCTTAAAGAATTTGAACATCATTTTGAATACTTGAACTTTCAAAAAGTATTGAAAGAATCACTTTCATTCAACTTGACCTTCAAGAGTTAATAGAATCAAGTCAAATCCTCTTTTATTTGACTTTTTGAGGGATAAATTTGAAGGAAAAAAAAAAAAAAATGAAAGCACAAATCTTCTTAGTAAACCCCAGCTCCCTCCTGAAACAATTGCTTTCATTTCACCCAGTAGCATTTCCAAAATTACGTGAGTTAACTTCCCATGTTCAACCACAATCGATGTCAAGAAAATCGAAGAGGGGAATTCGATCGATGGGTGAGAGAATTTAAATCTTATGCGGTGTTGGAGGACGGGACATTGTTATCAATCTTGAAAGCCTTTTCATGTACTTCGATTCCACTTACTTTACTCTGTAGAATACGGCCTCCGAACATGGAATTGAATGTTAATATCTTTGATATTAATCTTACTATTTAGGGAAAATAACACACTGAGGGGATGAATGCTTTTGGAAATGCTATGGTCCAACCCCATGAGTAGGAAGAGCTCCGTCCAAAATCGCCCAGTAAATTGGGAGTTTCAATCATTAATAATGGGTTGGGGAACTCCCCAATACTTCACCACATGTTTAAAGAACAAGAGGATATCTTTCTCCACAGGGCTTTCCTTAAGAGTTGTATGAATACCCATTACTTGGAAAATAGATCCACCACCCCTTGCTAAAGCTCTGCTTCTATCGCCACCATTGACATTGCAACCTACTTCGATGAACAACAAGATCTTTAAATTATGCCTGAGTTTCAGGCCTTCTCAACTAACTCGGACTCAGAAGTTGATCATTCGGCCTCAGTTGCAAGAACTTAGGTCATGTGTGGCGATGACTTCAAACTACGAAGGCATTAGTAGGAAGAAGATTTGTGGGATTTAATCAGTTGAGAGAGGCAAGGTTTCAGGAAGAAGATATGTGATTTCATTTTTAATTCTCCCAAATTTATCCTTGCAAAAAGTCAAATGAAAGAGATTTGACTTGAACCTGTTAACACTTGATAGTTAAATTGGATCTACATGTCTCTTTCACTACTTTTTGAAAGTTCAAATATTCAAAATTATCAAAATTTAATTCAGGTGTCTAAACCAAAAAAATTGAAAAGTTCAGGTGCTTGTGACGCTTATATCTTTACGGGGATAATATGGAAAAAACATATTTAAATATCTAATTAACTAGACTTATAATTAGTGGAAAAAAAAATTAGAATAACTTATATTTAATGACAAAATTAATATGTATTTATTAATTTTTAAAATTTTAATTATATATTGTATATCAATCAACTTCTAGAAGTTATTGAGTATAGACAATTAAAGCATCATAATAGATAGATAAAGGGATATATATCCATAAGTCTTATCATATATCTAATTATCTATTCATGCTATAGTTTAATATGAACTATAAGATTCATATTTCCATTTATAAGTTAAGTCAATACGAAAAATTTTCAAATACTAAATATAAACATTCTGTATGTGAAAGAATAAAGTCTTTATTAAATATTAATTTATTTATCCAAGCATGCGTATCGTGTTATCGAAGTAATACTCTCAAGGATTGTTATTTTTGAGCCTCTTTCTCAATTAACTAAATTTATATTGATTCACGATGTAATATCCTTTTCGTTTAAAAAAAAAAAACTCTCAAAATAGACTTCAAATCACCTCAAATATCGTATTAAAAAAGAATTAATAAGAGTATTCGTTTATTTCTATACGTTACGTAGTACAATTATTTGCTCTGAAGCGCGTGGAATTGACAAACCAAAGGCCAAGTTCCCATGTGTGACCGTCCAGCAATTTTCGCCGCAACACTAATTTAACCTCAAAACAAAACCACATGTTCCTGTCCCGGATGACATAACTCCACCGTGTCTGGAAACGGCGTCGTTCGCTGCTCTATTAATAAACCCTGACCCAGGAATAGAATTACTGCAATTAAGAGACGTTGACCGTACAATTCCACAAATACGTATTCTTACTCTTCCCTCTCCACTTCTTCAACTCTCCTCAAAGACACCACAGTTTGTACTTCACTGCTGGAGACTGGAGATCGCAGAACCACGCACACTCCACCCCCGGCAGCCGTAGCTGAGAAACATCTACGAAAGAAGGATCGGAAGCCCATAGAGGGAAGAATCTGGCAGTGGGTATCCTGTGGAGGAGTACTTTTGGAGTTGAATAAATGGCTGAATCCGGGAGAGAATGAAGATCACTGGTGGGAAAACTGAACTGCTGCCGGTCGTATCTTCAAGGCCCTTGAACTCTTTGGCAGAAGTAGATCCTTTGCAGAAATCCGTTCAGTCAAGGAGGCCGCCTCGCCGGAAAAGTAAGGGTTCCGGGAATGGAGTGCGGTTGAGGAAGGATGCGGGTGGAAAAAAGAGTACCAGGCCGGAGACTCCTTTACTTCGATGGAAGTTTAATGAAATTGGAGATGGTAACTGTGTTAGTAAAGAGGAAGAGCAGGAATCACTGGCGGCAGAGCCCGGTCGGAGAAATGGCCGTAAAGTGAAAACACTGGTTTCGGCTAGAAAGATTGCTGCTGGAATATGGAAAATGCAGTTGGCTGAAGTGCCAGCCGGCGGGGAAAGGCTAGGGTTTCAGGTATTGCGATTCTAAAGATTTCCACTTTTGAGGTTTCCTTTCAAAAAGCATTTAAAGGTCGATGAGTTGAAATTAAAATTATGTCCAAACTTGGAGTAAGTGCACTTTGAATCTATTAATTAATGTGGAATATAATCATTCCCTGTTTAATTTGATATCCTACATTCTTAGATGGTGTAAATTCATTAAATCTGGTTTTTGACTAAGAAGGATATGATGGATACTTGTCTATTAAGAGTTTCAGCTTAACTTTTAATGTATTTGATTGGCGACTTCACTGGTCACCTGATAAAATTTTGACAGCCGTTCCTGTATTTACTAGAATTATTTGTTGTCAAAATTCAGTTCCAGAGTGGGGCCAGTCATTCAATTTACAAACTACATGTTCCTTTGTCCATTGTGTGCCAGTTTTCTGAGGATAATGTTCACTGAGTTTAGTGAATTTTCAGAACCTAGAACCTAATGAGGAACCATTTTGGTTGTCTGTGATGGGTTTTTAGGCTCTGACCTTGGAGGAAATTGTTTTAGTTTTGCAGTTGTTGGAAATTTGAAATTCAGCTGCTTGTTTGTGTTTTCCTTTCAGTCTGGAGATGATCATGCTGGAGTCTTCTTTCACGGTCATCATTGGTGTAAAGTCCATAATTCTGCTTCCAGGGATTTGGTGCAAAGTCCCCATTCTGTTTCTGGTCCAAGAGATGGGTTTTTATCTCAGGTATGTGATCTATTTTGCTATATTTTGATCTTTTACCTTATCCTTATAAAAAGGATAGTAAGAAATGGGTATATCCAGATTCTTATATCTTGGGACTTTGCAAGAGGATATGCAAATAGCTATGAACTTTCTGTTTGAATTTTCTTTCTACAAATTGAGCTTTTTCTTTCAAGTGCTAAAAAAAGCTAATCTATTACGGTTGTCGTCTTCTTCCTTTTTTTTTTCCTTTTTCAATCTTAGAAGTCTTGATTTCCCACATCTTAACTTTTGTTATTGAATTTTGTTGGAAGATTACATTTAACTTGCACTTTAGTTTCCAATATACCACAGCATGAACTCATCTGATGTTCTAAGCAGTTGAAAACATTGAAGATTGAAAGTTCATCAGTACTTTCCAACTCTGCGATGGAGGGAGCAACAAAATGGGATCCTGTTGGATGGAAAACAACTGATGAAGTAAAACAAAATTATGGGCAGAGAAAGCTCCTTGATCAGGAAGCAAGAGCTGCTTCAGTAATATCTGCTCTTGAGGCAGAACTTGAGCAGGCACGAGGACAAATTCAGGAACTTGAAACTGAGCGACGGACTTCAAAAAAGAAACTTGAGCACTTCCTGAAGAAACTTGGTGAGGAAAGAGCAGCATGGAGGAGCAGAGAACATGAGAAAGTCCGTGCAATTATTGACGATGTAAAAGCTGACTTGAGCAGGGAGCGGAAAACTCGCCAAAGGTTGGAAATTGTTAATTCCAAGTTGGTTAGTGAGCTAGCTGAGGCAAAGTTATCAGCAAAGCGCTATATGCAGGACTATGACAAAGAGAGGAAGGCTAGGGAATTGATAGAAGAAGTATGTGATGAACTTGCTAAGGAAATTGCAGAAGACAAGGCCAAAGTTGAAGCATTGAAAAGGGAATCTATGAAACTTAGGGAGGAAGTGGATGAGGAGAGGAAGATGATACAGATGGCGGAAGTCTGGCGTGAAGAACGGGTTCAGATGAAGCTTGTTGATGCAAAAGTAGCACTCGAGGATAGGTACAGTCAGATGAATAGGCTAATAGATGATCTAGAGTCTTTTCTGAGCTCAAGAGGGGACACCCGAGATCCTGAGAATTTGAGAATGGCAGAGATCCTTCATCAAGCTGCAACCTCAATGAATGTTCAGGATATTAGAGATTTCACTTATGAGCCCCCAAATCCAGATGATATCTTCTCTGTCTTTGAAGATGTGAATTTTGGGGATACAAATGAGAGACAGATAGAACCATGTGTTCCTTACAGTCCGGCCAGCCATGGCTCCAAAATGCACACTGTCAGTCCCGAAGTTGCCATGTTCAACAAAGACATTATTCAGAAGCATTCTAATGCATATATTGACCGAAGTGGCACTTTAGATGAAGAGGGAAGTGAGTGGGAAACTGTAAGTCATCCTGATGATCAGGGCTCAATCTATTCACCAGATGGAAGTGATCCATCTGTGAATAAAAATCACCGTGATAGTAATGTGTCAAGATGTGCAACAGGTTGGGAAGGGAATGGAGGCGAGGGACCCCCTATTACGGAGATCAGTGAAGTCTGCTCTGTTCCCACCAGGCAACAACTGAAGAAGGTTACTTCCATCTCTAGGCTCTGGCGATCATGCCCGGGCAATGGGGATAATTACAAGATTATATCATTGGAGGGAATCAATGGAAGGCTTTCAAATGGTAAACTCCCGAATGGGGGGGCTTTAATTTCTTCAGATAGCGGTTCTGGTAAAGATGGTCTAAGTCCACCAGATTTGGCTGGACAATGGAGCTCACCTGAATCAGGAAATCCACACATCACAAAAGGTATGAAGGGGTGCATTGAATGGCCAAGGAGTGCACAGAAGAACAGCCTGAAAGCGAAACTCTTAGAAGCCAGGTCTGAAAGTCAAAAAATCCAGTTGAGGCAAGTGTTGAAGCAGAAGATATAGAGATAGTGACTCTGAATTCTCCCCAATAATGCTTAAAAGCCAGAGTTCTGTAGTTTCTTTCAGCCACATGAGCTGCCTGCGCCATCGTTCCGCCTGCAAACTACTCAAGGAGACACTGAAGAAACTGTGCATACTTGAGAAAATTCCATGGCCATCTTGAGTTTGCTCCATTACCTTCCTTTGACTTGGGTTTGCAATTGCATAATTTATTCATCATTTTAGGAACAGACCATGCAAATCCCTGGTGGGACGAGTTATATTTAGAATTCATATATTTGTACCATGCCATCCGTTCTTGTAGCTAGCAGCTCGATCATCTAGGAAAATCAATTCATCATAGTGGCAAAAATGTTGAAATTCTGTTGTAAGATCTTGTAATATCATTAAGTACGCTGCAGTCTCTTTTTGCCAATTAGTATCTCTCAGTACCGCATAACATAATGCTGAGATTGAATTTCCTGTATGGAATAATTGCTCAGATAAATAACATATTACCTAATTGTGAAAAATTCATAAGCTTTGTCTCTCAAGTTTATTAGCATCTAAAACATAATCTAAATAAAGACAAGATAATAGAATAATGGGTAATGCCAAGTACAATCTATATGGAACATGAATCTATCTTGATCTTGATACCATCCACAAAGGTTTATATTTAAAGATATAATCCTAAGTTGATATCAAAATTTAATGTACTCACAAGCATTTACGAATAATCAATGTGTGGATTTCTCATATAATTATACTAGTTTTAAAATAAAAGTATGTCAATGGTAGAAATATATTAGAAGCAATGTTAAAATTAAAAGTTCTTAAAATGTAATAAATTCCATCTAATTTAATAGTAAAAAGGTTTTTTTTTTTTTTTTTTGGATAACAGGATAGATGTATTTTAAAAAAATCATGAAAGGTAATAATACATTTCCATGTACATATGGATGCTCCAATACATAACATACCATTTAATTATATAAATACATTATGATGATCTCCTAATATATTAATAAATAAATTATAATACTCTAAATAAAGATAACATGTTAAAAATAATAATAGTTTTAAAACAAGAGGAGATGTTGGCAGCAAAAAAAAAAAAAAAAAAAAAAAAATAAGGGAAAAAGAAAAAGAGGGGATTTATTTAATTCATTTTAATTTTTTTTAAACATTATAGTTCGATTTATTTAAATGAATAGTTCGTAAAAAGGTAAGCGGTATTAATAAATTTTTTTTAAAAATCTAATACTACCTTCGTCTTAAAATAAATATTCCATATTTCATTTTGGATTATTTCTAATCAAATATCTCATCTCCAAATCTGATAAAAATTTTATTAAGAAAATTAATAATGTAATATAATAATGAATTAAGTCAAACTTATTTATTAAAATATGTCTAAGTCAAATTGATATATTCAATTCGAGATAGACGGGGTATCATATTTCTCTTTTTATTAACTTAGATCCATTTGACAAATAATAAATAACTTACATTTACAAATCTTTTAATATATTTATATGAAATAAGTACGATGGTAAATATGTATTATAATTCTACTAATTTTACAAAACTTTAAAACTATTGTAATTATTATTTTATTTACGAGAAAATTCCCACCTGCAAAGGCTAATAATTTTAATTTTTTTCAAGATTCGAAGAAAACCACATAGATAAATTGCCGGGATTCCGTGCAAGTGCCAAAGCATTCATTTCACCTCTGTTTCTAATTCAAGAGGATATCTTTTTTAGATTTTGCATAGCAGACAAGTGCACAAAATATTGTTTAGATTTTTACCGGCCTTTCTTTTGCACGCTGATGTAAGGCTATAAATTGTGCCCATTTCGTGTGTCCTCAACTTTTCAGCTTTCTTTTCCTCTTTCTATCAGCTAGCTTTTGCTTGAAGCAGTTCTGGGTGATTAGATCCGTGCTGGTTTAGTTTTATTCATTTGAGTCCCTTTTAACTTTTCATTTGTTTGTGATTGTTCTGAATTGTTTCATTTTGTTGAAGATTTTTCTGTGTATCTCGTTTTGCCTGCGAAATCTTTCTTGAAGTTCGTTTTTTCTGTAACGTTGGAGGATTTGAGTCAGTTTTTTTGACTCCCGGGAGTAATTTTTACAGTCTAATGTGGGTTTTCCTGTACCAAATTCCTGTATAGTCTTTTATAGCTGCAAATTCTTTACCAGCTGTTCTACAAAATGATTTCTTTGAACCTTTTCTTGAATCGTTCTTTTTTTTTTACCCTTCTATTCGTTTTGGGCTGGAGAGGGGAAGTGAGGGTTGTGGGTGTTTAACGTGGAGTTGTTTTATCAATTATTTTATGAATTTACTGAGTGCTAAATGGAGTTTTTTTATGATGGATTTAAATTCTTCAAGTTTTACATGTTTATTTTCAACTTTTTCCCTGATGGCTTTCAGGATTGTGTTAATGTGCAGAAATGGAGGGCATTGTAGCTCGTCGGGTCATTCCTTCAGACAACAGTTGTCTCTTCAATGCTGTTGGGTAAATTTGAGTTTTATATGTTGTTTCCAATTCTTTCAGTTCACACATATGCATTTAAATATATATGTGTATTTATTTACATGATCTTAGTGATAATGAAAATGGTTCTCTTGTTGCTTTCTCTTTATCAGTTACATTATGGACCATGATAAACACAAAGCACGGGAGCTGAGGCAGGTAAAACTTCTAATTTTCTAGTTGTGTCATTGTGGTAGAGGTTTTTGAGATCTGAAGTACATTAGCAAGCAGGATCAGTTAATAAAAGTTTTTTATTAGTTTGCGGGAGGAGCTATTAAAGGCTTACACTTTATTATTTTGGATCATCTGTTAAAAATTTGGTCTCTGCAGTGAAGTTAGAAGCTAAGAGGTTTGAAAAAACTTCGTAGGTTGAATGAATTAATGTAATCTGTTTAAGAAAGAAAGCTATTGGTAACAGGGGTGTATATTTAGTGTGACATGTTGAATGATCTGACATCTTGATATGCTACTTCCGGTGTGGCTTTATGATGTAAAGTGTATGAATTGCACATAGGCATTGTGTTAGTGAGTAATCTTTTTTCTAAGGCCCTTTTGTGAACCTTTACTTTTGAAGGTCATAGCTGCCACTGTTGCAAGTGATCCGGCAAAATATTCAGAAGCAATCCTTGGAAAGCCAAATGAAGAGTATTGTTCTTGGATTCTTAACCCAGAAAAGTGGGGAGGTTTGTGTGCATTTCTTTACTTGCCGTATTTCTTTTCTCAATCAGTGTTTCATCAATAACTTCTTGGTCGACATTAAAAATCAAAGTTGCACACGATATGAAACTAGATGCTGTTTTGCTAAATTCTTATCTGCTTCTTTTTGAGCCTTCTTTTGCTTCGGAGACTCAGCTTGATACTACATGATATAAATATACAAACAGACATGCATGGATGGATTAAGATGAGTATGATCTTTTGTGAGTTGGCCTACAGGAATATAATTCCTTGTTTGGATGAATTAGAGATAATTTCTTCTTGTATACAAAATCCTTTACGATGTAATTCTGTAAAAATATTTGTCCTTTTATCTACTTTAGGTTGTATCATTTATCTGTGAAATGTTTGGCTGGAGAATTTCCTGTCGGAGTTCCCTTTAGTTTTAGAAACTACCAATTTTCTCTGACATGAGCAGATCAAGGTTGGTTTATCTTTGTTCTATTGAGTAGAGAGGCACCTGGGTTCTGCATATTCTTGAATTGCAAGAATGGACATTTTAGTTTTAGTTTAATGGAGCATTTTAGGAACATTTTGTTCCTGCAGCGGAGCTAAATCATGATGGCTTAAATGGAGAACTAGTACTATGTTTTGGTTTGATTTGATTGTGGGGAAGGACAGAGAAACAAATCTGAATCTGAATGCTCCTCAAATGCATCATGCATTAAAACCATATGATGCTGATCTCAGTCTGTTTCTTTAATCATGATTGACTTGAAATAATTTTATCATTCAGAAAAATATGGATAGATTATTTTTTGGAGAGAATTTCCGTTTCATTATGTTTCATAATACCAGTGAAAAAGCCACACTGAAAATATTCAAATTTTGTAACTCCAGTGGCTTGATGAGCTGTTAACTATGCAGACACCGTTTCTCTCCACTTCTTTGTTCAATTTTGTTTATTTCAATCAGAAAAGTTTTGATTTGTTTTAAATCCTTCTAAAGAATGCATTTACATAAAGCAGTTTTTCTTGGTTGTTTTGGCTTGCGGAGCTTATTGATCCTTTTCAGTAGTCTTAAGTATCTTCTCTATACCAGGAGCAATAGAGCTTTCAATTTTGGCTGAGTATTATGGACGTGAAATTGCAGCATATGACATTCAAACTGCAAGATGTGATCTGTATGGACAGGTATGTACTTCTAATTAATGCATATTTGTCAGCATCTTTTTTGTTGTAATGCTCCACGTGATCTTTTGAAAATCCCTATTTTGGGGTTATTTTGAGCAGGGAAAGAACTATGCTGAGAGGGCTATGCTAATCTATGATGGGCTTCACTATGATGCTTTGGCTGTAATTCACTGTGGCCTTCTCCATTTACATTTACTTGAATTAATAATGTTTGGATACCTATGGGTGGAACTTTCCCTAAAAGAAAAAGGATATATATGAATGGTTATAAAGATCTTGGTACTTTTGTCATTTGAAGAATCATCAAGATCTTTAATTATTTGTTTGAAACATTTATGGCATTTCTAATCTAGTTGTAGCCTTGCTGTAAAGAATTTAATAGTAAGAAGCTTAGTATTATCCTTGTGTTTGCCATTATTGTGGTGGGAGACAATTAGCTTATGAATCTCCCTTAGGTATTGTCAATTGTGGAAAATTGTAATAGTAGGCATGGAATGCGTTATAGGCTTTTATTTTCATGTCTATACTGGCTCTGCATGTTGCAGTATCTAACAATATGTTATACGCCATCAGATGTCTCCATTCGATGGTGCTCCAGAAGAGTTTGATCAGACTATATTTCCTGTTGATAACAGTAGGACCATTGGGCTGGTGGAGGGGCTTGCCCTTAAACTGGTTAAGGAGCAACAGAGGTAATATGTTTAATCTACTGATAGCAAATGGAACGGTATTTTCCCAAGATCTGGGTGATCGTTTGAATGATATTTGCATGTGACAATATTTAATACTTGTAGTATTCGCTGTTGGCTGACAGTAATAAGGTTAAAAGTATATGTAAAGAAAATGATATGAATCATCTGTCAGCTTCCTCTGCGTTTATTTGGCTCTACACCAGTATCATCATTTTCTATATATGTGTGTGTATTTGTTCCTTTGCGAGAAGCTCATGTTCATCGGGATTTGGGAAGCGCTTAACTTTTCCCAAAATGATTGAAGGATTATAACTGTCCCAACATTGGTATGGGAATTCAGTGTGAGGATCTCAAGGCATTCATTCGTAGCTATGTCTTAAATACCTGTACAGCATTGAGAAACTAATTTGTATGTGTCATCATGTAGAACTAGACGCTGCGCGCGTGATGGGACTTGACATGTTAGAATTGTCATAAAAACTTACATGAGAATTGAAATCCAAAACTCGAACAAAATGTGTACTTGATTTAAAAATAGTGACCTTATGATACAAATACAAGGGGTTCTTGTTGCATCTATCTCTAGGCCGGCTTTGATCTTGTTGATCTTTCATTTGTTCTTTGGACCTTTATACAATCTGGTGTTCTGGAAGATCCGAAGCTTATATTAAAAGTTTCCTCTAATTGTCATGTTTGTGCAGGAAAAGGAGTTATACAGACACTACAAATTTCACTTTGCGATGTGGAGTTTGCCAAATTGGAGTAGTAGGACAGAAGGTTTCAATGAGATAACTCTACTATCATATCTCAATCCTGCTTCTCATTTTTCTTCTGCTTGTTAAAAAAAGAAAAATGAAACTCTTTAGTTTCTTTGACAATGAATCATGTTTAAATCTGCAGGAGGCAATGGAGCATGCAAGAGCAACTGGTCATGTGAACTTTCAAGAATATAAATAGGAAAAAACCCTTGTAATGGAGAAAAAAAAAACTTATTTTAGTTACACATTTTGAAGAACTTCCCTTGTTGCTTCATACTGACTAATAAAGATGGAGTGTGGTAAGGTTTGTAATTGTTGTTATAGGTCATGGAAAAGATATTTGTTTGTATGACAGAGAAGAGGGAGTCTTCTACATTCTTTTGAGAATCCCATCTTATGTTTCTGGTTGATGTTATAAACATTTTTTTGGACAAGTCTGCCACTGAAATAGTTCCTTCAGTCTATGGAGGCTTGTAATTCTCATCTTGGATGACAATGGCAATAATTCCAAGTAGAGACATCCTTGCCAAGCCGTCCTTGTCTAGTGTATCTGTGCCTTAGCTAGTAGAAATTTCTTGAATCTCTTTCAACTTTCATTGAGAGTGTTCTGCCAATTTTTATCTTCAGAACAAAAGTGGATTCTGGGGAATAAGGCGAATTTGAATCCTCATTGATACACAATTTATTTCTAGAGAATTTTGTCTTTCCCGAATTCTACATTAGGAAGTGGGCGTGCAAAAGGTTTTGGTGGGTGTCATCAACAGAGCCCCCCAGAAATCTCGTCCCAAGAACTTATCCTAGCTTTAAAAGAGTTTTACAAAGCTGCTATGCATTCGATTTCAATCCTTGCGTCCATTGGCAGTGCTGCAACCTCATAAGTTGAACGAGCTGGTGCTGGTGAGGGGAAATCTGCAACCGAATGCACAGAATCAGAACAAATCTAAGAAAACAATTAATGAATAAGATAAATCACCATACTTCCCGTTATGGACACTTGAAAACCTGGAAGCATGTTTTGCAATTTTGTTTATTTCTGTGGCATGCATCTCCTGCTAATTTTGAAATGCAATCTAACAGAAAGGCATGACATTAAAACCGTTCTCGCTCTTATATGCAGAAAATCGTCAAGGTCTCATTGTCATTTTTTTTTCTTTAAGCTAAACAGAAAGAACAAGGACTATCAGTTATTAGACACATAATAAGGAATGATTAAGACAACAACAGATGGACTTGTCCATCCAGAAGTACTTTTCAAGAAGCCACAAAAATATAACAGTTCTTTGGCAGCCAATTTTAGGAGAAAACCAACAGAAAGAAGGCTGAATATTTGCAACACCAGCAAATGAACCAACTAACACATAAGAGGAAATTAACAATATCATTGAATGGGCAAGTGCTCTGAGATTATCATGATCATGCAAGGTCACTGCTAAGATAGGGCGTAGGTTTCTTCTTTTGGGGAATATGATCACTGAAGATCTTCAATAATAACCGGTATTTTTCTACTTAAGGACATGTGGAATCAGAAAACAACTTCATGATTCTACATTAAACTTTATGTCCAGTTTGGTTCTACATCAGCTTTGGTTGTGAATATGCCAAGCGGGACAAAACCAAAGTAAAGGTTATTACAATGACAGGAAGTAGAAAATGTGAAAAAGGAAAAAAAAGAGAGAAAAATGATGATTTGCCATTCAGTTCAGTAGACTCACATTTTGCATATATCTCATTGACTTCCTTAAAGTCCTTCAAGTCAGCCAACCTGAATGAGTAACAAAAATCAATTCTTAATATTGGAATTTCAAGAATTCAGAGAAAAAGAGACAGAATATTCAGGAATGAACACATACATGATTGTTGTCTTGACTACTGAAGAGTAGCTAGCTCCACCGGCTTTCAGTATCTCACCCATATTCTTGAGAACCTGGTCATTTTGGAAATAGTTTGTCAGTAAAGAATCTGATCCAAAAATGCTTGGCAACCTGCAAAAGATGGATGTGCAACAAACCAGGGTCTGTACTCTACGGATGCATAATAAATTTCAAACTAGAAACTATGTTACGTGAGGAGAAAGAATGGTTAGAAAAAATCCTGAGTATCATACATGAGCAGGCACACACAGTATCAGGAATATTGATAATGGAGCATACACCATGAATAGGAATGTGTCTAAAATACTTGGGCTAGAATTCCCCATTTGATCATGGAGTATTCCAATCCTTATTCAGACTTAAAAAATCATGAAATATTTTCCTGCTGCAGTTCTCTTCCTTTTCATAATATAATTACATTTCTCTGAAAGAAGTCTGATCGATACTTAAAAGTATTTTAATTTTAAAATCTACCAGCAGATCAGGAATACCTGCTCTGTTTGCTCCTCCACACTCTCAGACACAAACTTCCCTGTCTGCATTTGAAAGAAAAAGATCATGATCAATAATGAAAACACGACACACTATGCAAGAATCCACTCATTCATGTCATAAATTGATTGTTAATACCACAGACCTCTGGCACAAGACCAAGAACACCGGACAGAAAAAGAAGATTGTTTGCCTTTATAGCTTGAGAGTATGGCCCCAATGCTGCTGGAGCTTTGTCTGTTTGAACGGCCTCCTTTATTCCTATTACACAGAGAACATCAAATCCATTAGATCAACAAACCAGAAGGAGAGTAAATGGGCAATAATGAATCACAAAAATATGAAAGTTAGCCACGTGTAGGTAAAAGCTGCGAGAAAGAAATTCATAAATGCCCTCAGCAGAGGAGTCTAGTTCTCCAGTTGCACAATGTTTCGGCTGTCTCACCAACAGTGCTGTAGTTTCACATCTACAAATAAACCTATTCACACGACACAACAGTATAACTTTGGATTTCAGCATTTCAGAAGGGTTTTCTATAATTCCTACTCCTCTTTTTTATAAAAATATGCCATTTATTCAACCTGTTTTTGTATTCCTTTTATTATGTCATCCCTTCATCATGAAAAATCCAAGAGTAACACAGGTCTCTTCCTTTCCCAGCGGAGAAAAATCAGTTCCAAAAGACACTCCTTGTAAAAAAAATGAAAAATTTACATATCAAATTAAAGTAAAATCAACAAAACCTTTCATTTCTCCCTTTTACCCATTCATAGTTCAATTGAAACCTGACAAATGCCTATAATCAATGAAGTTCACACTCACAAAAATAAAAATCGTACTCAAGAAAAGGCTACATTGACAATTGCAGGAAACCAACACAGCTTAGAAACAGTAACTTACTGGCATCAGTCGAAATGCTCAAACAAGCAAAGGGCTTTGCACGAAATGGAGAAGAACGACCGAAGGTAGCCCCAGCCACCGATATGCAACCGAAGCCGGCGGCCACCGGAGCCCTATTACGCAGTGCACCTCCGACATCGATGGCCGGCACATGGAAGTTCTTCGCCGCCGCCAACCACGACATCATCTCAATTCTCAACTACTCCTTGTCTTTCTCGTTTCTCGGGTCAAGAACTGTCAGCAGCAGAGTCACATTTACTTCTGCAGTCCAATCTGCTTTAAAACTGAAAGAAGCGTCCTCCGCGGCAGCGCGTTCTGCTTTGCCCTTGGACATATTTGGATGGACTTTTCTTCATTTAGGGCCTTTTTTCTAGTCAGGCCCAATATATTTTCTTTTAAAACCCTACTCTTACGGTTTCTTCAGAGGCCCATTTGGGTAACATTTTATTGGGCAAAATGCTTGTGCATTTTTATTGAAAAATTTCATCCCCAAGATTCGAATTCATGACAGATCATTTTACCAATTAAATTAGATCTTATAAATTTAGTTTTTTTGTAATGTCTAATTTAGACTTAATTAAAATTTTAACATTAGTACTTATGAGCCCCATATGTATTCCCAATAATTACCAAAAATGAAAAACATATGTAAACTAGTACGGGGATGTGTAGGTGTGGCGAACCATTTCTGTCCTGCCCAAAGTTGTTAGGCATTAATTCATTATTAATTGAATTCAAAGAAGGATAGGAACAGCCCAAGAGGTCTAGAGAGGGAGAAGAACTGAAGAAGGAGGAAGATCAGCGGGAGCATTATATGCTTTAGTAGTATGTAACAGTTGGGAAGGGAACAACCTATTAATAATATTGCACCAACGTTGTTGTCTTCCAATTCATGTCCCACATCCAGTACTACTATTGCTAGCTGCTAATAGTACAATTTGGATACTCCTCGGAGACTTGATCCTCTGCAAAATCTAGTCTTTACCTCTTTATAGGGTGGGTTCAAATCCTAATAGAATAATCTAATACATAATAATAAAAATAGAACCCTATCTTGCTTTTTTTTTGAGATTAAGTTTCCTTTGCAAGCTGTTTCTAAAAGGGTTCATGGTTTTAGGAAATCAAACTTCTCTTCTGCAAATGGGACAATTCCCTTGTCTATGTAGCCATTCATCAATGCAGTGTTGGTGAAAACAGTGTGTACATCTCGGGAGCAACTTTGCCGAATCTCCATTCTGGAAGTCCTACGAAAGATGAAGAAGAAGAATCATTAAAAAGTCTGTAATTCATTGAATTAATCCAAGAAATTAAGCAGGGCATGCATGGTGATCAAGAAGATGAGAGATATGGAATGAAATAGGGCTCTCACCAGCAAGCAGATTGAACAGCTGATGATTTCTTTGCAAGAATTCATCAGAGTCGTCTCCCCGGAATGGAAACGATATATGGGCAGGTTATCGATAGTGTCAAGAGATAATCCTCTAGTAACATGGACATCAAAGATGTCTGAGATTTCCCTCAAGTTTGTTTCCATGGTGCTAATCTGAATATTTTAATTTGAGGGATTAATTGGTAAGAAGAAGAAGAAGAAGAAGAAGAAGAAATAGAGTACTTTGGATGCAGGCAGAGCAATAAATGACTTACTTGCCATTGATAAGCTTTAAGCACAGCTGGACTCACCCACTCCATGAATATCGTCCCATTTACGAGACTACATATCAGAGCAACCTGCAGAAAAATATTTATTGCCCCATTAATCGCCGAAAGCGATAAGCTTTTTCCTTTTTCTTTTCTTTTCTGTGCTTAATGAACAAGTTAGTGTTTAATAATTTTTTTTATGATGTCTAGATTAGTTCCCATGTCCCGAGACGTTCACTGATAATAATCGTAACTTACAAAGGATAGAGGATATATGTAGACATACTGCATTTAATGACACTTACCGCTTAACTTTTTAAAGCCTTTTTCAATTAATCTTCGTAGATAATAATAAGTATACTAATATGTATTTTACCTTAGAGAATGGTTCTCCATTGACTATTAATTCCAGTAGCTGGACTGCCGTGATTGCTCCTGCCACCGCACCTATTCCGGACCCACGGAGGAGTCCAGTCTCTGTAGTCTGTCCTTTAATGGCTCCTGTAATTGTTCCAATTGATGCTCCCCCTAGAATGCCCAAAACAGAGAATTCGTATGAGAAAGTTCAAGAATCAAGATCATAACTGTAAGAAGAGAAAAAAGAAAAAACTAAATTAAGACGAAAACTAGCTAGCCATTAGGGAACGAGTTTCTTGAAGCTGATCAAACTTTCTTACTAAAAAACAAACAATATGGGGGCAAAAATTGAAATCTGACGTACCCAATGCGAAGACGAAGGTAAGTAGAGATAAAGCAGTTCTTTTCACCACAAAAACCAAAATCCCAGATCCAAAACCACCAAATTCAGCTAAAATCCAAGTAAAAATATAGTCTTTACACCCGCATGCAAGATTCTCAAGACCAGAAAACCAATTCATTACTACACCACATGAATTAGGAGAAACAAGAACCATGTCTATCTAGGTGAGAGAGATGAACTTATTAGACCTGGAGAGAAATATCAAAAGAAATGAATGGTTGCAGTGCAGGAGGAGGAAGCAAGCATTTATATATAATAACTAAGCAAGCATTTATATATAATAACTACGGATAATGAAATATGAGGAAGAAATTAATAGGGACAAAGCATTTATGAGCCTTTGGAAGAGAGCTTCTTCTTCTTATATACAGAGCTGCAAAAGCCAAAAACATGTGGTCGATCTGCAAGTTGCATGCATGAGAAATTAGGCATATAGAGCTAATGGGGGCAATACGGATCCTCTTGATTAAATTCATTCATAGATCATTTGAGGAAAAGGAAAAACAAATATGGGAATGTATACTGGAGAGACCCATACACCATCCCATCCAATTGAAGATCGTGGTATTCCCATTCCCATGCTTTGTTATTATGACTCCAAAAAATAGCATATGTCCGGCTCAAATTGATTGGTATACAACTGGGTCGATTATCATGATTTTTCAGTTTTTTTTTTTAATTATAAAAGATATTTCATTTGAAAAGCCCGTCAAATTTTCTAAGTAGTGTAATCAGTGTTGAATCCAAAATTTTTATTATGAATAACGACTGTCCTACCATCAAAACATATCGTTAATTTACTCATGTAACCTAATTTATGCCATCCCTTTAGAAAGAAAACTTGAATTAATGTGAATTTGGGACCTTTGATTGGTTTTTACACTCATCACCTCATGTATCCTCAATGCAATTTAGAAGATAACCGAGGGCGCTGAAATGGCCTCTTCCTAATATTTTTTTTCCTACAATTGGCTAATTAAACACTACATAGTACTTATGAATGAAGTTTAGGCATTGAAAGAAGCCAGCAGCTTCATCCACTCCTCAAGAACAATAGTCTTTCCAAATCGGACCGGATTTTTTCTAACATTATTCATTTGATCGTCTCAAAGAGCTTTTAAATGAAGTTGCCAAATTTCAGTGTGACAAGCACGAAAGCCGGGTGCTACTGAACCATGGTTCGGTTCGGCTTCTTCTCTGTGGGCAGCAAACTGGAAAAATGGAAAGTTTGATATGGGCCGGGCTAGATAGTAGCAGTTTCTATTATTATAGTGGGTGTGCTCCTTCTTTCACATTTATGGTATCTGAGTATATTTTTTCTTTTTATCATCATTAATAATTATTATTCTTTGTCGTTTTGTTTTTATGGTTGTATTTTGATTTTGTAATAAATTAAATATTACTATATTATTTTAAGTTATTTTATTTCGTTTAAAAAAATAGAATATTAATGTTTTTCTTTTAAATTGTTCAAAAATAAAATCTCATTTTTATAAATTTATTAAAATTTTATTAAAAAATTAATATTATTACATTAAGAATACATCAAATCAATCTATTTCGTTAAAATTTATACAAGTTAAGATAACACTTTTAATTATGGATCAGGACTAATATACTCCTCTCGTCACTAAATATGAGTAATTTGAATTAACTTTTGTTGTTATTAATTACAAGTAATTATTATTAATTAATCGAGTTTTTAAGGTATTTTTTCCTATATTATCCTTATTACGTTTTTTTTCTTTATATTTTATTATTAATTTGATTAGCATATAAATAAAAATTTTTTTTTTTTAAAAAAAAATATAACCTTAATTTTTTTAAAAAATAGCTATTAATTTATATTTAATAACATGCGAATATTACAAGAGTTAATACATGGGACATGGAAAAAAGAATTGACGTCATCAACTGTTTTTAATTTTTTTCCAAAGGTATTCTAGTCCATTTTCCGCCGAGATTGGATTCTTTAGTAAAAGTGGATATAATTTTGATGTTTACACTTTTATATTCAATAATCTAAAAGCGTGAAAGTGACGAAATAGGTTTTTGCCTTAAATATGTTTTTTTTTTTTGTTGGATAAATGTCACATTTAGTTGGGATTAAATTATTTATTTTTTATTATAATTTAACTAAAAGGCGATAGTTAACTGGGTGATGAAATGACTAATGTGTCCAAGAATTAATAAACAAAATAAAAAATACCATTAGATATTTTTTGTTCCTACGAACCGGTGGGACTGTATGGAAAAAAGAAGGGTGTCGTCAATTCAATTTGCAGAAAGAAACGGGTCCGGCATTGATACGCTTACTTTGTTGGTATCGCCTTCATCACGCGAGTGACGAGCCTCAAATTAATTTTCACTGACTCACAGAAAAGTTTGGACGCCAGAACTGTTCACAGAACCGTTATATTATTATAATTTGCTTTTGAGATCCGCGAAATAGAATAATATATAAAATTCTTTTTTTTTTTAATCCATCATTTCATTTTCCTCATTGCTATATGAAATATTTTATTTTAATTTTGTCTGATTTTCTATAGTTATTGCCGCCATTAAAGAGCTCGGTGAGCTCGAGGCTTAGATATTTATGGTTAATTTTGAATAATATCCGTATCTGTTGAAAAGGTAATAGTTTTTTTTATGCATTTCCTTTTTCTTGCATTTAATTTGATGTATTTGCAAGTTTTTACAACACAATGCATTTATCGTGTTTGGGTTCTTGTTGTTGGTTGCTGTTGAATTCATATCAACTCAGCAGAATTTTGAAAATTTTTTATTTTTTATTTTCGTTTTTTAATTTGATGGCTTTATTAATGACAATGCATAATGGTAAACTCATTGGTGATTATCCACATTGCATGATGATTAATTGTTGTTTCTTCACACAAGGCTGGATTTTTATTGCTAGTTTGATTTCAGGTCATGGGGTAATTGATTATAGGGATGTTAGTTTGATTTCTGGTCATGGGGTAATTGATTTTAGGCATGTTTCCAGTTTCTTTCTATTTTTTTTTTCCATTTAAGAATCAATTAATTGGGTTTTCAGAAAATTGTCTTAATTGTGCTTGGTTTTTTATAAATTTGATTGAGAATTTGAAAGTCCAAATCTTTTTCAAAATTTATTCTTCAATCTTCTCCTCTAAGGGTAGTGTTGCTTCACTGTTGGTGGCTGACTACCCGAGTGATCACTGCTAAGCTTGAGGAGTTTTTGCATAACTCACATGGCAATCAATGCTGGTTAGACAATGTAAATGATTTCAACTAAAATGATCATTGGTTTGAAACAGCGGTGCATGGATAAGGTAGGAAAAACCTATACCAAGACAACAGTTCAACTTTTAGTATTGTTTGGTGTTCTTTTTGTGGTGGGCTGTTTTGAGGAAAGAATAAGGAGAAAGATTGGTTGGTGGGTTCTTTAATTGGTTTCAAGATCTAGATTATATAAAATGTTTATACTGAACTAATGTTAGGTTTGCCAGTTTGACTATCATCCTGGTGGGAATCACTGATGCATGCGGGCCTTCACTGATTGGCACTTTCTTACTGCGGTAACTTACTCTTTACAGCCCCATTCATAAATCACTCTGGATATAACTAATTTCCTGTGTTACATGTCTGAATTACTTTTTATCCTGTCACAATGGTATTTCAGGAGAAAATGCTGGGTCAGTTCTCAAAGTATTTATCAAAAATTGGTCTTAGTAGTAGTATGGAAGAAACTAATGGCTTCAAGTTAAGTCTCTGTCAATTCAATTTAGACATGTAGCTACAGGACTGTGACAGGAACATTTTGAGAGCCTGTAGTTTATTTTATAATAATCTTGTCTGGAATAATATAGCTAGTGAAATTCTTCTCGTGCCTGTGATCACTAATAAATGGAAGCAGTAATCTTCAAATTGCTTTTGTTTTTCTAAATGCTTTTTATATCTAATCCTGCCCCACAATTGATTCTGTTTCTAGACTATAAGAACTTTGATTTTGATTATGGCAGGCATGGAGGTTGGTTCCCTTGACAATGGATTTGATGAAATAAATGACCTTTTAAAGGATGATGAATCTACGATGCCTGAAGATTTGGACCGGAGCTTTATCATCAGTAAAGATACTTCTGTGGGTTATGTTTGTGATGACTTGGCAGCCAATGATAAATCCAATTTTCATTTCAAGGAGCAAGGACAATCTGACTTGCCATCATTGTCTTCCAATTCAGCATGTTGTGACATTCCAGGATCTGATATTGAAAAGTTTCATTCATCCATTCAAAACAGACGCCACAATGATGGTTTGTTTGATGAAAGTGTTGTTGCTGATGAGATGTTACATTTTGAATACCAGAGAGACCGAAACCATCAGGATGTTCACAATTTTTGTGGTGGTTATCTTGGTGATTCCACCTTTGAGATAGATGCAGAAAGTGTTGACTATGAAATTCTAAAGGATATATTCACTCAGCCACAGGGATTTGTTTCAGTACAGGACAATGGCCTGGAAGGACAGACAGATAGGCCACACACTACAATACCTCTACCTCATATTTCAACTGGTGAGAAAACATTTTTAGAGGAATTAGAACAAGAACTGAATCAGCCTGAGTCAGCATACAAGGAAGAAGAACATGCAGTTTCAGTTGATCAAACACAAAAATTTCATTCTCCTATCCTGCATCAGGCTGATCCAATGTCTCAGAATGAAGATGATAATCACTTGAGAGACTCCCCGGATGCCAGTAAAGTGGTTTATTCTAAGCATGTTGATCAGCAGGACAAAAGGAGAACTTCACAAATGTCTGTATCTCCAGTTACAAGTAGGTTAGTATCAGTCTCTCCTGAGACTTCTTTTTATACCTATCATTTAACAGATGATCAAGGACCTTATACTTCGGAGTTTCATAATGATATATCATATCCTAAAACATCACCTGATGAGGTACACAGTCAATCTGAATGCCTTGATCAAAATTTAGAAACCCCTTCCATGGATCATTCACTACATACCGATACTCAGAATTTAGCATCTTCACAGGGTTCAGGCCAAGGGTCTCTGCCTATGGAAGGTTCTTCTGGCAAAAGTGTTGCTATGATAGGGAATCATCATAGAAAAAGATCAAGGTCACTGTCACCTAGGCAAAGAAATCCCTCTTCTAGGTGCAAGAAGGATTGTTATGCTAAATCCCATTCCAGATCCTCATATTCTTCTGAAAGTCACAACAGATCATCTGACAAAGTTACTTCCTTTCACCTATCTCCTGAAAGTCAAAACATATCTGTTTCACAAGGCCATAGAAAACTCTCATGTAGGTCTAGATTGCATAATCATAAACATAACTTGGCTGGAAGTTCTGAGCAGTGTAGACAAGTCAACAGTAAGGATCATCTGCAAGACTCTGGTTGCCGGAAATCTTCCTGTCGAAATGAGCCACAGGAAAGATTTCTTAAAAGTTCTTCCTCAAAGCATGCCCCTGCATCACCTCAAGATCATCATCCACATCACAAACACAGGACAGTGAATAGGTCAATTTCATCATCACCCGTGCAAAGACGGGATCTCTGTTCTGGTTACAAAAGAGAACATAAAAAATCTCGATCAAGGTCTCCATATGGAAGAAGCAGGTAATCCCCTAGGTTACTTTATTCTTTGGTTGTGGTGGTTGAGTGGAATGCATATACTTTTGAAATGATACAACCAGCCTATAAGGTAATTTTTAAACTTCATGAGCTAATATTTAGTACATCTTGACATATTAAATAGGAAGTCAGAAATTTTTGTTTGAAGTATCAGCACTTCTGACTACCAAGTACACCTTAAGTTGCTGCAGTACAATTGAGGAATGATAATGCATTTTCCATTTGAGTTCCTCAGTGACAAATCCCTGTTTTAGTTCAATCAATTCACCATACAACCTCAAAAGAACAATGACTTGTCTGTTTATATTGTAAGATTGAAGAACATTTAGATATTTCCCAGTCCTCTATTATCTACTCATGTTTTGTTTTTCCGATTGCTCACTCGACTTTAGGAAGAGGTACTCTCCAAGGCACCTATCTCCTCCCCGGAATTATTTTTCCCGGTGTAGGTCTAATCAGATTAGATTTCTATCACCGGCTTCTTCCAGGAGGTCTGGGATAGGAAAACCTGGGACATGTCTTTTTGTTGCAGGCTTTGGCTTTTCAACTACAGAAAGAGAAATAGAAAGGAAGTTTTCTCAATTTGGCCGTGTGAGAAATGTTCGGATCATCCGTGATAAAAGGTAATTGTATACTTTCAGCATTTACTCCAGTTGTAGGCCTTTGATAAACAAACCTTGAGTCCACATAGTGGGAAATCAACTTTTACATCATGAATAGAGTCATTTTTCACATTATGTAATCTAACTTCCATCAATGGGTTATTAGAAGTTTTTTTGTGATGTTCTTTGTTATGGCATCTGTTCATGAGTTTCAGATAGCCAGTGTCTCCATGACATGTGCATATTAGAAAAGCAATTGCTTGTAAATCACACACAAGTGATTCCTGATGCATTCTGTTATTCTTGCCAAGAATTGCAGTCTACCTTAACTTTTTGAAGAGCATCAATTCTTTTGACATTATCTGCATAGGACCATTTGCTTTCTGAGAGCATTTTTACGAACATGGGCAAAAAAGTTTGGCAATTTAGGCCAATCAGATGGATTTATTCTTAATCCTGCATGCTTTCTTTCTTATCATTCCATTTTTTTTTTTTTTTTGGGTATAATCAAGATCTGATATTTTTCTTTGCAAATCCCAGGTCGGGGATTTCGCGTGGTTATGGGTTTTTATCTTTGGAAAGGGATGAAGAAGCAGATGCAGCCATCAGAGCTCTGCACTGGACAGAATGGAATGGCCGTATAGTTCATGTGGAGAAGTCCCTTTCTAACTAAAAACATTACTGACAGCTCTGCCAAGAGCGGCTATTGGATTTGAGGGTAATAATGATCTTATTTAACCAATTTAGCAACACAATTTTTGATCTCACCAAAGCACCCTTCTTTATCAAGCAAGGAGTTAGGAGATGTTCTATAACAACATTTAACGCTTGCTTTGTAACTTCTATTACTATATATATTTACAACCATACCAGATCTGTCTGCTTTTTTTTTTAATTATTAATTTTATAAAAATAAAAATAAAAATAAAAATAAAAATATTATTATTGAAAAAATAACCTCAAAAAAAATTCTTTGTGTGCAAATTACATATTGGCCGGCGGCGAGGTCAAACGGAAAAACGTGGAGCGAGTCACACGCGTCTTATTTGAATGGGCATCAAAAATAGAACATGATGATCAGACACCTGGGGGGCATGTGGACAACGTGGCTTTATCCGTTGGAGCCCTCTAATTATTGACCATTTTGACTTTTGTTTTTCTTTTTTCTTTCTTTTTATCTATGATTTCCATGAATAAATTTTGTTGTAAACTAAATATTTTGATTATTAGTACTGTCTCTATTCGGTAATAATAAAATCATTTATTATTTACATTGATATTAAAGAAATGATATTTTTTTCAATTACCTGTGGAAATGATTAAAATACTTTTTTAAAAAATTAAGCAATAAAAGATCAAGAAATATAATTATTCAAAAGGAAAAAAAAGAGGGAAAATATTGATAAAGACGATCAAATCACTTTTAATTATCAAAATTTCATAAATAATTTGGAGTAAATTAAATATTATATTGTCATTATTCTTGTCCCAGTCAAAAATTAATTTGGACTAGTAGTGAAGAAATGTTGGATGGAATAATTTATATTATTTTTTTCATTCGGAATTGAATGTTTATATATATATATTTTTAGTTATTGAGAAATGAACGGTTTTTTAGTTACAGTGCTCATGCAGTCAACCACGTGGAGCAAAAATTTCATTAAAATAACGGTTGGAGCATGCATTAAGGCACGCTCCGAAGCGTATCTTAGCAAATTTAAAAAAATGAATGTCTCATTTATTTAATTAATTAAAATTTTCTTTAAAAAATGACTTTATTAAATATAAAATAAATTAAGTCAATTAATTTCTTATAAAAGTTATACAAATTAAATTGAAATATTTAATTTCATATGGGAAGATGAGTATTTTTTAAGGAGGGGCTATTTGATTATCATCAAAAATGAAAACCCACCCCACATAGATTATTTATTATTATTATTTTATCTGGCACCCAAGAAAGTGCGGGGAAAGTTCGTACACGGGAGTTCGTGGGAGTTGTGTCTTGGCCCGCATCACCATAAGCATAACTTGGTTGATTTAAGCCATTATTATGCCAATATTTTGGCACTTGGAAAAGGGAATTTTAAAGAAAACGGCCCTGCAGGCGCCATCGTGTTGCCTTGTGGCTTCATCATTATTTATGAGTTTCACGGGAATTTTATTATTCGGTTTCTTTCATCATTTAGCTAAGCTTCGGCAGCCTCCAACAACTCAAAACATTCTGGTTCTGTTTTGGCACTAATTTGTTTCTCTTAATGATGCTGGAGCGTTTCAGTTGACCAAATCTGTTTCCATTGCTTTCTCTTTCATCCGACTTTTCTTTCTATCAAGCTACTTTCGGTTGATTCTTTCCTCTTCTTCTGGTCTTGCCAAGGACCCACTAACTAATCTGAATCTCAAAGTTGCTTTCTTTTTTATGTACTGCTATTTCTGGGCAAAATATCTGCTCTTCTCATCTTCTGAATGATATAAAGAAAAAAAAGGGTATCTTCTTTTCGCATAGAATGTTGATTATTGCTATGGGTTTGGTTCATTTTTTATGTTGAAGTTTTGATCTTGATTGATCAACTGCTGATCTACAAAAACTTATGCTTACCACCTAGTTTTCATTGAATTTCTTTGCAGACATCAGAATTGAATGATCAGAGAAGAAAAAGATGGGTGTGTGCTTTAGTAAAGATAGAATTGCAATGTCAAACGACAATGAATATGTAACAAGAGGTGGTCCTAATGGAATGCATAATCATGGGATCCATCATCCTGCCCCTGCTCAATTACCGGTAAGGCCGCCTCCAAGTCCTAAAGCACCGGTTCGTAGGCCGGATACTATTTTGGGGAAGCCTTATGAAGATATTAAGTTACATTATTCACTGGGCAAAGAATTGGGCAGGGGCCAATTTGGGGTGACACATCTCTGCACTGATATTGCAACTGGTCGACGATATGCTTGTAAGTCGATTTCCAAGAAGAAGCTAGTTACCAAGAGTGATAAAGAGGATATGAGAAGGGAGATCCAGATTATGCAGCACTTGAGTGGACAGCCTAATATTGTTGAGTTCAAGGGAGCTTATGAGGACAAGCACTCAGTTCATCTTGTCATGGAGTTGTGTGCAGGTGGTGAGCTTTTTGACCGAATTATTGCCAAAGGACATTACACAGAACGGGCTGCTGCTTCAATTTGCAGGGCTATTGTCAATGTTGTGCACGTTTGTCATTTCATGGGGGTGATGCATCGTGATCTTAAGCCCGAGAATTTCTTACTATCAGACAAGAGTGAAAATGCTCCTTTGAAAGCAACTGACTTTGGGCTATCGGTATTCATAGAAGAAGGTGAGTTTTCTCTCCTTAATTTAATTCATAGACGTCCTCAAATTATCTGTATTATTAGCAGCTGCAAAAATGTTTGAACCGGATTGGTATGGATGACGTTCTGAAAGGAATGAATTGACCAATTTTATTTTCTTGAATTCACTACTGCTGTGAATCATAAACAATTTAACTGATCCTTGGAATTTGGAGCCTGGATTTCTAGAGCAAAACATGATACAGAAAGTGAATGTACTTGTATTTAGTTTTGATATTATGTTAGAGGCTAGCACCCTGAGTGTCCAATTACTCAACAATTGTTAGCTCAAGATTTTAACATTTGCTTGTTACTTATTGTAAGTAGCGTTCTGTGTCCTTGGTTGTTGTAAATGTTTCCAAATCCAGTGATCCATAACAAGTTGAATTGCAGCCGGTCTTCATTAAGATTTCATTGCCTGAATATATTTCAAACAACCAGTAACATCAATATTGGGTTTAACTAACAATGTGAACTTGTCACTGTTTTCAGTTAATTTAGTCATTATACTTTACGTTTTTGAATAATTTAATCATTATACTTTATGTTTTTAAACAATTTAACCATTATACTTTATGTTTTTAGAAAATTTAATCACTGTTTTTTGATCAGATTGAATAATAGTTAATAATATAATCAATCTTTAATGAAAATGTCACATGTCTTGCAATGTCACTAGAAATTTTCATGTAGGCTAAAAGAATTTGTCATTTTGTCCATCTCTTTTTTTATTTATATATTGATTAACACATAATTTGAATGACATGGAGTAAAATTGTACATTTAGTTGAGCTGATGGAAAATTTTAGTGACATGGCAAGCCATATGATATGATTAATAAAGATTGATTACGTTTTTAATTGTTATTCAATTAAACAACCATAGAGTGGTTAAATTGTTCAAAAATACAAAGTATAATGGCTAAATTAACTGGTTTATAGTTCGATGGCTAAATTGAAAAAAAGTGACAAGTTTAGTGGCTACATGGTTAGTTAAGCCATTAATATTGTCCGGAGGAGGAAACTAAATATGTTATGGCATCTGGTTTAGCTTGAGTGCTGTGCTAGTGGTTGATAATCACACAGTTTTTGTGTTGGTTGGATCCTTCTGCCAGCAGCATTCATCACATCCTGAATAGCTAAAGTGTTCGTAAATATTTTTTTAGCTGAAACGAAGCAGTTTTTCAACTTGATGGTTAGCAAGGATCTTTATGGTCTTAAAACAGTAGAAAAGTTTATGCATAATCTCATGTTTCCTTGTAAATCTCCCACAGAACTAGATATCTGAGCTCTTAGTAGATATTAGCGTATGCATTGAAGTTGGAATTCTGTTGAAACAAATACTATTTAAAACAGTACTGAGCCATTCTTCTGAGAATTGATTACAACTTGGGCATATGCCTCTTCAATCTATAATAAGATGAAGTTGTGTGGTATACTGCAGGAAAGACACATAAGGAGATAGTGGGAAGTGCATACTATGTTGCTCCTGAAGTATTGAGACGTAGGTATGGGAAGGAAGTTGATATCTGGAGCGCTGGAGTTATGCTGTATATTTTACTCTGCGGTGTTCCCCCGTTTTGGGCTGGTAAAGTAAATGAACTTGGCTTTGTTTTGCCTGAAGATACAATTGTGAGATACTCTACTGTTCTTCAAATAACTTGCTCAATTTTGGCATTGCAGAAACTGAACGGGGAATATTTGATGCCATTTTAAGAGGAGATATTGACTTTGATAGCCATCCTTGGCCATCTATATCAAGAAGTGCGAAGGATCTCGTGCAAAAGATGTTAACACAAGATCCCAAGAGACGCATTACTGCTGCTCAAGTTCTAGGTATATACATAGCTTATCACAGAGCAGTTCATGCATTTTTTCTTCCTTGCAATTTCTTTTTTGTGCCCACCTTCTCTGTTGCTTGCTTCTTTTTTGTGTACTTGAACTTTGAAGATGATGCAAAGTTACTGCTTATTTTATCCTCATTGTAGATTTAAATCATTTACCCCTTCTCCTTAAATATACAAAGCACTTACGTATTACTTTTATTTCTGGCATCTTAAGATGTGGATAATATAAGGTCGTACTTGCTAATCCAATTCTTTTTATTCTTTTGGCTGAAAAGAGCACCCATGGATCAAAGGAGGAGATGCATCTGATAAACCAATAGACAGTGCAGTTCTTTCAAGGATGAAACAATTTAGAGCTATGAACAAACTCAAAAAACTCGCATTGAAGGTATTTGTTGAATGATCTTAAATAACAGTCATGAAAAGTAAAATAATTGCTTCTTTCTGAGGATACTTTTGGTACTGTTTAGTTTAGGCACATTCATTTTAAGGTAAAGAACTGGTTAAATAACCTATAAAAGGATACTTCTGCATCCACAGCAGGAGAAGTATAAGGCTGCCACCATATGAACTTATGACTGGGGAGCAACATATATATTGGACTGATAACAATAAACTCCTTGCATGAGACTGATGTGCTATTCTATGAAAGCAACAAAGTAATAAACCTTCTATACTATGCTTTAAAGCTCATATTTGGTGCAGAAGGGTTTATCAATCTAAATTTCTATACCGAATCTAATAGACCAAGATTTATATCCCAGGTTATTGCAGAAAATCTCTCTGCAGATGAAATTCAAGGGCTAAAGGCAATGTTTCAAAATATGGACACCGACAACAGTGGCACAATCACATATGAAGAACTGAAGACTGGACTTGCTCGTCTTGGCTCGAAACTCACAGAGGATGAAGTCAAGCAGTTGATGGATGCAGTAAGAAAATCTTTAACTGCTCTTAAGTCTCTAACTCCCCTTCGATATATTCTGATTATTGCTTTTCACACATCAGGCTGATGTTGATGGAAATGGGACCATTGATTACATTGAATTCATCACTGCAACAATGCATAAATATAAACTCGAAAGAGAAGATAACCTATACAAAGCATTCCAATATTTTGACAAAGATAGTAGTGGGTAAGTGTTATTATAAATGACATGTTACTATTTCAGGCTTCAGGAAATTAGAATTGAATTATTTTTTCTTGCTTTTGCTATTTTAGGTTTATTACAATAGATGAACTTGAATCAGCCATGAAGGAATATGGGATGGGTGACCCGGGCACTATAAAGGAGATAATCTCTGAAGTGGATACTGACAATGTGAGTTTTCTGAATTTTTCAACATGGAAAAAACCTGGTTTTTCATTTATTTTTCCTTCATTTCTTTCTTACCACCTTGTTTCCATGCACTAAATTTCCAGGATGGAAGAATCAATTATGAAGAGTTCTGTACGATGATGAGAAGTGGAACCACCAAGCAATCCATCATCTTCTGAATTCTAAGGCTCCTTGAAAATGAGAAAACCGAACTGAAGCAGCAGTGTCCTATCCAGCAGGCAGTGTGAGAATTGAAGTTACGGTTGCCTGACATCTTCTCTGAAGTTGTTCCATGTTCTAGTGTTTGTATACTCTGCCAATGCTAGTGTCCTACCATTTTTTTCCCTTCTTTTGTCTTGATAATAATTTCGGGGTGTTAATTGTAATTTTTGGTTCTAAAGCTCTCAATTGAGGTTTTTTTTACTGTACATGGAAATTCTTTTTCTCCATTCATTATTACTGAAATTTAGTTCAATGGGCTCTCTAATTCCTGTTCATGCATATTGCTATATTTTGCACCATTACTGCATAATTTGGGAACATATGCCACAGCCAAAGACCCAGTCCAGTGCATGCCACTTATTTGTGGAAAATCGCTTGTCTACCTCTCGCTCACTTGCCCACTCCACCGGCTCTCAAGAGGGAAGTCCAAATCAAAATCGTGGAGTGAATGGCGACCAGACAGTAGTCACCAAAAGAATCCAATTAGATTAAGAAACCCAACAAGATCACCTCTTTTACCAGCCAAGATGCCAATGACAGAGTCCACGTGGATGCACCAAGAAATCTGGCAACAAAGCCAACCCACTAGGCAAAAAGGAAGACCAATTAAAGTCCTGACTCATAGGCTCCTCTCTCTGGATTGTGCAGGAGGCTGGCAGATACGCAATATTCCCTTTCTGCACCTGAAGTGGACAGTGACCAAGAAGTACACCGCATAAACAACCATCATAAGCCAGGCGTAAAAATTCTTCAATATTCAACCATGGCTCAATCAGTTACCCAGAAGATCGGTAATTACCGAGTAATGAGCGTTTTCAATCACAAGAATCCAGATGATCTTCTTACTTCCATTTCATATTGAAGGCCATTTAGGAGGGGAGACAAACAATTAATAGAAGGCAAAGAATGAAAGATAAAGCAAAACACAAAAACTAAAACAAACACAATTTCATTTCTTAATAAGTATGAAGTGCTAGTACAAGCCATGATAAGTTTCCTATAGAGATATCAAAGAGGGACAGTAGAAACTGCCCTCAATTCCTGAATCGCCAATGGAATTGGTGTATTCAGATGTGACACACCACACAAAAAGCAAAATGACAAAGAAACAAATGGACAGACTTAAAAACCATGAATCTTGATCTGATCCTTCTTCACAATCCCTGCATTCACAAGGAACTGGGACGCATTCTTGCGCTGATCACCTTGAAGTTGTATAACTTTGCCTTGCTCTTTGTCTTGCACAACATTCCCGTTGCAACAGAAGTCTTTTTTGAGATCCTTGAGGATCTTCTCCAAGCTGAACTCTTTCTTCAGGCCTTGGATAGTTGTCAGGCACTTTTTCCCATTCCTTTGCTGGACACGGATATGAACATACTCTTTGGCTCCAGGAGCACCCGAATCCTTTGCCTCAGCGAATGGATCAAAAGCAGATGGAATTTGGAGTTCTAGTTCAACCATGTATTTATTGGAAAAGGACTTGAAGAACTGCGACTGGACGCTGATTTAATAGAACGAACGCTGAAAACCAAAATCAATAACAAACAATCAGCATAAAATAATTCCCTTAAAAAATTCACAAAAGTTTCATTTGAAGGGCACACGTATCTATTCTAATCTGCTCATGTGATTCAAGATTTCCTACAGCCATCAAGAAACAACGCATCACGAAACAAAAACTCCGATAACAATTTTAAATACCAAAACTTGGTCAAACAAACATTAAAAATCGAGACTACATAATCTAGACCCCCAAAATCTCAACTTATCGATCTATGTTCCTCAATTGACAGCGATCAAAGACAAGAACTTGGGCACCCGCAAAGAAATTTAAGGAGCAGAAAATTACAAAGAGCCAAAAGGCGAAGAAATCAAACCTTGGATTGAGAGGAGTCAAGGTCGAATGCCGCAGATGAAACCGAAAATTTGATGGATGGAGTGTTGCAATAAGGCGTCCATATATAGGAGGAGAAAAGGCGGTGCTGGGGCCGGGCGGGGAATTCTTTTCGTCCACACAAATTTAATGGTGATTCGATTAACTCTTCAAATCCGATTGGGACTCTTTTAAATCAAGTTGTTAACAGTTGTGCCGCGTCGAATATGATCCGTCGATGATGGATTTAGGGGCAAAAAGGGGAATTTAAAGGCAAAGACCGCGTAGCTTCAACGCACTCACACCGGCTTCTTGAAAGCGCGGATAGATTCGGGTGCCCGGAATTGGAGAGCGGACCCACGTTGATCTGCGGTTTGGGCCCAGTTCTAGCAGATCACAGGACGAAGGATCCAGATGGATCAGGATACCACTTGATGGGCCACTTTGGAGTTGGACCATAATGGATATATCATCTAATTAAAAAGTGTATCAATAGTATTTATGTCAAGTTTAGGTAGATTCCTGGTTTTATTTATATATATATATTTTTTTTAACAAAAATTGATGGTGTTCAAGTCAAGTACTCACATGCACATTAATTATTTTACTAAAATCTATAATTTATAAAGATTAGAATATACATAAAGATTATGTCATATCTATGATCGACAATATACAAACTATACTTCCAAACTACTCGTATAAATTTCTTATGTTATAACTTTGTCTAACTCATCATCCATATTAATCCACTCAGAATATTTGGTGCCAAGAATGAATTTAGATTTTTATTACGTCCTTATGAAATGTTTACTTCATAATTTTTATACAAACGTTTAAATTTAAATATCTTTATTTTCATTTTAAATTGTGCAAAATTAGATATCATATTTTTAAAAAAAATAGACAGTTTTTTATATAAATTCTTATATCCAATTGCCTAAAGTCCTACCATTAATAAAAAGGATAAATTAGTAATGTTTACTAAAACCAAGTGCATGCTATGATTTTTTTGATAAGATGACATTCAATTTCAACTTCAGATATATGGTTTTGTTGAGACTAACTAAGGTCCAAACTTGAATTTATCAAAGCCCAGCATATTTGTAAATGGATCTAAAAATTATATGTGAAGGCCCAACTAAACTCTGCGTGTTGGAGATTCACCAATGAAACCTTTGTAAATTTCTTGCCATGTTAAATGACTCATGGCCCAGGCATTGGCAAACTCTCACACGCATAGACTTACCAATACTAGTCAAAAGCCAAGTGTGAGTAAAAAATAAATAATATTATTTAATTTGATATAAATCACAGAAGACATGTATGGAAAGTTGAATATTGCTTTCCTCATCAGACCAATTATGCAGAACCCACTGCATGCCGGCAATTTTCACAAAGTTGAATATTACTAATTATCAAGAAATTATTCCCTCCGTCTAAAATTTAAATTGAACGTACTCTCAACTTGAAAAAGTTCAACTTAATTAAAGAGTGAGACATTCAATTCGAGAGAGATGGGGTATATAATAATTGACAGGAACTCGTCATGATTTTGCAGAAAAAAAAGAAATTAAGCTTAATTATACCTTAAGCAGAACTGCATCAGTGGGAGGGATGGATTTGAACATGTCTCCCCCAATGTAGGCCAAATTCTTTGTCCCTTCCAAGCCCTAACTACATGAGGTAGATCCAGCACAGTGCACTTCAGATCTGGGAAAGCATCGGGAATGGCCTTAGCCATAGTTCCAGAGACACCTCCCACATTGACCAAAGAATTCAGCCCATCAAACACTTGCTTATAGTTTCCAACCAAGATGCGGCTAACCAACCGAACATCTCTCACCATGGCTTCATTGAAGAACTGGTTAAACCCGGGATCCTGGCCCATCACATCCCATAATTTCTTTCCGTGAGTAGTGACAAAAGGGTCAACATCATCACTATTCCGAAACCAATCGGCTAGGCGATGCCATGGTGCTGCCAATACTGGATCGAGCTCAGTCAGTATAAAAGGGCCCAAACTCAAGGGATCATCTTTCAAGAGAAGCTTAGAAGCACGGGTAAGAATGTAAGCCTCCTCCTCCTCTTCCTCTTCCCCATTTCCAGAATTAGAAATCTTTGTTTTCACAAAGAAGCCCGAATGGGTCAATAACCGCATCAGACGATACACACAGGGGAACTTAGAACTGTCGATTTTCAGGGCATTGATCAACTGAGAAATGGTAGTTGGCTTTCCATTATTATAACTATGGATGATATCAGGTATGCAAATTTGAACAGCACATTTGAGTGACATTGAGTTTGCAAAGTTGAATGTGTGATTCCATATGTGAGCTTGAGCTTGAAGAAGCTCTGCAGCTTCACCACACGTCCCATCCCCAACTGGTGTATTCATGGCTTCAAAATTCTGGAGTAGGTTATACGAGAGCGTCGCGAATCGGCCCTTTGTTTTTTTTTTTATAAATATGATATGCTGAAGTTTTCAAAGAAAGTTTTAGGATGAATAAGCACGTAATGTAATTCTTTAACCATCAGAAGTTTATGGGAAGATATGGATGACGTGATTCATATGCATTAATGGAGATCCATTATCATAAAGAAATAAAAACAATAAGTGTCTTTTCTTTTCCACGTTATACCTACTTAATTTGATTGGGATGTTACGCTTTCTTTATTATCATAGATTTTATTTAGAGGTGGCAAAATGAATATTCAAATAACCATTTAAATTAATAAAAAATAAATCATAATCATTTACATTCAAATTATTTATAAATCATTTAAGTTATGATTTAAATATGTATTACTGATTTGACTTTTCCTTTAAGTTAGAAATTAACTTATAAAAAAAACATTCTACCTTTCAATTTTCATATTTACCCTTTTTGATAATTTATTTTTTCTTTTCTTTTTTCTTCTTGTATTTCACTTTTTTTTTTTCTTTTTTCTCCCTTTCTTTCTTTTTAATAATAATAATAATAAAAAACACTTTCATTGTAATAATATTTTAAGCTACAAAATTAGTTTAATTAAAAAATACTCCAAATTTTTATACTTACTCTTTTTAATCATTTCTTTGCATTTCTCTTTCATTTTTTCTTTTCTTCTTATATTCATATTTTTGCCCTATTTTTTCCTTTATAGCCCCATGTGGGTTCATGTTTCCGCTTCGGGAAGTCACCCGTTATATGACCATCCCACCACGCCCTCTGATCCGACTGAGGTTGAATCACTCCCTTTGAACCCTTGGGAATGGGGTGCTGCTACTGCCTGCTTCTGCTACTAAGCATGTGATGCATTCAACAAAGGTTGCCCTTTGGGCCCTCTGCCCAGGTCTTCTAAGACCCACTTATTCATATGTTATTCCATACCTCACTTTCCATATTCATTTTAACAATAAACTCACATTAATTGCAGCAAAAAAAAAATTGAAACAATAAAAAACCTTCGTGGCAGAAATTCAACAACAACTTCAAAATTTAAGGTTCACCAGGAAATAAATACCATGAATGTACGTGAAGTTTGTAGGCTGTTAGAGAAACCAGTAGCTTATAACATTTCAAGAAGACATAGATCCTGGAAGACCTTACTCTATACAT
>JAOXNR010000018.1:84245-98877 GCA_028571225.1 Parsonsia alboflavescens
GGGAGAGAGGATTGGCATTGATAATAGCTTCAAGCTATGCAAATTTTGAAAAAAGAAAGAAAGAAAGAATAGAGTTTTAGATTTTTTTTTCTTCTTTTTTTTTTGGCCAAGTGAAGATAATGAGATAATTTCACTTTCAAAAGTAATTATATTTTGAAAGATTAAAAAAGTAATCAAAATTTAAAAGTCTTATTCAAAAGTAACTATTTCCAGTAATCTCCACATATACATATGATTTCATATTAAATGAATGGTAGACATTCCATTCAAAAAATTGACGAAGATGAAAACAGCAAAACATATTCTGTTTACCTATGGCCAATTCTTTTGGGGAGACACAAACAGCACACACGCACGATAATAAACAATATATAAATATATATATATATATATAACTTGACTGTACTGTACGATGTTGCACAATGCAACAATATTGAAATCACGTCGTTTTTGACCTGCACATTGTTTTTTTTCACTATCAAAACGTCATCATTTCGATATGTCATACAGTATAAATATATATATATATATATATATATATATATATATAATTATTGATCAATTCAATCCTTAAACTATATTTTTTTAATAAAGAAGAGAGATGAAAAGTTACAGTAACATTGGATTTGATTCCTATCGGACAGATCATTTTGCCATCCCTAGGAATGGCATGAAGAAAAAGAAGAGCGAGGAAAAGCTACAGTAACATTGCATCTAAAATCAAAAAATGAGATCTTTAATGCCGCAAAGAGTGCTGATATAATTAGTAAAGTTAATTGCTTTATCATAACAAATTACAAGCCACCTTTGCTTCAAAGTTTCTCTTGGGTGTCCATTGACAAGGGAGAAATCGAAACCCAAGTGTACTGAGTGCAGAGAGTAAAAGTAAAAGCAATAAAAGAAAAAAACAAGGAACGGTATGGATCAGCCGGTGTAGATATGAACATGAACAGCAAGAACGAGGATAGCATACAGAGCAAAGAAGAAAAGGGAATGAACCATGATTGCCTTGCCATTAATCTTCATGCTCCCAAATTCCAGATTCCGGTTGTTTCCCGGGAGCTGAAACAACAGCCCAGGTTGCAGAAGTACGAAGAGTTTCACTCCGATTAACATACATTTCCTGCTGCTTCGTCTGGGTTCAAGCTCACCGGTAGGAATTTCCTCTGGTAGCTCTTCGATCGGTTTTTTTTTTCCCCCCATTTTTCATAAATAATGTAATAATGAAAATAATTTTGGTCAACCCTCCATTTTGATCAACCCATCATTGATTTCAAATTCCGATGACATTTTTTAAGAATCCGATGAAAAAGATTAAAATGATCAACCCTTAAATTGTTTAAAGACTAAACAGACGAAAGAAAAAACTTTAAGAATTAAAACGATCAAAAGGATATAGTTTTAGGACAAGATTGACCAATAACTTTATATATATATATTCAAAGAATATTGCAAAAAAAAAAAAACGAAGGGAGAATTTTATGGCTGTCTTCTCCATTAGAAGAAGGAATTCTAGAACGGATGCTGGAAAAAGCAAATGGAAAAATTCACATTTGATACGAGCCACGCACCTCAAATGTCTTACGTCTTTTGATCAATTAAAGCTGTTCCCCGGGGTAGAAGTGTACACATATCAAACTACAAAGGATTATGCTGTAAAAACACAAGCTCAAGAAAAAGGTTCAAATATGCAACCAGAAAGAAGCAACATAGCAGCAAGATCTCACTATGTGTTGTTCAGAGACTAAGAGAGTTAGGATGTGAACTTTGCAAACACTTCTTTCAAGAATTAGATCAACTCCTCCATGTTGACATAAAGAGAGGGATAAAACAGGAGATATCATCTTTCATTGTCATTTCAATGAATCCCTTTATCATATATAGAAAAACCTCACACCATTGTCGACATATTAACAGTTCCATACTTTAGAAACAACAAAACATGTTGGTTCTATAGGAACATTAAAATAGTTCTGTCAAATGTTTGGGCAAAGAAAAATGTTTTTACAGGCTGTGTATTTATAGTAGTCCCCTTTGTGATTTATTAGCAAAAACAAACTCAAAACGCTTGGAAATGACTACTGAAGCTTTCAGGGCCCCAACAGCAGACCCTGAGATCTGAGTAATATACACACACATAGCTTACAAAGACAAATAAACACATGTTCCACATACACTGCAGATGCATGTCCGTAAGCATATAGATGAGTTGTTACCTGCATATACAAGGGAGCTAAAGAGGGGCAAACGATGAACCAATATGGTATTACCTGTATCATTTCATTACCACCTTAGGAATATTATCCAAGTTTTCAATATTCCACTAGTCCTTGAAAACCCAGAAACTTACCTGAATCTCAGCTTCTCTCATCAAGGCAAAATAATGGGATTCTCACCAAACAAAAACAACACTCGCCCCCCTCCCAAAAAAAAAACAAAAAAATTGTGACCCTGAATTGGCATAGAAGTCAAACTACATCCTGCAAGAGACTACAGAGTTCAATGTCATTTAAATGTCTGAAACTTTGATGATAAATACTTAGATAAAACATTCATTTCTGAGGTAAAATTTAGGTTTTGAAAAATCTTACAAAGCAAAACTTAGAACAAAGATCAGCTTCATCCTTGAAAGACTTCTGAGGTACTAACTCTGGAAAAAATTTCACCAGACCTTAAAGGCCAAGTATGAGCTTCATTGAAGACTTCTTTCATCAGGGAATCTTATTTAAATTTCATCATAACTGCAATTCATAAGGAAAAGCAAGCTGAATTTCAACACTTGATTTCAATTTCCTCCTTTGTTTATAGCTTCTTCCATCAGTGTTTTCCATCAACCAACACTCTGCTCTAGAACTCAAATTAGGTCACGTGTTCACATCTATGACACTGACTTAAGCAGGAAAAAAAAGCAGGTGACATAGAAATGAATTGCAGAAGGAAGGTTTATTTACTCTACTTCCTTAGTTTCATCTGTATTCCAATGGCTATAACTTCTTTAGCTGAATGAGTTGTCATAGATGATTCTTCATAAAAGTATAACATGGAAATTGAAAAAGGATCTTAAGAATAGTATTAGATGTAGCTATGCTTGAAAAAACTAAAACATGTAAGACATGTTATCCATACTCCAGATGAAATTGAAAAATACACCATCAGCCAAAAGAGAGCACAATATTCTATGTATTAAAAGGTATCAGAAAGTTGATTTTCCATTTTTTTTTAAAAAAAAAAGAAAAGGGCACAGTACGGCCAAACAAGCATTATACCAATCACTAAAACATGACACCAATGAAGGATGGCCCTGAAGCTAGACCCTCAGTACAAGCTTAGCCTAAGAGTATGATATTAGTTGCAAGTAGAAACAATTAAAAATTTCTAGTGAAACTAAGCCTTCAGCTTCCAACTCACCCTACGCCTGTTTCGCCAGCTAGTTATATCACCACCAATTTGGTTCTTCTTAGCTGCTACCAAACACTGATCATTCCGGCTACTCCTTGTACTTATTTCAGTCTGAAGCTTGCGTCTCCTCATTCTGTTTTCCAGTCTCAAGCCTCTCAGGGCGCATACCCTCTGCTCAATTTCTAGGGCTTGAGAGAAATTCCAGATCCTAACAACACCTTCTTCACCTCCACAAACAATTCGATCAGGACCAAAACCCACAGAAAATAGATTAGGTCCAAACCCATGTAGCATTCTCTGTGGTGGTTCCACAGTTTTATCATCCAAGTTAACAACCATGCAGGTCTTTTCATTTGAAGAATGCCTGGTCGGCTTCAAAAGCTTTCCCACATCAATAAGAAAAAGCTTCCCATCACTAGAAGCTGAAACAAGCCAGGGGAACTCAAAAGCAAGAGAGTACACAGGTCCAGTATGGGGTACCCATTTTGCAATCTTCTTTACATTGCAATCAACATTTCTAGTGATCTCAAACATGTGAATGGCTCCATCTTCTCCACCAGTGAACAGAAGCTTCCCAGTGTGGCTTCGTGTCAAAGAATAAGCATTACCTACATGGGCACTGTTAATAACAATGAGTCTCATCCCAGAATCAATATCCCAAACATAGATGTCAGAACCTGATGTGCAGGCCACAGTAGCATCATGGGGAGCAAGACTCCAAATCCAGTCACTATGCATCAAAACCTTTAAACATTCCAAAGTAGATCGATCCCAAATGCGAACAGTCATATCCCAAGATCCACTGTAAATTCGATTAAAATCCAATGCAAGACATGTAATTGGCCCTTCATGTTCCCAAATTCGAAATTCCAAGTTCTGATTTTGAACCCTAAGTTCAAAGAGATGAGGGTTTCCATCCATTGCCCTCCATCCATGTATAAATCCATCAGTGCCGCCAGCAACCAAGAGCCTCGAATCAGCTGCAACAGCACGAATCGTACAACCAATAGGCCTAGAAGACGCTATAGATAACCCTTCTTCCATGTCCCACATCCGCACTATTTGATCATATCCTGAAGTAAACACCAACTTCTTGGAAGCCAAAACAAATATAGTCCTGACAGCTTCTGTATGACCATACAAGGCATCAATGCTATACCGCCCCAAGAATGTTTTACTACGAAATTCTCTCTCCGCAAAGAGCTCCTTCCAAGACTTCTCATCTGTATATTCAGGCCCCAGAGACACAGGGGCAAGTGGCTGCCCCCACCTTTCATAGTAAAACTCCTTCCAGACCTGATGCTCCGATGCTAGCCTATACAAATTAGTACAAACACAGGATGCCATACCCAACTCCTTCGGGTTAAGACAATTGAGGATTTCAGATATCAGTGCTGCAGGAAGATCATTGATTGAGAGTCGATGATCCAGTAACACTTCATTCGAGCAAGAAATTGCATTTACCTTGGACAGAGATTTTCCCTTTCCACATTCAAATGTTACAATATCTGGACTCTTAGAAAAAGTAATCTGAGCTGAACTAACCTCAGGAGTCTTAAAAGTATCTGAAAAATCAGCTAAATTGTTTTTCACTCCACTCTTGATAGTTTCTTGGCATTCAAATGCCATAAAAATTTGCTTCCCTAAAATGAAATCTAGACGAGGTAACAAAAACTAAAAGAATATAAAGAGAAACCTCCCAACACAATATATTCTGAAACCCAATTCTATCACACCCCTAAAACAGAAATTAATCTAGTAATTGGGCTCAAAGAAGAAAACCCGACTAAAAAAACTATCCCAATCTCCTAAATCCAATCCCACAGCTAATCAAGCAAAATTTTGTTGAGGCAAGGAAAGAAAAAAATCAAACCAAGATTGCAGACACTGCGAAACTACAGCCCAAAAAAATTGATTATACTTTTGTTCCGAACTAAAATTAGGTGAAAAAGAAATGAGAATCAAGACGGAAAGAAAAGGGACAAAACTTTTAAAAAATTAATAAAAATTCAAGAAGAAATCTAGAACTAGTACTAGAAGGGTGTGAATCAAATTGAGTATATAAATTTGGGGTTTACCTTCTCGGGGATAAACAATCGCTATGAATTTTTTTGTTTGTTCCTGGCAATTACTGAATTGTGAGATGAATAATTGAAAATTTTGCTTGTATATATATATATATATATATTTATTTATTTATACGTATCAGTACCGGAGAAACTTTGGAGGATTCTAGTGAGGCTGTGGAATGGTTGGCGGTGATATTATTTTCTTTTTCTTTTTTTAGTTTTCTCTTTTCGTAATGGCGTGCCATACAGACAAAGGGAATGGAGGGAGGATGATGACCGGAGGAAGCCTGGTCAGCCGTCCGATTATATTTAAATTCTTTTCTCCTTTTTAGGTTTTCAGCGATATTTTATTTTATTTTTAATATTTTTATCTCATTTAATCAATAACAACGCTCCAAGTCAAAGATGATTTTATATTATCCCACTGTTGCAAAACATCTAGTAGGATGTTTTTGAAGAGACTTCCTTATAATTCATTTGAACTAATTTTTCTCGTCATTAAATATAAAATATTGTTATTAATTTATTAGATTTTTTTTAATTCCTAATTTATTGTTGTTAGATGGATTAAAATCTTAAATAAGAATATTTTTCAAAAAAAATATTTTCTTAATTTTATCAAAATAACGTCCAATAACTCATAAGTTGTGATGAACAGAATAATTTTGTTTCTTTTAACAAAAATGCTTTTACTTTGAGAAAGAAAATAAATAAAACATAGTTTTTATAAAACTTATCTCTGATTATTCTTATCAATTAATAAAGAAATTTTAAAATATATCCAAATTGAAATGGGTATTCTAATTTTTACTCAATCTCTGAAAACATTTCATTTATATATATTTGGATCACTTCAATTTCACTATATATTCAAATTAAACTTTTAACATTTTCTACTAATAAAAACGGACTCACAAATGAAAAATTATGTCCTTACCCCTTATGCCTCATTACCGAAATCAAGACTAAGGGTCCCCATCCCATTTTTGAAACCCAACTCCTCCTGCCCTTCTTCATCGAATTCCCTTCCTTTCTTCAAGTTAATCCTTCCCTTCCATCCCTTCTTCGAACCATCCATTATCGACCCATTTGATACATTTATCAATGGTGCAGGAGGAACACTAATCGCTGGGGCCGAAAGGTTTTCTTCATCACTTCTCACTGGTGCCACTAATCACCCCATCGTTGTCGACACAACATTCCTAGTACATTTTCTTCACACTTAAACTTCGATTTTGTTAGACTGTTAAGCTTATTTATGGTGAATATGCCAGAATGTTAAACTTTGTTAGTTGTTGAAATGTGAAGCATGATCTTATTTACAGTGTTAGCTTATTTACATTGTATTTTTGTTTCTTGAAAGAATGATTTTGATTTGAAAGCGTGAAATGTACCGAAAGCATACATTGTTTAACTTCGATTTTGTAGTTTTTGAAAGTATGGATTAAATTGTGTTGTGTTGTGCATATTTGAGATTGAATATTTTGTTTGAAAATAGAATGAAATAAGAACCGAAATGCACTCGGCAAGTCTCCAATCGTTTTAAATGTGGCCTGAAATTGTAACAACCAAGGATCGAAATCCCATTAGTGTGTTCCAAAATCCCATGATCTCTAAGTTCCAAAATCCCATAGGCAAGGTCCGAAATCATAACCAAGGTTCAAAATAATATAAGTAAGGTCAGAAATGTTCTTAGCTAGGGAATGCAAAGAATGTTTGTATATAAGTAAGACCATTGGCTTGAAGACCACAAATACACTCTTCAACTCTTTATTTTGCATAAAAACTAATTTTCTTTCCATTCCTCTTTTCTTTTCACTCTTCTTCATTTCACTCTCATTTTGTTTCTCTTTTTCTTTCTTCCTCTCCTCTTTCTTGTTTCTTTCCCTCTCATCCTCTCTTGTTTTCCCCTTATTTTATCTCTTGTTTTTCTCCTCATAGAATTCTTTCATGCTCTCAAGAATTTTCTTTTGATCCATATAGGCTTCAAGGGACTCAAGTGTATCTTCCTTCCTTCGAACTCCAAGGACTGCTTGTTCTTGTTCCTGTTGGATATGCCCTAAGAACATATGATGATTTTACTTAATTGGCATAACTTTTTATCATGATGTTATTAATATCATTATATAATTTACTTTAATATCTGTGTTTCATTAAATAAATTATGTAATGCCCTTAGAATAGTTTATTTCTATTCTTAAAATGTCGCTAGTCAAGTGTTATTGAAATTAGGATATAAAAAACACCCTGAGACTAGTATGTGTTGATTGATGATAGCCGTCATGGATATGAGATATCAAATCATCACATAGGTACACTTAGAGTATTGTGTACTGAATTGAACTACCATGAAATCACTTCATGGATTGTTATATGAGTGTCATGAGTGATTTCATTGTGATAATTATGTCTCATCTTTTAACTTGAGGTCATTAGAGATTCCTACATGAAAGATTGCATACTTTGATATTGTCAAACGTCACCCTTAACCGAGTGGACAATAAAGACATGTATTGAGTATGTCCAAATTTGTGCTATGGAATGTTGAATGATCAAGATAGGATTTGTCCCTCTTATATAACAAGAGAGTGATGTCTAGCATTCTTGGTTGAGTGAGATTATGAAATGCATGGCCATGCTCGAATAAATAGATATGAGATATTTATTTTATTCGATTTAGTTAATCTAGCTAGGAATTGAGATATTGAACTTTACAAGTATGACACGTTCCATGACTCGTGTTCAATTATGACTTCTTGGACAACGAGTTTAAGACATGTTATTTTATCACGGAACGTTTTGTCGTGTCACTGACATTCTCGTTAATGGGATTGCAATAATGTGTTGTTAGGCACCGCTTATTGTAAATGACATTAAATGATGTTTATGTCAAATGCCAATTTTACGAGGACCTATTAGGTCACACATTCAGAACATATCACTTAATGAGTAGTATCTCATTTGGGACCTAAACGTAATTAGCCAAAGTTCTTTAGGCTAATTCACGAATAGGAATAATTCTACAACTTTCTACAAAGTTGTCATACACTTGGCAACCTGCTATTGGCTAGCCACCAAGTTAGACCTTGATGTAGGTCGACTTGGATCGTTCACAATAAATCGAACAATAATTCGAATAGGAAAATGGAAAAATGGATGTTTTGCTTGCTCACTCACGATTTTGGGATGTTTTGCCTGATCACTCACGATTTTGGTCTAATTTGAATTGCAATTCAAAACTTAAAGTAAAAGAGAAGGAATATGATTGCTGGAATAATGTCGAAAAACAAAAGCTATCTCAAACTAAGACAAACGACTAGTATTTAAAGAAATAAATCTGCAATAAACCTAATTGGAAAAAACAATTCAGAAATTAAAACCTAATCCTAGTCAGAAATCAGGAAAAAAAAAACAGAATTACCAAAATATCCCTAAATTATTAGCAAAAACATAAAAATGTCCGAAAACCCATCAAGACTTTCCCGGATGGCCAAAAAAAGTCGTACATCATGGCAAAGTGATGATTATTGCTCAGTCCTCCGTTTCCAATCGTCCAGTCAAGTTTCAACCCATTTTGAGACGGTAGGTCCTGCCTGCATCTCGAGGTTGAAGGTCCAAATCAGTCCGGATTAGGCCTGTTTTCCTTGCAGTCGTTTGGAGTTTCGTGGACTCCTTGACTTGGGCTTGGCCAGTGTAATTTGCTTTTCCAAATTGCCCTGTTCATCTTGATCGATGTCCTCAGCATTCTCCCTGTCCTCTAAAAAGCTTGTCCTCAAGCTAGAATTCTCACTTGCATAAGGGGTTAGATGACGGCCATTAAAGATATCAGAGATAAACATATCGTCTGGCAACTCAACCCTATAAGAGTTGTTGCCAAATTTCTCCAACACTTGAGAAGGTCCAATCCTCTTTGGGTGAGCTTGGTGTAAGCTCCCCGTGGATACCTTTCTCATGGCAGATAGACCCATACCATATCACCAACTTCAAAAGATTGTTGGCATCATCACTGATCAGCTCTCGCCTTGTACTTGGCATAACTCTGCTCAAGTCTAGCCTTCACAACAGCATGTAAAGTGGACCTCTAGGCAGAATCCCACACAACACTTGGAATGGCAGAAACCTTGTAGATTGATTCACGAACGAATTCAATTTTTGGCAAGCAACGATCCCAACTTCTAAATTTGTGGACATTTACTCATAACAAATTCCCAAGACTCCAATTGACAACTTTAGTTTGCTCGTCAGTTTGGGGATGATATGGGCTGCTGAACTTCAGTTTCGTGCCAAGTTTCTTCCACAACTCTTGACAAAAATGCTCCATAAACTTACTGTCCCTGTTCGAAACTATCAATGATGGTAATCCATGGTGTCAAACAACCCCAAAAAAATATAGATCAACCACCTTTGTTGCATCCAATGTTGTCTTGCATGGAAGGAAATAACTCATCTTGGTATATCGATCAACAACCACCATTATTGAATCCAGCCCCCACGGCAATCCTACTACAAAATCCATGGAGACATCCCTCCACGGCTCATCTGGTATTGGTAACGGAATGTATAGTCCTTGATTCGTATCTATCCCCTTTACCTCTTGACAAACTTGGCACCTCCTTACATATATCTTGACATCTCTATTAAGTCCTGGCCAAAAAAACCACCGATGCACTAGCCACGCAGTTTTATCTTTGCCAAAATGTCCCTGATTGTGCAATTCATGTATAATCAACACGCGTAGAGAAGTATCTGGGATCCACAAACAATTACCCATCATGAAGGATGAGATCAGTTCAGCTTCAACTCTCAACTTTAGTTACAATACCTCCAAAATGCTTATCTGCTCGGACATCCTATTTCTCGCTCGCAAAATCCAAACTGTACACTTGCATTGCAGTAATCAACAAACTCCTTTTGCTCAAGGCATCAGCTACCTTGTTCAGAGTACCAAATTTATGCCGAATACTAAAGCGGTATTCCTACAAAGTGCTTACCCACGTTGCGTGTCTCGTACTCAGCTTGTGCTATCCATGCAAATACTTTAGTGTCTGATGGTCAGAAAACAACATAAACTCCCTTTGTATCAGGTAATGTCGCCAATGCTGCAATGATTTCACAATGGCATACAGCTTGAGGTCATAAACTGAGCAGGTTAACTTCGCTCCACTCAGTTTCGCACTGTAATGTGCCACTGGCTTCCCCTTCTGACTCAGAACAACTCTAATACCCATCTTCAACGCATCACAGTCAACCCCAAATACCTTGTCAAAATTTGGCAATACCAACAAAGGAGCGTGTGTCAACCGATCCTTCAGAACTTTGAAAGCTTCCTGTGCCCTTTTTGTCCATTCGAATCTATCTTGTTTCAGCAGCTCCATCAAGGGTGCAACTACCTCGCTGTATCTCCGGACAAATTGCATATAGAATCCTGCAAGGCCTAAGAAAGACCTTAACTCGGTCACGGTAGTAGGAGATGGCCAATCCATAATAGCCCGCACTTTTCTTTCATCCGGCAAAATGCCATCTCCTGTTACGACATATTCCAGAAACACAAGTCCCTCAACCATCCATAGGCATTTACAAGGATTAGCAAACAATTTATGCTCATGTAAAACAGTAAGGACTTGTTCCACATGCCCAACATGGTCATCAATAGATTTACTATATATCATAATATCATCAAAGTACACCACAATGAAAGTACTGAGAAAAGGTCTCAAAACCTAGTTTATTACCCGCATGAAAGTACTTGGCGCATTTGACAACCCGAATGGCATCACTAACCATTCATATAGCTCCTCTTTTGTCTTGAAAGCTGTCTTCCACTCGTCACCCTGCTTGATCCGAATCTAATGGTATCCACTCTTCAAATCAATCTTCATGAATACCGATGCTCCACTCAACTGATCAAGCATATTATCAAGGCTTGGTATGGGGAACCGATACTTGATAGTAATCTCGTTGATTGATCTTTGTCCACACACATCCACCAAGAACCACCCTTCTTTGGTATCAATAACGCTGGCACCGCACACGGGCTAATGTTCTCTCGGACGAATCCCTTATCTAGAAGTTCCTAGACTTGCCGTTTCAGCTCATCATGTTGCTGTGGAGTCATCCTATAATGTGCCTTATTCGGCAACACCGAGCCCGGAATCAGATCAATCATATGCTGGATATCTCTCAATGGTGGCAATCCGGGCGGCAAGTCGATCGGAATCGCATCCTGAAAACCGTCCAACACCTTTCACAGCTCCTCTGGCACCTTCGACTGCTCCTAGTCGAAACTCTCAGATGTAGTCACCAAGGCAACACAAACATCCTTTCCGTCTTGGCTCTCTTCAAACTCTCGACTTGGTTGACAAATCACTGCCTTCTGGCCGGTATTCTCCTGAAGTGGCTTCAAGATCACTTTTCTCCCCTCCGACCGCAACATGTACATGTGAGTGTACCCATTGTGCACTGCACGGTTATTAAACTACAAAGGACACCCCAAGATAATATGTGTCGCGTCCATAGGAACTACATTAGCCTCTATTGTTGTCTCTTATTGTGGACCAAAGGAGACAATTCATCTCGTATTGACATTCTCAACCCGTGCAAATACATGGCAACTAATCTCGGTTTTTCCTCTACTAACCGATTCCTAGCCACCAGCCGATAGATATCAGTTGTATATTCCTCAACAATAGGACTTCCTTATGTCAACCCATGCAGCTTTGCATATATTACCAATTCATGATTTGGCGGCAGAAATTCTCTATTCATCTCTTGCTTCAAGCCTGCCCATGAATCGATTGGCGGCCTCCCATCCATGTACCGCTTGCATGCTACCAAGCCGCAACTCTGTCTCTGAATCGAATTGTAACAAGTGGAGCTTGTTTATCTCGGGGCACCTCCTTTGGGCGGAAAATGTCATCAACTTGTTGAGTCTAGTCGATGTATTTGTCCGGATTCAACCCACCTCGAAACTCCAGAATTGCGATCCGAAAACTAGCCTCCCATCTGCTTGAATTTGTCTCTTGATACTGCTGGTGGTCGACGTTCCTAGGTTTAACGATTTCTTTGTTGTGCGGCTGCTTTTCCTGCGTTGGCGGCTCAACACGATTTTGCACCTCCAAGCGTGCTAACATGGCTCACAACTCCATCACATCACGAAGAGAAGGTTCCTCATTGTTTTGCTAAATTTTGAAAACAAAATAGTCTCTAGAAACGGAATTCAATGCTCTGTGGAAATCAAGGCTCTAATACCAATTTGATGTAGGACGACTTGGATTGTCTGTGATAAACCGAACAGGAAAACGGAAAAAGGGATGTTTTGCATGATCCGTCACGATTTTGGGATGATTTGGGTGGTCACTCACGATTTTGGCATAACTTGAATTGCAATTCAAAACCAAAAGTATAAGAGAAGGAATTCGATTCCTGGAATAATGTTGAAAAACAAAAGCTATCTCAAACTAAGACAAACAACCAATATTTAAAGACCTAAATCTGCCCTAAACCTAATTGAAAAAGATAATTCAGAAATTAAGACCTAATCCTAGTCGGAAATTTTGAAAAAAAAAAAATGGAATTACTAGAAAAACCCTAAAAACATAAAAATGCTCGAAAACCCATCAAGACGTTCTCGGATGGCCGAAAAATGTCGTACGTCATGGCAAAGTGATGACTATTGATGAATGGCCTATTTCCAGTCATCTAGTGAAGTTTTAGCCTATTCTAAGACAGTAGGTCTAGCCCGCAACTTGAGGTAGAAGGTCCAAATCAGTACGGATCAAGCCTGTTTTCCTTGAAGTCGCTTGGACCTTCGTGGACTCCTTGACATGGGCTTGGCCGGTCTAATCTGCTGGTCCAAATTGCCCTGTCCATCTTAGTCAATGTCCTCATCACTCCTTCTTGAACTTCCATGGTTCTACAACTTTCTACAAAGTTTTCATACACTTGGCAACCTACTATTGGCTAGCTAGCAAGTGCCTTCTGGAACTTCCATGGTTCTACAAATTTCTATTCAATCTAATCTCATCCTTATTCTCCTATAAATAAGAGAATGAAATGAGGTGAATTGAGAGAACTGAGAGTTTGTGAGAACATCTCTGTAGAGAACAACTGAGAGTTCAGAGAGACAGAAAAACAAAAAAAAATAAAAAACCATATTCACGATTGGATCTAGAAATTTAATCGTGTTTATTCCCGTTGCCTTGTTTGTGAGACGTACACCGGAAGCGGATGTTCGTGTGACAAAGTAGAGGCAAAGGTCTGAGATCTTTGCTGGTGACTATAAACAAGAGATTCTAACATTTGTCTTCTGTCTGAAAAAAAAAGGGGTAATGTCAGTACCCTCTCTAGACTCCCTCTGATCGATGCCTAGAGGAGGTTTGTTTGTGGCCTTCCGTTCAATTGGTATCAGAGCCAGATTCAGTGTCACTAGATGAGTTATATGTGCAATTATGATTTCATGATATGCCTCTCTGAAGTCAGAATTCTATTAAACTCATTTTTCAATATATATTTTTTTGCAATTTAGAGAATCACATAAATCGCATAGTATAAAATATTATGGACATGTCGATGCTATTACAAGGGCGGAATGGTATGGGGTTACAGTTTTGGAAATAACATTCTAGAATAGGGCTTGCATCAAAAGTTGATGCGATTTCGTTCACTGTTGGGCAGGTTCATTCCATGGACCGCCGGGCCTCCGCCCTGCACCCCTCCAAGGGCACTACCCCTTTGAACCCCGCTCGATAAGCGACTAGCGAGACTGTCGCTTAGGGGTTGCCACCCTAAGAACCCTATTGTCGTCTGGGGCTTCAATAGATTCTCTGTGTAATTTCATTACCTGTGATATTTGTTGATGCATTTTATCATATTTGATATGTTTATTATGAAATTTTTAACTTAACCATGGTGCATAGTTATGGCCCAAAATTTTATTAAATACGGCTTGCGTGTTGTGCCTCTCTATAATTCTTGTGTGTATTCTCTTCTCATCTAAATCCCCTTACATGTAACGCAAGGTTTCTTTATCATATTATTGTAATATAGTGTAGGGTAATTTTATTACAACTAGGAGTAGTTGTTCTTTACTGATGGATATCCAAGGATACTACTCAATGAGGCTATGAACAAGACTTGTATTTCATATACAAGTATAATATCTTGAG
>JAOXNR010000018.1:98977-131430 GCA_028571225.1 Parsonsia alboflavescens
ATATAAATATATATATATATATATATATATATATATATATATAAAACTCTTATAATCTTTTATATTATCCAAAATAAATTTTCAATTACCAACTAATTAAGTATGGTTCTTTTTAAATTTTGTTTATTATAAAAGTTTCAAATTATAATTTATAAATTATATTATATGCATTAAATTTATTGAATATTTATTATTATTTAATTAAAAAGTAATATAATTTTGATTTTTTTTTATCAAATAGAATAAAGTTTCTATAGCAAGCTACCTAACGAGCTTTCCCCACAAAAATAATAGAGTAAATATCTTCTGGGCCAACAGCCCAAGTAGCAAAGACTAAACTGATGAGAACATATATCATACTTGATCTTAGTCAAAAATGTTAGCCAAACAAGGTATAAGTCTTTAGGCATATGACTTACAATTTTATACAAGTCCTCCCTCTTTGAACTTCTTAGTTTAGTGAGGAGACAATAGTTTAGTATCAAAACAAAACAAAATATATTTTTAAAATAAATCATACAGATCATGATATTTTTGTAAATATTTATATTTTGAAATATTGTGACTCTCTTTCATCATTATTTCTTTTTTAAAAATATTTTAACATTTATCTATCAACTAGAAAGAGAAAATTAATATAGATAATAGACTTTTTAAAAATAAATATTCTATTTTTTAAATTAATTAAAGTTTTATTATAAAATTGATATTAATGAATTTAAAATAAATTAATTCAACTAAAAAAATAGATATTCAATTCGCAATTGGGACTATAAAAAATTTAAAACTTGGTTAGCACGGATTGAATCTGTCAACCGGGTTGGATCATCCAATGGTCCAGTAATTTTAATATAACATATCTTTCTTCTATCTCTTCGTAGCCAAAGGCAAGTGTTTTCCGCAGCAAGAAATTCTACCGCCAGAGTACAGATATGGCGACGGTCTCCTCAGTCCATTCCTTTTCGTTTCCGAAATCACCAGTTCTGAGGCAAAACAGATTCAATTTCGCTCTTTCTGATGTTGATTCGACTGAAAAGTTCTTCGCTTTGAGATTTAAATTCAGTTCATTTGATTCGAGTATCTCAACAAGAGATGCGTCTTCTTCTTCTTCTTCTTCTTCTTTTTCATTGAAGAACAGATTGGATATGATTCCTCCTTACAACGTCTTGATCACTGGCTCTTCTAAAGGTTAATTTCCATCTTTCACTTGATATATCATTTTCAAAATATTCTTTTCCCCTTTTTTATTATGTTCCAGTGTTGCCGCTAATAAATTTTCGGTCTTTTAGTGGATTGCAACTATGGTTAGGTTCAGTAAGTTAGAAGGTTTTTCGTGTAACAGATTGTTTGATAAATTCATCGAATGGTATTAGATTAGTGTTGTTGCAGCGAAAAATAATGAAGAAAAATTTTTTTCTCCAGATTCCACTATCTCAGTACATGGTGCATGGTTTTTAGTAATTTTATTCGACATTTAGAAAACAAAGTAAAAAATTGCGGTTTCAAAAAATAGACTAAATGCATCAAAATTGAATGCCCCCAATTTGGCATTGCTTAAGTAACTGGATAGTGCTCAATTTCCTTTGCTTAAAATTTAACAAGTTTTTAACGCTATTCAAAGGATTGTTTTTTAATTATAATAACAATAATGTATGTTTTATTAAATTAATGATTCTACGTGTACTAGATGTTATGGGTCCACTAACAGTCATTTGCTTGGTCTTAGACATCAATAAAGGCTTGATTAAGTTACTCCAGCAAGGTGACTGCTTGATAGTTTATTTGTTTGGTACCGCAAGTGATGCTAGAACTGAAAAATCAATCCACTGGAACTAAGCATATGCACTGATCTTGCTACTTATCTTTGTTTTAATAATGCAGAAACATTTATTGAAACAAATTTTACTTGTAATTCAGGGACATGAAAGTGAATTAATGAGATATTCTAGTTGTACCTTTGCAGCAATAATTGCTGAAACTCTGAAGTTCTAGTTTCTGGTCTTCAGATCCTTCTGCTGGTTTGTTTCTGGACCCCCTTTTAAGGTAACAAAGGGGGTTTGTTTTACCTTTCCATTTGCAGTTTTCTTGGTGCTTGTAGAAGAATAGATCGAGTGAAATGTATTTTCAAGATTTACTAGGATACCTGTGTTTCTAAGTCTTCCTCAGTTCCTTTTGTCTTAGATGAACTTCCTGATATATCATACCTTGCTTTCATACTTTCCATAGGTTAACTCTTTCTGTATTCACTCCTAGGTTTTGTTTCCATCTCCAAATTTATTGCTTTTCTGTTGTTATTAGATGATTTTAATTAACATATCTGCCAATATCACTCATTAATTATGCATTCATTAGGTTAAAGGATTATTTTGTTTATGAAGCTGAGATTTATTATTAAGAACTTTGAGAAGCTGATAGATATTCTCAGTCACTAATGTATGTTCTTCTTCATGTACATTGAATGTATAGTGACATCTGTTTTGACTCTCACTTCTCCATCATCTTCTTGTTACAATGAAGGTGTAGGTTATGCTCTAGCTAAAGAATTTTTGAAGGCAGGCGACAATGTTATTATTTGTTCTAGATCAAGTAAGGATATCGTGTTCTATATTACCATTCCTAAAGTTTAATTCTTCTCCTCCTTGGGTTCATGATGAATTATGGCAATGAGAAGGTGTCAGTTTTCCTGATGTCTTTGGAATTTGGTTAGTTTGGAAATTCCAATCATGTAGGACCTTCTTTCTTTCTTTAATTGAATAAAAAAGTTTTAGGCTTTGGGTTAGAAGGTGTAGGTCTCGTTTAAGGGATTAAACATGAATTTTACTGAGTCAGAGAATTCAATATTTTGGCTCTTTCTTTGTGAATGTCGAGAAGGTAAAAATCAGACGAAAGTCTCATTGAGTGAAAAAACTGAAATTCTGAATTTTCAGATGTGAGGCAAGAGGAAATACAGAATGAAATAGACCAGGCATTTTGGATCTTGGCTTCTTGTATGTCGAAAGACTTAAACTTTTCACATGAATAAAAGAACAATGAAACATGAAAACAGTTTTACTGTGTAAGAATTATTTGATTGAAGAGTTATAATTTTCTACTTTCTGGATGTTACTTGTATTTTTCTTCTTTTAATCTTCCCTCACCGTTAAATTTTCACATATTCTAAAATTTTAAGCTGATAGCGAAGGTCTTGAATTTATATATTTAACACACCCCTCAAGTGAGCCCAATTTTTCAATAGCATGCTCAACACGTTGATAATTACACAATAATGAGCGGAGACATGACTTGAATATAGGGCCTCTTTGCTCTGGTATCCTATTAAATTTTAACGTGCTCTAAAAGCTTAAGCTCATAGAGGGGTTGAATTTATATACTTGCACTCACATGAACTTATAAATGTATTTGGAGCTTCAGAAGCATTGGTTGAAACTCATTCACCTCTTTAATCCTTTTTATTTATTTATTATTTCACTTAATAATAACTCTCTGTTGACTATAGAAGAATTTGTGTTCACTGTATTGTCGTCCAATTTTAAATGGTCTACTAAGTTGCTAATCTGCATTATGCTCCAGTGAATATGATCATTAGCAAATGAATATCTCCATTTGACATTTTAGGATCTTTTCAAAAACTTCTGGAGGTTTCTGTTTACTTTACTGATTTAATTTCACAAGACAGAAAGTTAATCAATCATCAAGAATTCTTCTGTTCAAAATATAGAGCATTGATCATTGGTGAATGATATAGAATCTGAGGAGAAGAGAATAAGAAACAGAAAATGGAGGACTGGACTGGACCTTCAGTTGATAGTTATATCCTATTGTAACAAATAAAATCTATTGTCCAAGTCATTTGTCTAAAGTTAAGAGTATGTCAGGAAACTTTGCAAAATGACCAATTTTTCTTGCAATTCTTGATGTGTATTTGAGCAAATTAACTCCACATAGCAAACTGAGATGTGAAGTTGAGTGCCCAATTATGAACACAAACCTTTGTCTATTTTAAAAAATTTGTCTGAGTCATTTAGAATGTATGTTCGCAGCTGAGGTTGACAGATTTTCATTTATTTCTCACAATATGATAGTATGAAAGTAAGTAGAGAAAATCCAAAGTAACTTCTTCTGTTGTCAGCTTTGAATTTTCAAATTTAACTCGCTATGTCCATTGCAGATGACCGTGTGGAATCTGCTCTTGATAGTTTGAAACTGGAAACAGGGAAGCAGCATGTGTGGGTACCTCCTTCTCATCCTTTAGTCAATTTTCATGTCAGAGAATCATTTATTTTCTGCAAACTCTTTTCTTGAACCAATGAAATAACATCTCATCATTTCTCTCTTCTTGGTTTTTCTTTAGGCTGTCTAGGAAATCCTACTATTTTCTCCTGGAGATCCTATAAATAATTTTCTTCCCTAACTTCATGTTTCAGCTTGTTCCTTTTGTATTGCGACATCTACGATTGTGTGATAAGAAGTTTCTCTCCTGCAGGGTACTTCATGTGACGTTAGAGAGCCAAATGATGTGAAGAATTTAGTTGCATTTGCACAAGAAAATCTCAAGTACATTGACATATGGGTACTATATTTGAAGCTTTTGTCCATATATAATGATCTCAATAGAGATTCTCATTTTATTTTCCATTCTTCATTGCATCCATACAAGATATGTAGAGTCATTAGTTTAATTGATTTCCTTGATCCAAAATTATATGTTCACTTTTGACTTTATTTTGTACTATAATAGTGTTGACCATAAGGAAGTTACCAAATTATTCTTTTTATTTATTTATTATTATTAATGTGATTAAGGATGGGATCACATGTTTTTTCTTTTCTTTTCTTTTTTTTTGAAAATAGTGATGGAAAAAAATATGTTTATTATAAAGTGGATATTCAACTTTTGACATTCTAAAATAGAAATGTAAACATTTAATCTTGGACATAGGAACACTAAGTAGTTGATGACATGTAATATTGCATTTGAAGGTTCAATTATATAATATTATCTAAACAATTTGTCTATTTAAAGTTCATAAGGATCACCAATGCTAGACCATATATAATTCTGTATCATCTGACCAATGTACATGTGTTTAGGACAGGAATTATAGTTCTGACCCAATGTTCAATGATGTAGTTCTATTAACCTATTATTCATGTATATGATTTTCTTATTATACATAATGGCCATCAAAATAAAAACTAATCCCTCCATTTCATAATAATTTTTGTCTCCATATAGATTAAGGAATTGTCAAATCCTACAATATTTTTTAGTTAAAAGGACCATAATAATCTTTCTCAATTTGGTGCTCATTATTACACCTCAAAACCATTTCTCTCCACTTTTCAAAAACCAAAAAAACGTGTCACCAATATATTGACCCTACTTTAAACAAATTATGATTGGAAATTGGCATTTTATTAAGTACTTTTGTAGTCAAATGCCTTGAGTCAACAAAATTGGGTTGGAAATTGGATTTGAAAAATCTTACATGATAATTGGATACTTTAATAGAAATCATGGTTAAAGTTCCATGAAAAAGTTAATCAAATCTGCTTCATTTGACAAAGTGAAAATTATTTTCAAATGAAAAAAGATGGCAGAAATGTGTTCATCATTAAGAAATGGTTGGAGGTATTTTAACAGAAAATAAATTTCTTTAATGTTTGATTTTATGATCTCATGGGAGCTGGTCATGAACTGATCATTATTCAACCTTGAAATAAGATTTAGCTGGCTAACAATTATAGTTGCCTTGAGATGCTGAGTAATGCTTAAAACCTTCATTAATATTATAGCAAAATATTCAACTTTGAGTCACATATCACATCCAATAATGAAAGCATTTATCTGTTGTTTTGGTCATTATCACAAAATTCTTCTGCTAAAGAATAAAAAGATTAAAAGAATTATTCGCCTTCAACCAGATTGATCTCATTGCTACATTTTTTCCAAAACAATTATTTCTTTGGGTTTAAGTCTCTCATTTCATCCCTTGTGTTATAATTAAGGAATATTTTACTTTAATATAACTAGAAAAATAAGTGACTTTTCATTGTATCTTTAATGAAGTTACCTTTGAACAACATGGGAAGTAAAGCATGTCTTATATCAAGTAGAAGTTTTCTGTTTGTCATGTCTTCTGACTAGAAAAAAGCTAAATTATTCTCACTAATTTGGGCAAGGGGACTCTTCCTGTACTTAGTTCGTGTTTCAAGCCATTGCATTGAAATATAATTTGGAGTTCTAGTTTCTTAACTTTCCGGTATTTATGCAGATTAATAATGCCGGATCAAATGCTTATAGTTTCAGACCTTTGGCAGAAGCTTCAGATGAAGATCTAATGTTAGCTCATGTTTAAAATCCCTCTCTTTTTATCCCTTTTGTGTCAATTCTTTCACCAATCACCGTAGCACAATTTTTGTACAGGGAGGTTGTGTCCACAAATACTCTTGGTTTGATGATTTGTTGTCGAGAGGTAAATGGATGTGCTAGATTCTCATATGCAATTTGGCAGCCTCCCCTTTGCTCATAGGACTGTTTCAGGCCATCAAGATGATGCTAGACCAAAATCGTGGTGGTCATATATTTAATATTGATGGAGCTGGTTCAGATGGAAGGCCCACTCCCAGGTACTCTTTACTTCAAAATTACACTTTCATACTAAGAAGAGGATTCTATTATGCGAAACGTAACCAAGCAGATCCTTAAATTTGTTTTCAGTGACAGTCTATAGCCAGTATGTTTGTGGCGTAAGAATTCTGGAGGAACATTCCTGAGCTAACCCTGTCTTTAGTTCATATGTTTGGCATAATTGCTTTTGGCACAATTGTTAGCACAAAGGCAATGATTGCCTAGGACCTAGTATTTCTCCTTAATATTAAACTCGCTAATCGCTGCGATCTCTCTTGTTCTGTCAGTTATCTATTCTGGTCATTTGTCTTATTTTCAATGGGGGAACCTGAATAACACCAATTTGCTAGTGTCAAGAGGAAGGATGTTGCTCAAACCATAAAATTTGTTTGTTGGTATTCAGATAAACTAGAACTTTTAGCATCCTGATTTGATTGTTTGCTACGTCCAGCTTTAATTCCCATTTTTGGTTCTGTTTATTCTTCAAGTTGGTTGCCAATACTCTTCTGGAACAGTTTGGTCCAGTCAGAAGCCTTTATCACTATTAATTGATCGTGTTGGATTATGCTGCAGTGCTTTTAAATTGGTCAATAAATTAAAAGGGGGGAAATTCTCCTGCAGTTCCTACTTAATAGATGATAAATAGGATGCCAATTAAGGTTGCAATAGCCCAATTTATCTGGGCATCTGAAACCAATTGAAAGATAGGGGAAGTCTAAGAAAACAATCCTTTTGAAGTGTTCTGATCCAGAAAACAAACTACGTCATACCACATCGTTATAAATTACACCAAATCCATCAACATCTGTTAAATGTATCGTATTTGTAATTGTTTGTTTCATTTGTTTTATTGGGCATTTTCTATTAGGCTTCTCTCTTGGTATATTACATGAATCAAAATAAAAATGGAGAATTCCTATTCTTGATTCAGCATATTCTTCAGTTCTCACAAGAAAATATATTTTCTATGAGTTTATTAATGAAAGCTGTTGCCAGTAGTAGGGTCCAAAGTAAGTGTAGAAGTTTCCAAGGAGATGCACCTCCTTATACATCAGTCGTTTCTATTATTAGTTTCATCAGACTAAATTCAGTACAAATTACTCCTAAGAGATTTAACAAAAAAGAAATGAAAAGACAAATGAGAGAGGAGGAATCTGTGTTGTGACTTCTTATGTTTTTTTTATCTTCTTACCATGTTTAAAAGGAATTGAGTCGAGTCTCAAATATCAATATTCCCAGAATATGAGTAATTTGTTTCTGAAGAATTCAGATGGTAAACCTTCCAGATTGCAATTCTTTTTTATACAACTGCAGACAGCTGAATTTTTGTGATTGTGGTGTCACCATTACCCCTTTGGTCATTTTCTTGGACTTAGCCCTTGGAAGCAACCTGGTCATCTGACCACCATTTGATCATTTTGCTGAACTGGTCAAGTTTTGTTCTCAAAGTGATAAATTCAAAATGTGTTCGATTATAGTGGTCACGCCTTGGACTTCGAGTCTGAAACGCGATTTTGAACCTAGCAGCAGAAAAATATTTGCTTTACCGTGCTGGTACCAAATTTTGCAATAAAAACAAATCTTTTAATATAAAACAAAAACTTAAGATGAATAACGTTCAAACTAATTAACAATTCTCAAAATGTATATCTCTATATGAATAAAATTCATAAAAACCTAAATCTACCTTTCCCAAATTTGAAACCTAACAATTAAAACTTATTTCTCTTTCTTATTTCTAAAAAAGGGAATTCTAGAATTGGAGAAAGGACTAACCTTGCCCGGAGGAATAATTGTAGATTGAATCTGGATCAAAGAATTGAGCTTTCTGTTCCTCTTCTTGTGTTTGCTCTAAATCCCAAAATTAAAGATTGTATAGTCTCTTAGAGTCTCATAATTATAAGACTAGAAAATTTTAAAATTATGACAGTGCTCTAAAATATTAAATGAATTCTATTAAGGTTGCAAAAGTTTTCTTGTCTCTTGAATAACCCCTGAGGTGCTGGGTATTCCATTCCTTCCCCTTTCAAATAAGTTTTGTCCTGGAAACTTAGCTTGGTCTTCAGAAAAAGAAAAGGTACTTCTTGTCAGAGTCATACGAATGCCGACATCAACTATATCCTTCACCAATATTCTAGCATTAGTGTTTCTCTTTGCTTGCTTATTGGGAGGTGCAGGTTTCAAAGTTCCTGAGCCCAAATATCATATTTTCCTAAGGTGTCTTGTCTCCTTGAGATGCATTTGGACAATCCTTGAAATGTGATCCATGGCCAAATCAATCACCCTTGTTCAGGCGAAACTAACCATTGTGGTGATATCTCTGGCAGTGCTTGACACCTTGGATATAAGTTAGTAGTTGGTGTAGGTCTACTTGTTTTCTTAAATTCTGTTCTAGTGGGTCTCAAATCTTTTCTGGGCATAACCACTAATTTAGTCACTGAAAGGTATACCTTTTTCCAATTTTCCTGCTAACTCTCAAACTGGTTGATTTGACAAGCTTTACGAATTTGACAATTTGATGATTACACGATTAAGTCTTTGTCAAATTTCATAAAGTTAAATAGCTAAAGTGTCAATACTCAGATTATTAAATAACTAAATTATCAAATTTTGCAAAGTTAAATGATTAAATTGTCAAATCCGCAAAGTTAAATGGTCAAATTGACACGTTTGAAATTGTCAAATTAAAAAACATATGCAACAGTTAAATTGGTCATTTGCCTATTTAAAATCCTATGACTTTTCAAAAGATTTGTTATGGTTATTGACATGTTCTCCTATTCCCATATTGAAATACCAGCAGATTTAAAGGTTTGAGCTGTAAAGGGACGAAAGTTTTCATTTTCTTCTTGAAGATCCCCAAGTTAATAAAATCTTAACTGCTCCATACATATTTGAGTTATTTTCAAATTAAATTTAAAATAGAAGCAGAAGATTTATTATAGGATTCAGAATTTCGTAATCAACTCGTAAATTATTCTACAAGCAGTTTCCAGACATACATTTACTTAACATAACTCCAAAGGCTTACAAAGAGGGAATCGGCTTGTGGGACTATTCAAACACTACATGACATCTGTGCTGCTTGATTCTCTTTGGCCCAAATAATTATCCAGCGGTGACAATAAATTTGTCTGAATTTTCTCATTCATGTTGTCTATTGGTTCATGGGGGCCTTCACATAGATAACATGTTGCTAATATATTACAATTACTTTATAAAAGATGCATACTGAGGATGGTTTTCCAAGCTTGTAAATGTTCTTCTTGTCTTTTCGTATATGATAAGCAGCTGATTCAGAAACTGCATCTTTCTAGAAGTTCTTGTTTCTTTGACCCCACAAAAAAAGGCACATGCATAGCATATGAAAGACATCTTGGTAGGTTCTCAGATTATATCATTTAACAAGCAGTTCAGCAAATAAAGTTTACTTGTTGCTTGGTTAAACATTTTTTAATGTTAATAAATTTTTTACTGCTTTCTTTGTCCATAACTAACAAAATTTTATTCTTTGCAATCAAATTTGGAAAATTTGAACTTTTTGTCAATGATGTTTCCATGGTATGTCCCAGATTTGCTGCATATGGAGCAACTAAGAGAAGTGTTGTGCATTTAACAAAATCCCTACAGGTATATGGACTTCACAAATTGTAACAATCTATTGAACCTGGACTCATTGCAATTAGTTGAGAACCAACACAAAGGTCAGGACTTAATTCTCACCTCCATCATTTATTTGGGTCATCACTCCACCTTTACCCTAGATAGGACACCTTGCCACATAACAAGTTAATATATCTATTATGTGTAGTTTCCAGTGCTGCTATCGGTTCACTGTCAGTCTGCAGCTGAATTTTGTGCTTTCTCTAATTTGGTATTTTGAATTCTGATCCTATCATCCCATCATTGATCCATGACTTGCTATTCCATGTCCACTGAACTAGCAATCTTGGTTTAACTATGATCACGAAGCACTTTCTATTCAAATATACTAGAGAAATCACTGCAAGTCATCCCAATATATTTGACTGTTATGACTGTCAAACACGTGAAAGTTGCTGATTCTACCCTAACTATTGCTTTGTCATTGTTTTGTCATGCGTGCACTTGGTCAGAAAGTGTAACGGAGTCAAGCAAATATTGATATCAAATGTTGATTAATTTGTGGACTTTCCCAAAAGTTTGACCTGCAAAATCTGCCTCATGCCCATGAATTTCATTATATTGCATTAATAGTTTGTCATAATAAACTAATAATTCTGAGCAACACAAAATCTGGACGGTAAACCTCTTCTTATAAATGTTTCTTTCCTGGATATTCTATCTGGACTGTCACTACTGATTTAGCCCATAGAATATGTCCTTGCTTCTTTCTTTCTTTTTTTTGTCATCTCTGAGGAAGGAAAGAATACATTTCATGATTGAAGCACTAAGATGGCTCCAGCCCGTGTGTAGAACCATTCACCTAATATGTCTTGTCCAAAAGATCAATAAAGATAGGCATTCGGGTAGGTACCTGTCACTTAAGAGACGAACGGTTTGTTCCAAAATCATAATTCAACTCCCATTTTATTTTTACTTTCCACCTTGAAGTACTCCATAGCTTCTGTTGTTGACCTTTGATGTTTTGCAGGCAGAATTGCAAATGCAAGATGTTAGACATGTAGTTGTGCATAATTTGTCAGTAAGTTATGCTTGATTCCCTATTTATATGCAAATGTTTTGAAGGCTCACCATATTGGTTTGCACCTCTGCTTTTTTTTTTTTTAACTTCAGATATACTCTGCCCAAAATTGAATTACTACATCTCAATTTAGAATGTTAAAAATGAATGTCAACAAGTCACCTCTTTACTTTAATTTAAGGATATCAGCTTCGCTATGGAAAGCATGCTTCTGGAATTGTAAAATCTAGACTGGTAGGCATTTCAGTGGATTTTCCAAATTCCAATTTTCTACATTACAAGGGATCCAGCCTTTATCTTCTAATGTTTTAGGAATATGTAGGCCACTTCTTTTCGAATTGCCTGATAACTGGATGATCCCTAACCTTTACCCTCATGTTTTGCAGCCTGGCATGGTCACAACTGATCTTCTCATGAGTGGTGCTGATACAAAACAGGCCAGAGAAGTGCTGATCCTTTCCTGTCTTTACCTTCATACTTTCAGTATTAACAAGCTTATGCACTTTGCAGGCAAAGTTTTTCATTAACGTTCTGGCTGAGCCAGCGGAAGTGGTAAGGCTAGATTTTAATTTGGTTTCGACAAATGAAAATGATAACCCATATGCCATGGTTCTTTTTTCTACAAATATTATTTTTTCCTACTCCTGTATCCTGTTAGTATTCACTAAATTAAATATGTATTCAGAATCATAATTTGCACAGCTATGTGATGCAAAGAATTAGGGGACATAAGGTCTACATCCTCCATAATTGGAATGTTTGGGTTGAAGATTTAAGTAAAAAATTCTTCCAGTTCGGTTTATGAAAAAAAAAAATGGTAGGAATGCATTTGATTTTGATTGCACCCGTCGACTTCGCAGGTGGCAGCCTACTTGGTCCCAAATATCAGATCAGTCCCAACCAATGGATCAACAAAGCCAACTTACATCCGGTTTCTCACCGGATGGAAGGCCTACTCCCAGATATTTTCCGTTAAGTCACATTGTTTCTTTCTTTCTTTCTTTCTATATTTGTACTTTTATTACCTTGGCATCCCTTAAATCTTTTACTCGTCGTGAACCATTCTTTGCATTCGGCAGAGATTGGCTTATGGTGCTAGAAGGAATAGATATGTTGTAGAAGAATGATCAACAGCTGGGTATTTTAAATGAGCACAAATTGTGCCCTTCTGTCATGTTGGAGAGCAATTAGGGGCCTAGTGGTGTTTTCATTACAAGGTATGTCAAGAATTGATTATTGGATGGCATCAAGGGGGGTTCTGTGCTATGTGCTGCATTGGCTTATGTATTGATCACCTGAAATAGATAAATAATATATCTTGTGACGTCTGATTTTTGGACACAATTGTTTTTGGAAATTTTTAGGTCACTCACTTGATGATGAGATTCTCTAGTCCCTGTTTCACATTTTAGTCATTGTTTATTTACATTTTCAAAGTTTTTTTTTTTCCCCTTTCCATTTATGGATATACTTGAACTTTGTGTTTCTCAAAAAAAAAAAAAAAAAAAATCCTATTAAAATTTACCAAAGTTTTGCTTTTTTACCAATAATATTCCCTTTTGCTTCCTTCAAAATTTGCCTTTGTTTTAAAAAATAAGGGGTTATTTGGTAAGCTCTTTTTTTTTTTTTTTTTACTTTTTTTTGTTAAAAAAACTAAACGTATTTGAACTCTTCAGATAAGATGATGATGAACTAATGGAAATGGACAGATGTCAATTTTGCCAAAGAAATCTTGTTATGGAGTAGAGATTTGTGTCACACAGACAACAAAATTCATTTTTGCCGAAGAAATGCTTTTGAAAGCTGATGCGTAGTAATGTCGGGTTTTAGATTTATACTTCTTCAATGAATGGAAAAGGAAGAAAAAAAATGTGCACTTTATTCGTTGAATTAACTTCTCATTGATTTATTGTTTTGTTGAGATTCAATCCCAATCGCAGTGGTATTTAATTTTTTTAGGTTTATGCTCTACTGCGGAAAGCATTCCTGTATTACCATTTCTTTTTGTTATGACTTTCTTCTTTTTCAATTCACTATCAAGTCTATTCATTGATGACTTAAGATTAAATCGGTTGAATCACTTATGATGGAATTCATAATCATTGATATATTACCAATTCAGTTTGGTTTTTCTAAACCAAGCCTAAATACTTCATTTTTTTTTAATCCAACCATAAATTATTCTAATCGATAATAATAATATGAATCCTGCTAGAGAGATATGATGCTGAACAAATGGAAAATTATTCCGATCTTCTAGTACATGTCTACGTGATATTATATTAGTAAACCAATGAATGAAAAATTTACATGTGTTTTAAAAGATCAAATACCCTTAAGGTTTAGTTTATTTTTTTAGGATTTAGTTAAAAAGATATATTTACAAAATTAATTAATAAACAAGTGTAAGATTTTTATTAGTGTACTAAGAAATGTTATACAAAAAGTATACTATTAGATTTGAAGCCATAAAAATGAATGTCATGCCCATTTTTATTTGTTGTGACTGGTAATTATCTATTAGAAAAGAAAATGAAATAATTCCTGTTGAAAATTTTTTCCTTTTGAATTAAATTTAAAACAAAAAAGAAAAGTTTTTATAATATCAATAATTAAAAAAATTAAAGTATTTTGTTTATCTTTAATTTTGATATACTTTATTAGGAAACGTTTTTTTGGAAAAAAAAAATATGAAGAAGAATCTTTTACTTGGATCAATTATTAGTGTCAAATAAAGTTATGCACAATTGAATATAATATTACAGTTAGTTTATATTTTTTAAAAAAATAAAAAATGTAAGATGTATAATATATTTATGTTAATAAATTTATTATATAATATATTTATTTAATTAAGTATTTGAAAAAATAAAAGAAAAAATGACATGGTCTAGCCTATTGACACTTGGCTTTTGAAGATTAAAGTTGGATTAGAATTTCGTCAATCTTTAAAAAAAAGTCACTAATCTCGTCTTTTAAAATATCTAGGCCCTTAGATTATGGTTCGTAAAATTATATCAGCTCTTGTTGACATCTCTAACCTCTGGAAACTCCAATTCCATCTTAAGAATATGTGGTCATTGTATGTATCCATCAACATTTATCTATCTATCATCTAAGTACTCATTATCAACTTGAAATATTCATTTCAGTATAATGAAAACGATTGAATAAAATTTTTTTTTTTTTATCTTCATGACTTTAGTTCAAACTTCTTTAAACAAGAAAAAAGCGATGATAATTTGATACTTAAAAAATGCGCTCTAAAAGCACAAGATAGGGATAAAATAAAATAGTAATTAAAAAAAACAATTTTCACACATTCAACATTTTTAATGGAAAAGAATTTAGTATATTATATTTGATTTTATACTAGTTGAAGAATTTGATTTTCATATGTTATCAAGGGTAAAAAGACTCAAGTGTCCCAAAACTTTACAAGAATCTGCCCTCAAACTTTGAATAGTTTGGATTTATCCCTCCAACAATGAAAACTTATAAAAACAAGTCTTTTCGTCCATTTTGGCATTAAGTCCTGATGGAAGCAGTCCATAGGCCACCCACATGTAATTTTACAAGGCCAATTTTGTCCACCATTTTTTTTTTTTCTCTTCTTTCCTCTTCCTTTTCTTTTTCTTCCCTCTCCTCTGCTAATCTAGAATGGAACAAGACTACCAAATGAACCCTCGGTTAAAGCATCAAATATAATAGAAGCACCCAAAACTGGAGGAGGACTTAACTAGAATATATCTAAACTTCTTCCCCATCAATCAAAAATAAATTGAATTTTCCTCAAATTCAAAGCAAGAAACTTTCTCAAAAGGGAAAGTAGTAGTGTAAAGTTGTCTATCCAGGTCAATATATACAGGTAACTAAAGCTCAAAGAAAGAAGGGGGTGAGTCGGGCTGTGGGGGGCTATGGTTTGGGATTTGTTGGGTGTGGCATTCCTATGTAGTGGTGGGTGTGTGGAACTAGAGAGGAGGGGGATAGAGCTGGAGAATATACGGGGAATCGAAAGGGGTGGGTTGCTGTGAGATCGATGGCAAGGGGTTGAAGGTGTCAATTAGGAACTATTTGGGACGGGGGTAGGATCTCTGTGTATGGGATTGTCGTGTTGGGTGGAAGACATATGGAGAAGAGTGATTGGAGTAAGTTCGAATGCTGGGGAGGGGGTGGGTGTTTGCAATATGGTGGCTAGGCTTGGCGGCCATGGATGGCTCTAGATTGGGGGCAGATGGAGATAGAGAGTGGTGATCGTCCAATCACTTGACCGCGATCTACTTTTGCCGCAACATGGAGCTGACAAGAACGAGGGGATGCGGTGAGGTGGGGTGGTAGCACTGCATTATTGAAGAAAAAGAAGGAGGAGGAAAGAAAAAAGAGAAAAATTGGTATACAAAATTACTCCTATAAAATTGTAAGTGGGTTGCTTTCGTCAGGGATTAATGTCCAAAATGAATGGAAGGATTCGTTTTTATAAGTTTTTATTGTTGGAGGGATAAACCTACACAAAGTCGCACGTGGACTGCTTTCGTCAAGTTTAACTCTCAAAATGGACAGAAAAATTTATTTTTATAAGTTTTCATTATTGGAAAGTTAAACCCAAACAATTCAAAATTTGAAGATTATAACCAGATTGCTGAAAAATTTAAAAATGCCTGAAAATATTTACTCTATTATCAAATGTATCTCATGAACATTTGATACATGTTCATGTGAAAATTCCAAATGAACCATAAATTACAATTTGTCACATATCCCTCTTGTAGACTAATAGTATAGCTCCATCATTCTTTCAATTCTCAATTAATATTACTAATTTTCCACTAAAGCATCCCAAAATTCTTAAATTTTCACTTGTATAAACAAAACAAAATAATAATAATTGAGGGGGAAAAAGAAACCCCATTCATTTCAAAATCATATTTGAAAGAAACATATATCAATGGTGAATTCGAGTTGACATCAGAATTGCAAAAGTGCAAAGCAGCCCGTGACACAACAATTTGTCTATATGCTGATGTGAAAATTCTCCTACTTTCTACTCTGAAAATGACACCAATCCCCATCTCATTGGCTTTAAATGTTATGTTGGCCATTATTGGAGTGCCTCTGTTCCTATTCTCACGTCTTCTTGTTTCCAGAAGTTTTTCTCTTCTCCTCTTAATTGGATGGTAATACTACTTAATAATAAGCCATGTCATGTGGAGGAATAGGCTGTCTAATAAATCAAAATGGCATCCCTCACTGACAATGTCGTGAATAGTTTCGTCCTACCTTAATTGAATATATATATTTTTTTATTTTTCTCTAAAGAGTCGATTTCTCCTTTTATATTTATCATATCTTGAACTTGACATCTCTTGATTTCAAATAATTTATTTATCATCAACTCAAATAAAACTTAACACATCAAGAATATGTATGATTATAAAATAATTGATAAAGATGAATTTAAATAATCATTATTAATTTAAAAATTCATTTTCACATAACAAAAACCACTTAAAAAATAATTCATCGTGAATCTGCATGACTCGTAGTCACATTTTGAGTTTTGGGCTAAGCTAATATATGAACTTTGCAGGGACTTGGATAAAAAGAAGAGAAAAGAAATCATTAATAAAAAATTTTTAAAAAGTTCTTTCACATTATAAATCACTTAAAAGATCCTAAATATACAATTGAAACATGATGCTGAAGTACCCATAATGGTTCCTGCAATTTTGTGCCAGGAAAATCTGTGGGCTTGGCAAATCTTCATGTTTTGGCATTTTCAATGTGTGTCCCCTTTGCGCGTCTGTGGACTACGCCCTGCATCATCACAGTTTCTTCTAGGAATTCGTGTATTGAAATTATTTATTTTGATAAGAATTTTTTTTTTTCTTTTTTCATAATAAACTCTTCTTGCTTGCATGTAGAGAATGAAAAAGTCATTTGTTTGTGCAAGGTCAGGTATTCATTATTTTTTGTTATTACACAACTCATGTCAAGACTTTAAAAATAGTCCCATCTTCTTATATTATCCATGAACAGAACAGACTCCAATTATTATATGGTTGTCTTAAACATAAGGGTTACACTTTTTTTCTTTGAAGAAAAATGTTTTAATCTCTTGCTACAACTGTCATTTGTTTTCATCTCAAGAATTCCACGGAACCTCATATATTATTGGGTTTTAAATTCTTTGGAAGAATAGATTATTGTTGTAGTACAAAAAGTTATGCGGGCACCTTTGAGTAATATAGGGTGCTTTCTATATTCTTGATATCTTCTCCTAGGCAGAATCCCATTTCAGTTTTGAGACTCACAGTGGGAAATGGCAAAACCATCATACAATTCGGTTGTTTTTGTCTTCTTGATTATGTGTCAGATGGTTGATTTCTCTGTGCAGTTGCAACCTTCTCAGTATGAAGCTCTGTGGAGAATCAAGCAGAAGCTGAACTTTCCAGCAGAACTGAACAGTTGGAGTGAAAGTTCAGATTTTTGTAACAGTGAGCCTAATCCATCACTCACTCTTGTGTGCTATGAAGAGAACATTACACAACTTCATATTGCTGGAGATAGTTTTTTCCCTCAACTGGCTCAGGATTTCTCTACTTCTTCCTTCTTCTCCATCCTTGTTAGTCTACCAAACTTGAAGGTTCTTTCACTGGTTTCCTTGGGCTTGAGAGGACCATTGCCCGCAGTTATTGGTAATTTATCTTCTCTGGAAATACTGAATGTTAGTTCAAACTACTTTGATGGCGGCATTCCCATGGAAATTTCACATCTGAAGAGCCTCCAAACTCTTATCTTGGATCACAATATGTTCACTGGTGGGGTTCCTGACTGGGTTGGCTCACTGTCAGATTTATCTGTTCTGAGTTTAAAGAACAATTCTTTAAGTGGTTCATTGCCGAGCTCTTTATCAAGTCTGAAAGCTGTCAGGGCTCTTGTGCTATCTTCTAATATTTTGTCTGCGGAAGTACCTAATCTTCAAAATTTGACAAATCTTCAAGTTCTTGATTTGGAAGATAATAAATTTGGACCCCATCTTCCTAGTCTTCCAACAAAGTTGGTATCTTTGGTTCTCAGGAAGAACAATTTTAGTATTGTGGACTCAGGAAAATTCAAGTCTTGCTATCTACTGCAGAAGCTGGATGTTTCTTTAAATTCATTTGTTGGGCCCTTTTCACCATCTCTTCTGTCACTTCCTTCTCTTAGTTATCTGGATATTTCTGGTAACAAGTTCATGGGGAGGCTTTTAGAGAACACATCTTGCAATGCAGAACTTACTTTTGTCAATTTTTCGTCGAATCGCCTAACAGGAGAATTGCCATCTTGTTTGCAGTCAAAGGGTGGAAGTAAGACTGTTGTGTATTCTGGAAATTGTTTATCAAACAGATTCAAAGAGCAGCATCCTTATTCATACTGCCATAATGAAGCATTGGCAGTTAGAGTCTTACCTCAGAAGATGGAAAGGAAAACACATGGTAAAGCAGTACTTGCATCAAGTATGATTGGAGGGATTGTTGGTGGAATGGCACTTCTTGGTCTAGCTCTTGTACTTGTTAGAAGAGAATATGCTAAACAGAAAGTGGATAAAGTCCCTCATACAAGGCTGATTGTAGAGAAGATTTCCCCTGCCCTCACACTTAAAATGCTCAAGGATGCAAGTAAGATATTATCTTTCTTTTCCCAAACACATTATTTGAAGCTTGTCTGTGAAAAAGGGATTCAAATAATTGCTTTGCTTCTTCATTAGACTGCACTCTAAGCATCTTTTCTTCACAGGTTATATCTCAGAAACTAGGAAGCTGGGACGCCTTGGGCTTCCCCCTTATAGAACTTTTGTTCTGGATGAACTTAAGGAGGCCACAGATAATTTTAGTGCATCAAATCTTATTGGCGAAGGTTCTAATGGACAGGTACAGAGTTTCAGAACACTAGAATAAGTCATTTGATTTTGAACATGTATCAGGACATCTTCCATTTCTTTCTTAGCCGTTTGGCATTTTATGACATTTCATCCAAAGTCCAGGCTAATTTTCTTTCAGATAAAGTAAACAATGGTTCAAGAAATCTGGTAATTCTTTCCCTTGTAGTGCCTTTCTGGACCTCTTTGATCCATCATTCAGGAGAAGGAACTAATCCTGTTGATTGATTCTCCTGTTGACTTCTCTTAGGAATAATTTGACTGATTGAAAGAGTAGTCCATGAAGAATGAACTGATCCTGTTAGAAAGATAATGCAGGAGAAAAAAATGTACTACTCTTTCAGTCAGTCAAATTAGTGGTAACTATCCCATTTCCAGCCGGAGTTTTAGACTGTCCTTTCATGCTATGCTCATGTACAAATGTTTATGCTAACATTGTAGCAAAGCTTCTTTAATTTCGGCAGATTGGAAAAAGCTGAAATATTTGATGATTCTCTTGAACTCTGCAATCAGATTTACAAGGGATGGATAACAGATGGGAATCTTGTTGCTATTAGAAGCTTGAAAATGAGAAAGAGGCATGGAATTCAGACCTATACTCCCCAACTCGAGCTAATCGCAAAACTTAGACATGTCAATCTTGTTAGCGCAATTGGCCACTGCTTTGAGTGCTACCAAGATGATTCATGTGTCAATAAGATTCATCTTGTATTTGAATATGTTCCAAATGGTACATTAAGAGACCACATTTCAGGTATCTTTCTACTAAATATGAGCCCTTAACAGAAAAACCCATATTCTGATGACCTGCAACTCATAATACTTGATGATACTCAATCTGAACTTCTGCAGAAGGGCATGTTGGACAAGGATTTTCATGGGCACAGAGGATGGCTGCAGTGATTGAGGTTGCTCGGGGTATCCAGTTTCTTCATACTGGTATGGTGCCTGGAATATTTACAAATAACTTGAAGATAACAGATGTTTTGCTGGATCCCGATTTTCACGTGAAGATCAGCAAATACAATCTGCCTTTGTCAGCTGAAGATAATAACAGGCTGGTATGTTATAACTCTCAGCTTATTTGGATATTCGTTAAAAGACTATTTCAATTTTTATTCATGAACCTAAATGTAGTTTGCCTAAACTCTACATTTGAATCTGTTTAGGACAATGTGGGCTTTCATTCCAGTGGATCAAAGCAAATTGCAGGTCACAGGTATGCAAATTTGAATGTCAGTTTTTCCCCTTTTTTTCTTTCCTAATCTGAATCACAGGAAACCTTACAGATGCAGAAGCATATTTTCTTTTTTAGATTCTAATCTTTTTTTTGGACTCTTTTTTTTTTTTTTTCTGTCAATTTAGATGGTCTCCCCTTGATCATTCATTTTGTATTTGCTCATTGATCTGCAGGATGACCCATGAAAAAACTAATGTATACGATTTCGGGGTAATCTTGCTTGAGACCATTGTAGGAAGGAAGATGATTTCAGAAAATGACATAAATGTTTCAAGAGAAATAGTAAGTTCATTTCCAAATTCTAATTCTGGCCTCCACTTCTAAGTTTTCTCATCATTCAGTTAAGAAGAATTCAACTTCTTCCATATCTTCTGCAGATATTAGAAAACTTAACGGCAGATCATGCTTCTCGAAGTATTGTTGATCCAGCAGTCTACAAGGAATGCTCGGAAGCTTCATTGAAGACAGTGATGGATATTTGTGTTAAATGTCTGTCAAGTGCACCATCTCAACGGCCTTCCATTGAAGATGTCATCTGGAACTTGCAGTTCGCAGCACAGGTTCAAGAATCATGGCCCAGAGATGCCGGTAGCAATCAAGGATCACCGGCTAATGTATGTTGAAACTAACCTGAATTTTCATAGATTCCAGACATTCTTGGACAGTCTGTAATATCAGTGTTTGGGAGAGCATTGATACCTTAGAAACTGATTCATGTCTGTTTTTGCTTGTAAAAGCTTTGAATTACAAAATCCTATCTCATTTGAGATAATTGTTGGATAAAAAAGTGTGCTCTCTAATCTTAATACAACAAATATGAGACACCCATTACACCTTCGGCATTTCAGGAAACATAAATTTATGCCATAACCAGAGAGAGGATGAAGAACTGGATTAGCCACCAAAATTTGACAGCAACGAGACTCTGGGAATAGCTTACTACTGAGCCAACAGTATGGAGTGTTTGCTGCAGGACTATTATCTGAAATGAGGTACTTGTTTGGCTTCAATGTCCTGCAACCTGAGGGTGACTGCTCTCTTATGGGCATCCAGCCCCTCGACTTCAGCCATGGCCACCACGTGAGGGCCAAGGTTCTTCAGTCCTTCTTCAGTCAAAGCCTGAACAGTGATGTATTTCAGGAAGGAATCTAAAGACACTCCGCCATACATCCTTGCATAGCCATAAGTGGGAAGTACATGGTTTGTTCCACTTGCATAATCTCCAACACTCTCCGGTGTCCATGGACCTAAGAATACAGATCCTGTACAAAGTATGAAAAACAAATTACTGACTACCAAAGCTCAATACATACATATAAAACTTATCACGAACGAACGTAACAAAGTCTAAAGGGATGTGGGAGGGAAGGAGGGTGGGGGGAGGAAAGATTGTTTGGCACATTTTAACCCATTGCAAACAATTTCACCTTTTAGATAAGTCACTATGAAAACATTGAAGCTGCAATAACAGCAACAGAAAGAATAAAATGATGTCTAAGCAAACAAGTCAGGCAACAGGTGAAAGCAAAAAGAATGTGTACCTGCATTTTTAATGAGAACTTCCCACTTCTCAGCATCTTCTACATTAATGATTAGATGTTCAGGTGCATAAACATTTGAGAAATTGATAGCCTACAAACATGACAATGAACAGCTTAATTTCAGAAGAAATGAAATATAATTGGTCATAGAATTAAAACAACAAGGGTGCTAGGCTAAGATGAGCAAGGAAAAACCAAAAAACTCAGAAGTCTAATGCAAGTAAAAACAGTTAACTGAAATTGAGTGTCCACAGTTCTAATGTCCAAAATATTGAGATCCTAACCACAAACATAAAATAACAAAGTAAACAGCAAGAATAAAAGCCATACCTCAACCATATCACGTGCAAACACAGTGAAGCTGTGGTCAAGCGCTTTCAGTGCAAAGTCTCCTCGTGGCAGGCTTTGACATTGTTTGTTGATTTCCTCATAAATAACATTTGGATCAACATTGTCCCCAACAATTACCAGGACTACCTGGCTATCTGGACCGTGCTCAGCCTAAATTCAGAATTAAAACCATACAAGGCCAAGTAAGACATGAATTCCATAGAGATGGAGAGAAAACTATTCAACTTTCTTGGTTTTTTTTCCCTGCTGTCGTTAGTTCTGCTAGGGTCAGTGAGCTGAACTGTATGTTCAACATCAAGATTTCTCATTAAATAAGATCACAGTTTTTGGCAAAATACTTACAACAAACTTCTTAAATTTCATACACATCAGGCAATTAAACAAGCAAGGTAATTTGAAGTAAGTGCAAAAACCTGGGAAAGTAAATCAGCTGCTATATGAACAGGATTTGCATGTTTATCTGCAATGACAAGCACTTCAGATGGTCCAGCAGGCATGTCAATAGAAATCATTGCCTCACTATTCTGCAAAGAAAGTTATCACAAAAAATGAGTTAAACTAAAACCCCACAAGCACTTTATAGCATGCTGTGACAACTACACAAAAATGTCTGAACAAACACAACTGAAATAAGTAACCACTTCAGAGAAGATACAGAAATCTAATGCTCACCTGTAAAATCATCTTCGCTGCAGTTACATACTGATTTCCAGGTCCAAATATCTTCTGAACCTGCAGATATTAATTCAATATACAAGGCTGTATTTGGTAATAATTTCAGAAACTTTTTCAAAAAAACTAATTTTCTCAAAACACATTTTACCTCCAATATATCATATCCCAATTTCAATTCTAGTCCAAACCCACCTATGGGTCTCACAGGTTCAAATTAAATATATCACAAATACTTTTACCTAAAACTGTATCTTTAAATAATATACTATCTATTCGGTTAGATTTTAAAGTCTTAAAGTCGGGTTGCTGGGTTGCTAATTTTTTCCAGGAATATTCATTCATTATTACAAATGCAATAAGATGGAGTTTACTCTTATTCAGTCCAAGGCAGAATCTTGGCCATTGCCTTTCCCTATCAACATCAGTACCCTACACACATTCCCTTACATTTAACCAAGTGCTAACAAAATTTTGTAGAAGCTGATACCTTAGGGCAAGATTCTGTCCCCCAAGCCATGGCAGAAATTGCCTGCAGTAGATAAATATGGCAAGAGTGATACAAATCATGATGAAGACTAGTTTGTATAACAAGACAGGAAAATATGTGCTATGAAAAACATGACGTAGCATCGCTACAAACCTGAGCTCCTCCAGCTTTAAGGATGTGAGTGACACCAGCCTTTTTAGCACAATAGAGGACCTCCTATAAAATGCATCTAAGAACTGTTTGTCAAGGCAATCCAACTAAAGATAATGCCAACATCAATGTGCAATACCTTGCAAATGCTGCCATCTGAGGCAGGGGGGGTTGCAAGTACTACAGTTTTGCACCCAGCAATCTGTGCAGGCTGGTTGAAGGAAGACTAAATGTCAACATAATCTAAGCCAAATAGAAAGAAAAACAAGCCTAAATGCAAATAAAAAATTGAACACATAATAAACCAAATCACATACAACTGATAGCATCAGAGCAGTTGAAGGTAAAACAGCAGTTCCACCAGGAACATAAAGACCAACAGATTCAATGCTCCGTGCTACCCGCTTACACCTTACGCCCTGACAAATCGAGGAATAGAAAGAATACCAACATACGAAGAACTTTAAAAGATTATAAAGGATAAGTATGACTTTGCCTTAGAAATTAAAAAAAGAATAAAATGGATAGAAATCTTACATCCATGTTCTCAACAACTTTTTCAACAGGTATTTGAGAAGCATGGAAAGCGTATATGTTGTTATATGCAACATCAAATGCTTCCCGAACAGCATCATCAAGCTAGGAATAATGAATTAAGCAAAAGAAAGTAACAGTTTCAAGAAGCAGAAGATAGAAAACATGAAATAATTATTCATCAAAAAGAAAAAATAGAGAGGAGATTTGCAACTTGAGGACAAAGCTGCAATGCAAAAGTTAGGTTATAAAAAAATTTAAAAGTAAAACTCTGTGTATGTAACAAAATTCAGTTAATTTAAAATTTTTCCAGTTCATAGACAAAGTACCTTTGGTTCAGGAAGCTCATTGACATTCTCAACTATCTGACCTATCTCAACTTTGTCAAATCGCAAAGTATAGCTGTCAAAGAGACATTACTAAAATTTTCAGCTGAGTTTTAAAGTCATCTATTTTCCATTTTTTCTAGTTGTTTCTCTTTCCATTTGTTATTAACATTTTTATTGTTGGTATTCTCTCAAGTCAGCTATATTTAGAAACAAATGTTTTCTGTTCTACTTTTGTTCTTGCGTTCACAGGCTTTTGTACAAACTAAAAAATGTATAGCTAGAAGAAGGAAAACCAACTCTTTAACAGCAGAATCTCCTCTGTGACACACATCGTCAACAATGGGTTGAACCTGAAACATAGCCAATGTACCAAAACCAGTAAAATGATTTATGAATCAAAACAAAAGTGCTATGAACTTCTAAAATCAACTCAAAAAGGAACAAGGGACAAAAAAAGGAGCTCACTTTACTGAATATTGAAATAAAATCAACACGAGGACGAGCTTTCAGCTTATCAACCTCTGACTGAGTGAGCTCTGATAATCTGTAAGACCTCATTGCACACTTTACAAGAGGGTAAAATGACGCTGCAAAATCATTCAAGAAAAGAGCATTTAATCATTTCATTCAGATAATAGACCCAAACCTCGTAGAAAAGAGCATTCAAGAATTACTCTAAAATACACTAGTAAAGGAAAAAAAAAAAATTAAAAGAGTAGGGGAAAAAAACCAGAAGGACAACGGACGGCAATTTTCTGATTCTAAAACCGGTAGGAAACCCATTTGACTCAAATCAAAACATTCTTGATGTCTTCAAATACTTGTCGCCAAGTTTAAATAACCCATAATCTGCATAACCATTCTCAAGAATGGAGAACCTAAAATATCTCCTACATTTCAATTAATTAATTAATTCAACCATGGAACCAGATTACCTTTTGGCGACCAAGATGCTCGAGCGTTTCCACGGATTCCGGTTCCTTTGATGCAAAAATTGCCAACTATGTTACTGCTTCTGCTTAAAGATAAAAGTCGACAGTCCATCCAAAAATTCAATGCAATCAGCGAAGACGAAATTGTTTAAACACTTCCAAAATCGGAGAGCAAAATGTAAAATAAATTTACAATTCGAAATGCCAAACAACAAAACAAAACACGTGAGGGATTTAACCGAAGGTCAGGGTGAATGAGACAAATAATTTTGTTGACTCAACCCGGTCCCCGGTCTACCTTTGGATTATGGATCTGGAGAAGTTGTCAATTTTTCTTTTTCTTTTATTATTATTTTTTTTAATACTACAGTACTATTTAACCGGTTATTTAAACCTCTTCTTCTTCCCGGTTGAACCAGGGTCTGGGAATAAAGATCACTTAATATTGACGCAAAACTTATCAGTTTGTTTGGTATGGATTGGTATTAGAAGTGTTCAAAATCGATTTGAGTTAATCAAATTGAACCAAATCAATTTAAAACATATCAAAATCAACTTTTAATCGTTTCCAAAATTATTGCTTTTGACGATTCGATTTGGTTATTGGTTATAGAAAATTTTTAATTGATTATAAACGAATCAAACCGATTAAGTATAATAATTAAAAAATATATAAAAATATTATATAATTTATTATAAATTACATAATTTAAAAATAAAATAAATTTTTATTCAATTATTAATAGAAGCAAACCATTAGAAGAAATAACAAAAATATGACTTAATAATATATAATATATATAAAAAAATTAAAAATATATTTTAAAATATACAATAAAATAGAGGAAATTTTAATTGAATATTAGTCGAAATCGAACCCATCAAAACAAATTACAAACGGTTTGATTTGATTCGATTATATACTTGAAATTGTAATCAATCGATTAGGAAATTACTATAATCGATTATGTCGATTCAATTATAAAATTTAATCATAATCAAACCAAACCGTGAATACCTCTTATTGGTATGGGTGGAAAAAGAGTATATCGGTAGAGAAAATAAATAGTATATTAGTAGTTACTTGTATATTTTTTGTCCCTGATTAATAAAATTTTATTTTTAAGGAAAATTATTTTTTTAAAAAAAAAATTATGTATATTAAAAAAAAATTGAGTCGGGTCATTTGACCCACCAACTTTACATGTGGCTCTGCCACTGTCTTGGACTACTTTGTTTCATTATCATCCTTTCAAAATGGTGATGGCCCATGCATTCTTTAACTTTGGTGAACTCGTTTTGCCCACAAATTGTTGAGTTTGTTTCAGACCTTTCTTTTATGTTTAAATCATCCTGTTGGTTTTTTATTGAATAATTGAGAGAGAAATAGTGTAATGATTACTCTGCCCTTTAGTTTATTGTTATTGGCTTCACCTGAAAGTGAAAGATTCAAGAAAAAGGAATAAAAAAAATTCAAGGACCTATCTCTTTATATTAATATTTTATTAACGTAACATGTACTACATCACAAATATGTAATAAGATATCCGAAATCTAATATAAGTATCTATCTATATTGCTGCTCTCTTTGTCCAGAATTAAATGTCTCAATTTGATTTGCAAGCATTTTAATTAAAAAAGTTTGATTTAGTACATTAACATATTGCATTATCAATTTTCTTAATAAAAATTGGAAGTACACCAATCATGAAATTATTGACCTTTTTTTTTTTTAATCTATTTACATTATTGATTATATTTCTTTTCTTGTTGGTTCTACTTTGGATTGATGTCCATATTTCATGCATGAAAACTCTTGTTGACTTTTTTGCGGCTATAGTTGCATAGCATTTTAAATGTGACTTGTAAAAAAAAGTCTTTTTATCATGTGCTACGATTGGTATTCTTTTAATCCAAATGATATGTGGAAAAGTTAAGTATGCTTTACCTTCTTTTAAACCAATAATAAGCCAGTAGTATATTGTACAATGAACTAATCACCAATGTGTTACTTTCAGTTTCGATGGCAAAGATCTTTTGGATCAAACACGTGGCTTGTCTTTTAGGTAGCCTTTTATGGATGATTGTTTTATTTTCTCCACGATGAAATTGTAGACATGAAATTTAGTTTATAGTGATATAATAAGTTTTTCACTAATGTTTATTTTTTTTCTTATCAAATTTTTAATGACCCAGCTTCAAAGAATGGTGGATTTATCCTAATGCTTCTAGTGAATATTGTTTCAAATTGAAACGTATATTTTCGTAACTTTAGCATTCCTTTCATAAAAGATATCTTCAATAAATAATTAGAGAAATTAAAATTGCCATTGTGTAAATCTTACCATTAAAAGTTCAAGTCATCTATAAAGGATTACTTGCATCATTCTTTCCAAATCATATTGAAGATTTTTTTTATAAACAAAATAAAATCAGATGCTGATCGTTAACTTTGACTGTTAGAGATTCTATATGGAGTGCCACTATGACGTTTCTCTATGTCAAAGTTTCAATCAACTATCTTTTTTAATTTTTAAAAAATTATTTTTTAAAATATATTTGATCCAATTTAATTTTTTTAAAAAAATAAAAGAATTGATCATTAAAGATTTAATGATAAACTGTATATGGAACAATTATATTAGAAACCTATTTTCAGAATGCCAACTGCTTAGATAAATAACGAGGCCATTGATAACGCAAGTGGATTCTTGGTTCGGGTTGTGGGGGGGTCGACCCGCTCAAAAAAACCAGAACCTCCTTCTTTAAGTCATACACAAATAGCAGAAAGAGGATAGATCGTGAAAAAAAATATATCAGATGAAGGAATGATTACTAAATAAATTTCTTACCCGACAACTGTCACAACCTTTTTCATGGGCTTGATTCGGGCCAGGATGTTCGCATTGTTATAGGATTTCCACAGTAGCAACTCATTTGATTGCCCATTGACAGTGAAAATGAGTTAGAAGATGACATTGTCAAAATTAATCAAACCAGATGAAAATCACAGGTACTGAAGAAATCTTGATAAAAGCTAGTGTTTAATATGGGTGATGGTTTTACTGTTATTTTTTCCCGGTGAAAATAGATTTAGAAGGACTATTTAATACGATTTTACAGTTTAATACGGTTTTAGTTCTATCCTCAGCAAGATACTTCTACTGCTTATTCTGTAATTTGTTTGTTTAAGCAATCAATCTGTTGCTGTTTGACTTTTCTTTGTTTCAAAATGCTGATCAACTAATTTCCTTTTATAAATGACTGGCGTTAAATTCAAACGATGCATTGCGGGTGTGCATTATCTCAACCGTGATTTAACAACATTCAAACCACAAAATATAAATATCAAATAATATTATATTACTAAATATTTGTTTGAAATTAAATAACAAAATTTTGTAAGATATTTTTTGAAAATAATCTTTTCAACTCAAATGACATTCAAAATCACAATTCTCTTTCAAAAAAATATTGACATTAGACGACCTTAATTTTTATTGATTGTTATATATCGTGATTAAAAAATGTTATTGATAAAATTTAAATTGTATTAATAATAAGTTGTAATAAGTAATAACAACCTATTATAAAGTTTATTTCGTTGAATTGTAAACACTAAATATGTAATGATATCCCTTTATATTTTACTGTTTTATAACTTAATTATTTTATATTCTATTCATTTTATAGTTTATTACATGTAATTAGAAAATTTGGGAAAAATTGATACATAAGATTTGTAATGTATATTTCAATTAATGCGAAAATTGAATAGTATTAAACAGCTATAAATAATAATAATAAATCGCTATAATGTATTTGAATATGTAAACTATTTAATAATGTCTTGTTATATTTGATTTATTTATAACTTATTTTATATTTCATTTAATATAGATATATGTCTATCTAGAGACTTGAGATTGTTGGGTGGATATTTGATTAGATATGGGCACTTGAGTTTCGTCATTCGAAATCGTCTCCTATACTTTAAGGGGTGAGGCTTTTGTATTGAATGCTTTCGGATAAGTAAGACAATTTTGTCCTCTCCTTTTGCATATCCTACACATTTTCTTCCGTCTATGTTGTTCACTTTAAGAGAGGAAATAAAACTCTCATAGCCTTCTTACCTCCCTTATATTAAGAGTACAGGTGTCAATTGGGATCAAGCCGATCCCAATCCCAAAAGACCAGAGCATTTGAAGGACCGGGACAGACCGACCTCATTTTCTAAAGGGTCATGAAAACCCTATCCCATCCCCAACCCCAACCCCATAAGGCTGAGGGCCGGGCCAACCTTCTTTTTTTTTTTTTTTTTTTAAATTTTTTAAGGGAAATATGATAGCCACCTCTCAATCCAAAGGCTTTCTTTTACAAAACTTACAAACCAAACAAATTTTTATTTCCGATTCATAAATAAAAATGCAATCTGAAGGGCCAAACAAACTAAAAAAGGTGATGCAGAGCAATTCTGGAGCAGTGATATATTCAAATAAATGCATACACACAAACATGAAATCTGCAGCGTCCCCATTTAGTTTCCCCTCCATGGTTTCACTGTTCACTTCCAATCTTATCTCTTCTCAAAATTCTCCTCTATTCCCATCTAATTTCTCCCAAACTCCGGCATCACATAATTTTCTTCTCAACCCTTTTGTTCATCACTTTCAATGGCACCTTCGGCAACCCGGGAGGCCAAATCTCCTGGCTCTCAACTCAAGTTTTAGAGGAGAACTTCCATTGGAAGGATTTGGTGCTCTTAATGGTTGCAGCAGCGATGGACATGAAAATCAACAATGGGAAAGTTCTCAATACGAGGCTATACTTAAAGGTGGTGAACAGGTGGTTTCTGTTCTTCAAGAGATGGCCAAGCTTGTAAGTTTGCTTTGTCACTCATAACCACAGTGGCATAATCATAATATGTTCTTGAACATTACCAAGTTCAGTACTTTATCTACCTATTTGGTTTCTTTGTTTCTTTGGTATAGAATTTTATCTTTTTTTCCAAACAAACTTGTGAATAATTAGTACTAAGTCGTGACTTTTGTGAGATTTTTTGTTTTTTATAATACTTATGGCCCCAAGGTCCGGCCCTCTATCAGTCCTTGTTGGTCCGCGGCCTTTAAGAGCAGGGCTAAAAAGTTCTTGATGTTATTGGGACTGAGTTTTTTAAATTCAACCCTCCAAAATTATGAAGTAGGGTCGAGTTGACCCTAAGGGCCCAGTCCCATTTGACACCTCTAATCAAGAGGAGCATTGACAACCACATCATACCTGCAATTGTATTCAAAGTCAAACACAAAGGAACAAGTTATATCGAAGGTGCATATGTCAACCTCAATATTTCTGTGCCAAAAGAATTACTACAATATAGAGTGTAATAGTGAGTCCTATTTTTTACATAAAAAAGATCAACATGATTAAATAATAATTAAAAAATGGACTCTGCATGGGATTTAAGGAAATATTTAATTATCAAGTTGTAGAAAATATAATAATGGGTTGACAAAATTAGGGGTGTCAAAAAGGGTTTGGGCCCAAGGGCCACGCCCAGGCCCAGGCCTAGTTATATATGGGTTGGACTGGGTATCTGAAGGCCCTTAAGAAATAGGGCCGGGCTGGGCTAAGCCCTTTCAAATTAGGGCTGTACTGGCTTGGGCTGGATAAGCCCAAGGGTCCCTTTTTTTTTTTTTTTTCAGATTCTTGAATCTTCTTGTCTAAAACCGGCTAAGTGCTAACCCTCTCCTTCTCTTTCTCTTTTCTTTTGGTCAAGCAGACAAGCACTTCTTGATCGCACTCTTCTTCAGATCTTCTCTTCTCCTCTAAGAATTTGTTGTAGCATTTCAAACCTGACCTCACTACCTTAGGCGCCGGTAGTCCCTAACCCTCATAGTCTCTTTGATTTCTATATCCTCAATTACCATAGAAGATGCCAGAAAGGTCTTTGCTTCAATCCAAAGGATGCAAGGAGCACTAAATGTTGTGTGGATGAAAATAGTGGAACTGATAAAAGTTTCTTATTTTGCATTCCTAATTTTGCAACTTTTGTCCTTATTTCAGTACTACAGAAAAAAGTTTCATCTGGATATTAATTGCAGGCATTTGTGGATGTTGTTCTCACATTATGTGATTGATGCAAGAACAATGTCGAAAAGAATTACTAAACAGAAGAAAAGTTAGAAAACTGCGAAAACTCTCTAGTTTTTGGAAAAACGATCAAAATCGAAAATTATCAAATAATCAAAAACTGTTTGTAACTAAGATAAAATGAAATATTTATAACCTAAAATCTACCCTAATCCTAAATGGAATTAATTAAAAGAATCCTGTTTGAAATTAATAAAAAGAATCCTAATCGGAATTAATAAAAAGAAACCTAATCTGATTCAGAAATAACAAATAACAAAATTACGAAAATACCCCTAAATAAATAGTGACTTGCGATGAATAGTGCCTCGTGAACAATGCCCTGACATCATTCTCCCCGGCTAGGAAACGATTCACCCTCAAATCTGACTCAGCCTCGCCTGCTGCATCATCTTCCTCCGACATTTACCGATTCACCATTTAGACTACAAGTTCTTCCGTTTAATCCGTGAATAATCCTGAGAATGCAATTCCTTGAAATGTCTAGCACGTCTGAACTGACTATGATCTAGTAACGGAGCAACCCGTTCAGGAAGCTCTTACTTTTTTGCATTTGTTTCCAAAAAAACCAGTGCAAAATTTTCAATTACCCTCCTCGTCTTCCCACGAAATCCTATTCCGGACAGCAAATTCCCTGGTGTCTCCTTCCTCAAATCCGTAGGTCCTAGTGTGAAATTCTCGCCATCCTTGCTGAAGGAATATGTGTTTTGAAATCCGTCATGTGTCGCCTTCCTATCATACTGCCACGGCCTCCCTGAATGGGTAAGTCGCCAATCCCTGGACTATGTAATGTACTTTATCTGCTGGGTTACGGGCGGGCATTTTACCAGA
>JAOXNR010000018.1:134637-147628 GCA_028571225.1 Parsonsia alboflavescens
CTGAAAAAACTAAACCAAAAATGATTTTTTCCTCTCTTTTCCCTTAAACTTACATCATACAAGCTGAGCAGCATTAGAAATATAGCAAGATATATATTTCTTCTTTTTAAAATATAGATGGTTAAAAAGTCATCATCTTTTCAATAAATTTTTAAAAGATATTAACCTTTTCAACAACTTCTTATCTACTGATTTAAAAACAATTTTTAATTTGATATAGTTGCATTGTATTGGAACAGATGTAATTTGATTAGGATTGTTCAATTATCATCTTATATTTATTTTTTCTCTAAACTAAAGTCATACACACCTTGCACCAATAGAGGGGTTAGAGGTGGCCAATTAGAAAGAATAAAAAATCACTGAACAGGGAGCCTCAATGGCTGTGGGATGATGCCTGCAAGGGGGAGTATAAAAGATACAGAAATGCATGTATTTTTTGATATGTTACAAATTATTTTTAAATATCAATAATAGATCAGAGATAATGTTATTTGATCGGATTTAATAATTATCTTGATCCATTTCATTAAATTAGGTGAATTTTATAATTATAATAATTAATATGATTTGACTAATTAAATAATAATTATTAAATATATTATTGTCAATATCTTCTAAAAATAAGATATATAAATACAAAATATTTTTTGAAAATATTAATTTTGAATATTATCATGAACTATGCACAAGTATTCTTCGATTTTTTATGAGATATTAATTTGGATGGAAGATGTATGATCCAATGAGTTACTTTTCGGAGGACAACTTTTCTAAGTGATAAATATTTGGAAAATGATAAAAAAAATATATATTATGTGTGAATCAATATCAAGACTATTCAAGAATCAGCACCAATGGTTAAATTTTAAAATTACAAATTGATTTCCCAAAAAATATTTCTTCTCCTTAACATATAGATAATAGATAATTACAAAACTCATATATATATAAAATATATAGGCACAGAAAAGTAAACCTAACATAAAATAATTTGAAATATTTATAATAAACAAAAACTTATAACTATGTAATTTTCATAATTTTTAAAGATATAATGAAGTTTTTGAGTCTCAAACAATGAATTTGCTAGCATTAAAAATCATCGTTATCAGATTTTTGTTACTATTGGTAAAAAAAGGTCAGTATATGAAATGTGAATCTTTGAAATTCAAAAAAATCAAAGAAGACTAAACTAAGAAGACTTGACAATCATTTTTTTTATTTCAATTTTCTATCGAGTTTGTAGTTGCTATCTATGGATGTACATAGGGAATAATTAGGAGGGTACAAACATTTAGTTCAAAAATATCCTAAAATTGTGAATTCAGATAACTTCTATTTAGATATAACGGGAATTCTCTATGTAACCTTACATCCGGATAATCGGCATTCACCAACGTGTTACAATGGTGTGTTTGAAATTGATGGTATTTTCAGTATGATTCGCCCCAGGAAGCTACTGTATTTGGCATTCGATGGTGTTGCTCTGAGAGCCAAATTCAACGAACAAAGGTGCAGACGCCAAAGATTCTGCAGATTCGGCCATGGAGGAGGAAAGATTGCGATGGGAATTCGAAAGCCTTGGGAAGAGAATACCGGTGAAGAATTACACAGGAGTTTACTTCTCCCATCTTATTGCAACCCAGAACGGATTTTGTGGCGGCTGTGAGTGCTGCTCGGAAATATTACATCCACTTGAAATTGAATTCGGACGCGGGGTGGAAAGGAATTGAAGTTACCCTTTCTGATGCAAGCGTTCCAGGCGAAAGAGAACACAAGATCATGTCTAATGTCTTACATTCGGCTACAGAGGAATCTTGCAGGATACAATCCAAATACACGCCACTGTGTCTCATGGTTCGGATGCTGATTTGATGGCTTTGGCTTTGGCGACTCATGAAGTTCACTTTTCGCTATTAAGGAATCTAAAGCCTGCAGATCTTGATGGAAACTCAAGAAGGCAATACCATGTTTGGAGACTTCGGCGAGTTCTTGGAATTCCAGAATCTTTCCTTGGAGATTGATTTTGAGCGTTTTGTTGACGATTTCGTATTTATGTGTTCCTTTCTTGGAAACGATTTCTTGCCTCGTCTGCCTACGCTCAAGATTCGGGATGGTGCCATTGACTTGCTGCTCCATGCTTACAAGAAAGAATTCTTGGCTTCGGGCAATTATCTTACAGACTTAGGCAAGCTGAATTTCAGCACTTTAGAACACTTCATTCAATGCTCTCTTTCAAAAGAAACGGGTCGACGAAATTAAGCTTGAAAAGGCTCGAAGACATCAAGATGATGAACCCGCTCCATTCCAAGATTCTCATCATGCTCCAGGAGGAGGTTGGACATCTCATAATAGTCTTAAAACTAAAATCTGCGAAAACAAAATTGATTTGAAGAGAAAGCCAAAGAGTTACTTCGTGAAAAGTCTGATACTGACAATTCAGATAACCTTGGGGAAGACAAGGTTAAATTGGGAGAACCAGGTTGGAAAGAGAGGTATTATGAGGTGAAGTTTAGTGCTACAATTCTTGTTGAAGTTGATGCAGTAAGGAAAGATGTTGCCAAGTACGTTGAAGGGTTATGTTGGGTAATGCACTACTACTATGAAGGAGTTTGTTCTTGGAAATGGTTTTATCCTTATCATTATGCTCCGTTTGCTTCGGACTTTTAAGGATTTAGGACAACTGAAGATCAGTTTTGAACTAGGATCTCCATTTAAGCCATTCACTCAAATGTTGAGGATTTCTCCTGCTGCCAAAACTGCCGGGCTCTTCCTACGGAATGCAGGAAGTTGATCATCGATCCCAACTCACCTATTATTGATTTTTATCCCATACCTGGCAGGGGATTGTGAAGTTGCCTTTAGTCGATGAAGGCGGAGGTTGCAAGAATTGAGGGTACTTTAACTGATGAGGAAGTGCCGAGGAATTCAGTCACTCATGAATTGTTGTTTGTCTCATCAGCACACAGAGACTATCCATATCTTTATATTCTAGACAGAAGATGTAAACAGTTGCTAATGAGCAACAAAGAAGAGGGTACTACTGAGTACAGATTTCATCCAAGAGCAAGTGTTGGGATGAATGGCTGTCTCCCTATACCGGTGATCCTTATTCTCAAATTTTCAGATCACCAATTCAAGGAGTGAAAGACATTGTTGACAATAAAGTGATGTGTGTGTGAGAGTTACCGACTCCCCAAGCCTCATAAACACATTACTTGGCCACCTGCAGGAGTCATTTTCCCCAAGAGAAGTGTAATGATTGAGGATGTCGAATCAAAGGCACTGCCGTGGCATGAGGATTAGGATTCTGATTCTGAGATGAGAATGGAGGAGGAAAGACAAAGCCAAGCAGATGATTTAGGGAGGGCAGCAAAAGAAAAGGAAAGATCAGAACTAGTGTCGTGGGAAGAGGATGCTAAGCAGAGACATATGCAGAATGAAATGCAAAGACACCAGGCAATAGAAGCACATTGGTTATTGAATACGAACCTGTGTACTACCAGCAGAAGCAGCAGCCATGTCTCTACTACAGGCAGTGTCATTTGAGTCCTTCGATGAACCAAAATGTTCATCAAACATATGGTTATTATCCACACTGTCATTGGGGGAATAATGCTTTTGTCTGCTAGAAAGTAGACTAGAAACATCTCATGTATGTGAATTTTGTATATTATGATCATATTTTGTATTAATAAAAGTTCATTTCAACTATTAGAATCTCCATATTTCATTTACTTTATCACCAATGTGCAAGAATATGCCTGCAGTTTCTAAAGCTTCCCCAAGAGAATTTTCCTGATCATGTATGTAAACATTCAAAACAGGAGACTACAAAACAAAGACTATAACACAACAACTCTCTGTTATACCCTAATAATGCCTTTCTGGAAGAGTTTGTAACCTATCTAAGCATTTTCTGATGCTTATGTACATTTTCCATCGCTAAAATCAAAACAAATTCAATTCTGTTTTGGAATATATTGCAAAAGTTTAGAAAATGATGGAAATAAATGGATAATTGCATGACGATGCACTGAAGAAAGTAGTATTAGAAATTACTCAAGAGACTCCAGGAAGGCAAGAACAGCCATTCCAGCAGTCCATACATCATCATCCATCACATGTTCTAAAGGAGAGTGACTGATGCCTCCACGACATCGAACAAATAGCATTCCTACCTGTTGATCACAACAGAAAGTCAACAGGAAAGGAAAAAGATCTTGCATATTGCATTTCTTCGCATTCAATAAGAACATACCTTAGTCAGATGAGACATTGCCATAGCATCATGTCCTGCACCACTCATTAGGACTGGAACATCATTTCGATCCTCACCTGTTATTCTTTTTGTAGCTGCATAGGCTGCAGATTTCAGCTGTGAACTTAATTCTTTGTCGCAGACCACTGCACTGGCATCATGCTGAAAATGGTGAAGAGCATGTGTCATCGACTGCATTGCAGTGCAAAATAAATACCACAAGATCAGAAGGAAATTTTACACCTTGTGATCAATTATACAGAAGACAGAACGCCTATCACATATTTCATGAATTCTGTTGGACAATTTGTGAATGACAGCTTCTCTTCCCATATCGTCTATTGCACGTACATCCACAGTGAATATCACCTGCACTATCATAATAATCATAATAAGAGTAGATCGGGGAACTTCTTAGATTTGATGCTTTCAGGTTTCAAACACGAGTACACTTTCATTAATGCATTTTCCTAAAGTTATATTGAACTTATAATTCTACACCTCATTCAGGAGGAAAATGCAATCCACTATTTCTAAAACGAATACTTTTTTGTGTTCATTAGGAATTGTGTAGAATTTGGTTAAAATCCCTAGTTTCTGCTCATGCCCATGTCATGAATTCAGCGATCAATAGAACTCCCAGCTATTGTTCCATTTCAAATACTTAATTGTGAGGCAGGCAATAAAACTAGTTTTTCACCCTTAAGCATCAGATGTCATTGTTTGGTGAAATTAATAATGAGTCAACTGTGATTTTCAGAAGAATCCAGTAATCTTTGGTCTTGTTAAAAAACAAGGATATAAAGGAAACAGAAGATTTTTGCAGTAGCAAGGCATCAAAATACTTGAAACACTCACCAACTTTTAAGTTTGTTCCAGATTGAAGATGGAAGACTTCTTTTGTAGTTTTTTCAAAAGAAATGGTTATTTTCATCAGTTAGCTTGGAAATGTAAACAAAGAAAGAAAAAATGCAACATGCACATAAGTGCCTTTTTCCTTGTTTGCTTTAGTCTAAAATGAGATGGCAAACATCATCATTATGAGTCGTAGGCTGTTTACAGGTGAAACTTTTTCAGTTGTCTGGATTTGCAGCTTAAGATATATGGTACTTGCCTCTCCAGGAATCACATTACTTGCACTTGGCCAGCTCGATATTTCTCCAACAGTGCAAACAAGAGATCCAGCAAGAGATTCCAGCTCCGAAGCTTTGCAGTGACCACCATAAGATAGATAATCCTCTGGCTGTTTACAAAGGTCCTCCAAGAAGACGATTAATTCAGCTGCAGCTGCCATAGGGTCCCGGCGCATGGCCATGGGGACAGTTCCTGCATGCCCTTGTGAACCTCTCACAGTCACCTGATTGTAATACAAATTTAGGAGAGATACAGAAATTGCTGCCAGTTCAGTAAGAAAAAAATGAACATATGCTAGTTGAAACATATGGAGATCAAGTATGTGTTAAGAATGGTAATGGATTAAGATAAGAGATTAAAAGAGGAAATGAGGAACAGTAGAAGATGAGAACTGAAAAACAAAGTATCCGAACTACAGCATCATAATATTCTAATTACCTTCAGCCGTGTCTGCCCAGCGATGCCTTTCACCAATCCAAGAGGAAGGCCCAAGGTCTCTAGCACAGGTCCCTGTTCAATGTGAACCTGAGATAGCAACAGATAAAAGAAAAATTGAGTGCACACTTAGCAGCAATGATATTCCATACTACTCAATCACTCAGGTTTAACTAGGTAAGTACCTCAATATAGCCCCAAACAGATTTTGGATCATATTTGAGCTGTAAAAGGTCTTCCTCCATAGTCTCTAAAGAGTTTTCCCTTAACACTTCTTGTACTGTCACACCACTGAAAATATTTCGCATCAAATTAGTGAGTAAATTTAGATAGGGAACAACACCTGAATAACTAGACACACCTCTTATCATTTATATGTAATGTGGAGACTGGCAATATACCAGCAATTGCTGCACTTCCCAAAAAGGTAGACTGAAACCTGACTCCTTCCTCATCACTGAATGCAATAACCTGCAAATTGTCAGAGTAGCAACAGTGAATCTCTAGGCTGACTAACTCAACTATGGAAGAAACATAAGTGGTTCGAGAAGATCTTTCACAGAAAACATGCACTTTAGCAAAACTAGAGACAAAATGGTTTCAGGAGTAGCAGCAGCAAGGCTAGCAATTTTATAGGTTCTACTTGCAGTCTACAGTTTCTGATCTCTGCCAGTACCACATAATTGCCATTCCTAAGCTCCTGCTTCATCAGGCAGGTAATGAAACTTTCAATTCTTCAGTTACATTCCAATTCCCTACTAGATTCTTAAGACATCTTATGCAATACTATTTGTGGTTTTACTGCAGTTGAGGATATTATTGGAAAGAGGTAGATAGAAGAGGTAGGGATTGTATTTTGGACATGACATGACTTATATATCATATATTGATGTTGACAGCAAGTGTATGTGAGTCCGTATCTTTTACTAATTCCACAAGTTTTAAGGCAGGATCGTACTTCTAGTTGTAATTAGATACTGAGTACTCATACATATTTTCATTAAAAACCTTTATGTATCTTTCTACATATTTTCATTAAAAACAATTATGTATCTTTCTGTTGATCTCGGAGACAAATTTTCCTGCTTCCTTCTAATTCGGTGGACTTTAGAATTCAACATTTAATGTAGCTAGAGAAAAGACTGCCTTCAGCTGGACTAAATTCGAAGAACAGAAGCGACCTCAGATAATTTTCAGCCCACATTTCTCAGGGTATGCAAGTAAATTCTCATGACGGTTTTCCATTTAAACAAATGGTCAAGGATTTTGTTGTACTTCTGTTGCATAAAGGGCAGAGTGTTCTCCTGTCATTTGCCTTTAGCCACATAGTTCCAGAGTAGCACATATGTTCTGAAAAGTAACTGCATCATTTCTAAACCTCCTGGTATGGTGACCTTCCAGGGAAACTGTTCATCACTTTAATAATTCTGTACTTTGTATCTGCAGAGGCCTTCAGCTTATGTTTCATCATTTTGGTAATTACGTCTTTATCCATGATTGATCACACACCCATTGCTTCTCATGCTTATTAGTCATTACATCTGCTATTATGATCTACACGGTCAATCCTATACCCTGAGGTAGTCCCATCAACCAAAAAGATTCTGATCTAAAATTTTGACTTAATTTAGAAATTAGCTTTTGAAAAAGTAAAGATCAAGACATTATGACCTCCAAATGAACAAAATTTTGTTACCCATGTTATCATATTATACTATATTAATATTCTAGAATTGGTAACTTGTATATGTATCTTATGGAAACCCTATAGTTTCATCAGATCCTTCATTGGTATAATTCATCTCAGTCCACTCTTTTAGTACAAACACTTCTATCTATACTTAACATCAGTGATGTTATGTTCACATAGCAGCACCACATATCAAATTAACTTGATAGAACAGTCTATACTGCTTTGAGCTATGTCATTTATAGTTTCCTGAAAACTCTAGCACAAGTCACTTATAGCACATCCAAGTACCAGTAAATAACCAGGCTTCCAGAAGAAAGCTGCTTGTACAACTTATACTCAAGTGCACAGAAAATTAAGCAATGATCCAACAGTGTAGTTGAATCTTAACGTCTGGATAGGTTAAGGTATTTCAGCTCACTGGATTATTCTGAGACTTAATCCAATATACATTATGAAAGTTGTGTCATAAAAACGACACTATTCCATTGCGACGTTCAATATTTGATACAAAAGCAAATGTCCAATGAATTTAGACTACTCTCACTTAGCTAGTACATGAAACAAATATGCTCAATCATAATATCTCAATCTGCTTTAGTTGAGATATCATCAAGACAAATGGAGTAACTGACCTCAACTGGCCGCCTTAGTTTTCCCAGCCTATTAGTAATATTTAACACTTTCAGTGCAGATATTGCACAAATTATTCCAAGTGATCCATCAAATTTCCCAGCATCAATAACGGTATCCTGCCAGAAAAACAGAGTTAGCAACTCTTTTTTTTTTGGAATACTCCAACCAACTAATCATTGAATGATTGTTGTATGGACAAATAGTAGAGAATTCTTGCTTCACCAAATGAGAACCAATCAATAGGGACTTTTCACTTGGATTTATTCCTTCGACTCGACCATGCACACTGCCCATCTTGTCTACCCACCTGGTGCAACAGGGAAGCTTAATGAGTTACTAAATGTTACAAGGAATGATATAAAGTCAAAATCTCACGTTTTCAAACCAGCATCCTCCATCCATTGACGTAGGAGGCTTCCTGCTTGAATGGAAGCTGGGCTCTGGAAAGTCCTCTGAAGATATTCATCTGCATCACTTACCTGTATGGTTTACTGACAACAATGTAATTTGGAGTACCTGACTTTTGACCTTACAATGTAATTTGGTGTTTGATTCAGTTCTTAGAAGGAGAAGGGCTATGCATGACTAAGAAAGAGACAACGCATGCATAGGCCATAACGGAGAAGAAGATAATGAAAAGTAATATAGACTGAAATGTTTTCCATGTCCTAAGGATATAGTGACTAGCTACTGGCACATGTGATGGTTTGATTATTAGATATTGATCACTTCAGTTCTTCTCATGGATTGACTCTCAAAGATTTCTGGACTTAGTAAACTTTAAGACAACAGAAAGAAACCTAGACAACTCATGTAGCAAAGTGAAAATGAGAAGGCAAACAAAGTGGGCATAAGATAACATGAAAATACAAGAACAGAAAGGATCCTCTTTCAACTTAGGGTATCCACAAATTCAACATTTCATGTTGATTCTAAAAGAAAGGCATAGGATTATCATACCCATGCAGGAAACTGAAGGAAGGATGTAATAGATTCATAGTTTGCTGGGTGATCAACAAAAGCCAGCAGAGAAAACAAAGAGGTCTCAGCTAAGGAAAGCTTGCTTTTGGTATATGATTATATGTCTAACCATTTTACTGCAACCAAAAGGCAAATATCAAAATAAAAAGAAAAAAGAGGCACAAATACGCTGTCAAATCTCTCTTATTTAGGACTTCATAGCCAGGTTCTGGAGAAAGGAAGTAGATGAAATGTATCCTTTAATGGAAAATAACACATTTCTTGCTATGTTTTTCCATTCTTCTTATTCTCTCACTGATGGTGTTAAGGATTAGGTCCACAGCAGGTTGTATTGAGTGACTGCTGTGCCTGTTGCCGAAAGGTTCTTTACTTCTAGCTCTTTGTTGTGGACCTTTTACTATGGAAAGAGGAAAAGGAAATGAAGATGAATTAGAGTTTATTATTATTATATTATTATTAGTATTATGAAGAGGCAATAGTTTAGATTTTTATTAAAGCAATAGTTTAGGATTTCTTCTTATTATTATTTTATTCGTTAGTTCCATATTTGTATTATTGTTATCTTTAGGCAGTCTTTATTTTTAAAGAAGCCTACTAGAATAGGTCTTCTATTGTTGTAATGAGTCTTGCCTACTTAAGGCATTAAATCTAATAAAATACTAAAAAATACGAGATCGGAGTTCTCTCTTAAATTGAATTCTAGGGTTTCAGCCTCACTTTGATGAGCCGAATTATTCTTCGCCCTTGTGACTCAATCCTACGCTAGGAACCATCCATAACACTCTTTGGCATATACATTCAGCAGAAAGTAAAAAATATGCAGAATCTCTTATTTCAATGGCATTCTGCAGATTCGTCCCAATGGAGATAGACACTGAATATAAGAAACAATATTTTCCGGAAGTAATTATAGCAATGTAGGTCCACTAATTCAACAGCCTCTGGATGAAAAGAGTGGTTACTCATGCTATTTAAGCTGCTACAGTTCCTTGGAGAATATTATTGCAACTACCAAAAACAAGCCCTACATTCTCATTCTCAAGATTGAAGGCTATTCCTTTTATGTAAAATGGACGGTTACATGTCCAACTGGTAAGAATGCTTTTCAAGAAGTGATTAACATCACATAATCACATCATCAGAAGTTCATTTTGATGCATTATACCACATCATTTAGCCCTTCTTCAGTTTGGAACTAAAATTTCAAGCATCAAAAACATAAAACAAAGTGGAGTTGATCTGTATACATATTCAGCAATCACGATGTGATGCAATGATCTCCCCACCACCCCCTTCGCTTTCTGAGATAAGGAAGTGGACACATGATCTTAAAGTGAGTATGACTTGAACCATTAAACCATTGAACAACAATTCACAGACTTTTCCTTTTTTTTTATTTTTATTGTCAGACCTTAAGACTTGGTGAAGTGACAAATCATTCTGATTCTTAAGAATGAAACTAGCTCAAAGGATAGAACAGCCTGAGATTACAGAATCTTGAAGTACAGTTAATTGCATGCTACATCTTTTACCAATACAGCCGAAACCCATATACTCTAAATTTATTTTTATTGGCACATTCAACATGAAGTTTCTAGATGTTCTTTCCTTATGGGCATTTGGAGTCAAAGCTAATAAAGATACTAGAAGGATTAACAGAATTCTGAAAGTTCATCACATATGGTGAAGATGTAATGCATGACCCCAAAGACAACAAGCAAACAAAAAAAAAAATGGTGTATACAAGAATTTCAGAGTGTTTATACTCTTCTTCCTTGGCTTTTCCCTGTTACTTATCTTAATTCTGCATCATTTCAAACTCTTCTTTGCAATATTTCTGGAAAGTTCATGATCATAATAATTCCACAAAAAACATTTTAATGTATAATGGCATCAACATGACATGGGATGCAATCTAAGAATGTGAAAAGATCTCAACTATACTAATTAGGAAAAAAAAAAAGAAAAAGGAAATTCATTCAAAAAACACCAGGATTATAAACAACATAAGACATAAAAGTAGAATATACTAAAAGGAATTGGAACAAAGGCCTGGTCCTCCCTTCACCATAATAGATTAGCAACATACAATGTGACATTATCAAAATCAACTATGAACTATATACTCATCAGAAAAAAGTTCTAAAGTTTTTTATACCTTTCCAAGCTCACTGAGTCTTGCCATAGACTCCTCCTTCAGAATCTGCTGAAATGAATCGTACGTTGTACCTTCCATCCCTTCAATGCCTAATAAGTTGCAAAAATGTCATTACCATCACGTCTCTGAAACTGGTTGTAGACAAATTGCAAATAATACCATACAAATTTTTGGCAAGATATCTATGCCTCTTGTATATGAAATGAAAAGAAAGCTATTATTTCTCTCTCAAGTTAGAAAAAGGGAAAAAAGGATAGAAATGTGGTTCTTATGCAGTATCCAAGGTTCAATAAAGTAGAATAGAGCAGGAATTTAATCAAATTTCACTATCGCATTTCGTCAACTTAACAAATTGTATAATATCAAAACTAGGTTTCCAGTGCACATGGTTGAGAAGACATTAAGGTTGGATGCAGCATGGAAATTAACTAACAAGGGACACGACCAAAATGCTGGGTATAGAAAAGGCAGATATAAGATGCACATTAATAACAGGAAGAATTAATTATAGTATCAAGTCTGGAACAAAATTAATCTACAGAGGAAGCAACAGGATACCAACATTTTATAAAAAATTGCACAAATTAGCATAGAGAAAGACCTGGTGGAGATAATTTGTCACAGACTAAAATAATGAAACTGGCAGAGACTTATCAACATTTCAACATCACGAAACAAAATAGAGGCCATGATGAATCCCCCAATATTCGAAAGATGTTGGAATATTTCTAGGAAGGCTCTCCAAATCCTATTTCAAACCCAAATTATGAAAATAAAATTGAACCCAAAAGATTACCATTTTTCCTCACCGAGATGAAGAATTACATAAACCACATAAAAATAATAATAATAATAATAAAAAGCATAAAAACGATAGTTAGAAAGTGAGAGTAACCAGCATCTTCATGCCACAAAGCTAACCATATGTAATCACCCAAACTATAAAATCATTAGACTGCAGAGCAATTCAGAAAGTTAAAAAAAAAAAAAACCCCGAAATAGCAAAAATATTCCATAAAAAGGAATATCTAAGTACAGGTCTGGAGTTCAAATAATAATAATAATATAAAAAAAAACTTCAGAATTGGAAACGACTAGCAAACAGACAAAAATAAAGAGCGGGGGGAGATAAATTACCTGCACAGATGGTTAATGAGGCAATTACAGGTGACAGAAAAACCACCACCAACAAATATAGATTGAAAGAGCATCGAAGAGAGGCCATTGCTATAATTGCTAAGTTCCAACAAAAGCGAAAAGAAGAAAAAGAAGAAGAAAAACAGAAAAGAAATTAAGCAGAGCAGCCAACGCACGACGCGACTCTGATGTCCTAAGGATGAATGAAAATGCAAATTCAGTGTCCACTTCCTCTAGCTGTACTATATCGCCGTCACCTTCCACAGACACGCAGTGGCTCTTGACATGGATTCTTGTGAGGCGGGTTCCACATATCTGTCAGCCAAGATTCCCGTGGGGTTATGTTTCTAATGATACTAATATTTTATACCCTTTTTATTTATAATTCATTTTAAGTATTTTTTTCACTAAATATAAACTATTATTTTTAATTTATTAAATATTTTATTAATTTTATACTATATTAATTAAATTCATAAAATAAAATATAAAAGGCATCTTAGCAAAAAAAATTATTATCTTAATTTTAGCAAAATGACATATAGTGATTTAGTAC
>JAOXNR010000019.1:0-19465 GCA_028571225.1 Parsonsia alboflavescens
CCAAGAACTAATTCCTTATGATTTAAACTTTCGGTGATCCGTACCTTACTATGCTGAACGTCCCAACACACAGATCAGCTATTTAAATCAATGTGGACCTTATTGCATGTTATGCTAATATGTAACAAATTACTTATTTAGATTATAGTATTTTACACTTTTTCTCAGAAAATGATAGCCTTTCTGGGCATAAATCCCAACACCAACATCACAATTAGATTCTTGAAGATACACAATGTAGTAGCTAGAAATAGCTGGTTTCGCTATTCTTGAAGATCTTAAACTTACTGTATTAGAATCCTCTTCCCTAGCAAATGCTCCCACTGGTTCAGAGACTCCTTCATTGGTAGGTTCAAGCATAGTGGGTTCTGCTAAATGTGGTTCTTCATTTGGTGGTGGTTCTTGAATGTGTTCAAAGGATTAACTTATTCAATTTACCAATATACAAGGGCACCGTGGATGGTTAACTAGTTTCTTCAAGTTCCACCCTAATCGTTGAATCACTTCCATTTTCTTCATGTTCCCTAAGAAACTTAGTGTTTCTAGCCTCAACAATTTCAGGAGTATGTGAGGAACAGTAAAATCTAAATCCTTTCGAGTTAGCAACATAACCTATACAGTATTAGCTAATTGTACATTCATCCAACCTTTTTATGTGAGGACTATATAATCTCACCTCAGTTGGACAACCCCAAATGTGTAATTGTCTTAAACTAAGTTTCCAACAATTCCATAATTCAAAAGGTGTTTTAAGAACAGACTTAGATGGAACCCTACTTAAAATATACACAACAATCTTTAAGGCTTCACCCCATAAGGATAAAGACAAACTTAAGCATGCTTCTCACCATGTCCGTCAATGTTCCGTTTCTTCTTTCTGCTACACCATTTTATTATGGTGTTCCAGGCATTGTGCATTGGGCAATGATGCCCTCACTATCAAGAAATTCCATTTGTCCCTTATCCGTGAACCTACCATAATGTTCACCACTCTTATCAGATCTAACAATTTTGATCTGAATTTCCTTTTGTTTCTCTACTTCTGTTTCGAAGACTTTAAAAGTAGCAAGTGCTTCAGATTTGTGAAACAGAAAATAGAGATACATGTATCTTGAATAGTCATCAATAAATGAGATAAAATATCTCACACCATTCAAGTAAGAAGTAGGAAATGATCCACATATGTCCATGGGTATGATCCCAAGTATTTGAGAACTTCTTTTGGTGCCTTTAGTGGTAGATTTGTTGGTATGCTTTCCCTTTATGTAGTCCACACAAGTCTCAAAGTAAGAAAAATTCAGAGTGGATAAAACTCCTTCTTTAATTAACCTTTTAATGCTTTCAATAGAGATATGTTCGAATCTCTTATGCCAAAGACTTGATGAAGTCTCATTTCCAATACAACATTTAGTACCAATTTCTTTATCATTCAGAGTAGACATTCAAATGTGGGGTCTAACTCAAATATGAACAAATTTCCATCTAAAATTCCTAAACCAACAGCTTTATTATTATGTAAAAGTTTGAAAGATGGAAATTCAATCATAAAACAATATCAGATAGAAGTAAGTTTTAAAACGGAAACTAAATTTCTAGAAAAAGATGGAACATAAAAGGTGTTTTCTAAATTTAACTGGAACCATCTTTTAAAATAAGCCTATAAGTCCCCATGCCTTCCACATGTGAAGACAGCTTATTCTAGAATAGATATTGATTTGTACATAATTATGCTAAGCTTTATGTCCTTTTTATGTCATTATCTTAACTTAGCTTAATTATGTCGTTTTAATTATATTTTGCTTCCATTTACTTGATTTTTGATTGTACGAGTTTTTTGTTGAAAAGTGCTTGGAGAATTATCAAATTGGCACAAGAAATGGAATTGGGGCACAATGAAGCGGAGCAAGGGAGCCATCCGGGGACCAGACGCCCAACAAATCGAGACATTTGGCATTGGACATTCTGCTAAATAGAGCACCAAATGCTTTTTGGAATCGGCCGGGTTTTGAAGACAACATCTAGCACCGGATAGCCGGTGCTGGTCATTGACCAATGGCATTAACTTCGTTAATTAATTAGAATTTCATTATTTTCTTTAACTCTTCTTTTTGTAATAGGTTTCTAATTTATTATTAGACTTCTATAAGGATATTACTTATTTGTAATTAGTCCCTACTCCTACAAATACTTTTTTTTTTCATAGTCTTAGATACACAACTCAAGATTGATTTCTTGAGAATTTTCAAAGATAGGGTCGATTTTCTCTTACTGTTTTTCTCATGTATTTTTCGTTTTTCTTAATCATGTGTTGTAACATGAAGCAGGATGTTTTGGTATATTGTTATGAGATTTGGTTTGTTTTTCTTATAAAGATTTGATCTTTATTCTTAAGTATTTGTGCAATTCTTGTTTTCATCCTATTAATTTAGCCTAATCACCTATACTAATTTGCATGATTATATAGCTAAGGTTTAAATATTATCACTAAGATTGATAAATCCACCAAGTAGCTGTTTGACTAACAACTTTATTTGACACTAGAGAATTGCATGAATCAAATTGTATGTATCAAATTGCATGAATTAAAGGTACTTCGTTTATGTAATTTGACGTTGGAGATGCCTTCACGTTTTATGAAATTTAATTGATTAAATTTGGAATTTTATTTCTCTCTACGAGAAGTAGATCTATTTAAAGGATATGAATTTGAGCACTAAAACAAATTTTAAAATCAACTACTTAATTGTATTATTTGATCACAACATAGAAATTGACCTATTAAATTGTTTCTTGTTAACAGCTCCCTCCTCTATATTCTTCCTTAAAATTAGCTTTTAAATTCTTTTTTTGATTTTATTTTATAAACCCTTTCAAAAAAATTCCCCCTTTTTTTTACTTATTAATTAGTTTCTATTAAACTTAAATTCAATTCCCTTTGGGTTTGACCTTACTTGCCTTAACTGCATTAGTTTTGGTAGATAGGTTTAATTTGTTTATGTTATGACGAACGATCAAATTTTAGCACCATTGCCGAGGAATTGTTCTTCTCGAAGTTTAGATCTGCTAATTGATTTTGTATTTTTTCTTATTAAAAAAGAATTTACTAAAAATTGATTTCTTTTTTTTTATATATAATAATGAATTCCTCATCTTTTTGTTTTGATGATTCTTTGGTTACTAGTTTGGATAATTTTAATTCGATGGATAATGTTAATAATTTTTCTTATTTTGTTAGGAATGGTGACTACATGGAATCTTACATTGGGACATGAGAACAATATCATAATTTTCCACAATATTCTAATCGATTTTGTTCTTGGTTTGATTCTTGTTCTTCAATTCCACATCCTTAATCTTTTGATAACCAAATTTTCAGATTACCCAAGTGTGATTATCCTCCAAATCTTTCCTCTTCTCAAAATTACTACCAAGAGAGGTCCTTTGAAGACATGATGAAAGAATTAAAGACCAATACCCTCATCTTTCAAGAGAAATTTAAATCAAGTCTACAAAGCTTGGAATGCCAAATGGAACATCTTTCTTCTGAAATGAGAGCTCTACTTTCTCAAAATTCTCCCTATCAATTTCTAAGTCCCGAAGAGGAAAATTTTAACGATAATTTTCAAGCACCAGATTTAGAGGATAACCAAATCTAAATTGATGACAACATTCCTAACAAAATCGAGCCTCAATTAGAATTACCTTATTCTTTTCTTGAAATCCATCCACCTTTTACCAAAAATCCCATCAAACCTAATAAGGAGGAAATTTCTAAGGAAGAGAAAATAGGAGGAAGCCCCAATGATTTTATATTTCTACATGATATTGATGGGTTTTATGCTATTAAATTGACAAATCTTCCTTTATCTTGTGATGGCTATTCCTTATATGAGAATTTTATTGCATTATATACAACAATAGAGGAATCATGGATCCACAAGGAGCATAGGCTTAAGGAATTATCATTTATGCTTCCACCATTACATGAACGAGAAGAAATTGGATAACAAGTGGATCCACATAGAGCTGACAACTTTAAATATAGGCGCTACTCGAGAGGGAACCCAGGGAAGTATTTTCTTCCTTTTTATTTATTTATTTTTATTTATTTGAGATTTTTATTGTTCTTTTGTTACATTGAGGACAATGTAACCTCCAAGTGTGGGAGGAAAGTATTATTCTCAATCATGTGATTTTCCTTTCACATTTTGCATGTTTTTGTTCTCATTCATGATATTTTGATGTTTAGGATAGTTTGTGCTTATTTATTTATTTATTTGGCCAATGATATCAATATTAATCTTTGAATTTAGACACGAGATAGTTGAAACTTTTTGTGTGCTTAATATTATTTGAACATCTCTTTTCTTCTATAATCCCAAATATCTTTTTGAATAAAATTCACACAACTTTACAAAGTTGAAGCTTGAAAACTTGATTTTGAATCTTGCATAACCCTTTTTAAAACTAGTTTTTCTCGTATATAATCTTCATGGTTCTTTTTATGTTAAAGATAATTATTGTTTGAAAGAATTGTCTTGATTTGGAATTTCACAGCTGGCCTCATTCTTATCACTCTAGAACTTGTCTTTTGCACATGCTTGAGGCAAAATCCATAGAAACGTGGTTAACTTGGTGATGACATAAGGCCTTCTTTGACTCATTTGTATCTTTCCTATACTTTTACATTATATCCTTTGGAACATATTTAAACCTAAATGAGAATAGTTTTCTAACTATTCTATTTCTTGGATTTTAAGCCTCGTTATATACTTTTCTACCCTATGTTTTAAATGTTTATAAGAGAATAGTGGCCATGTTCCTTTGGACTCATTTTTACAAGAATTGAATGTTTGATGAAAAATGAATAATCGAAGGAGAATGAAGCATACAAGGAAAGTTATGAATAAAAGAAAAAAAAGGGAAAGCGCTTTGAATAGAGTATGATGAAGGTTATATAAAAAACAAAAAGAAAAAAAAAGAAGATGCTCTATTATATATAAAAAATAAAAATAAAAAGAATGAAACAGCAATAAAGGAGTTGGTGAAAAGAAGGAAATTGTTGATTCATGTTATAATATTTGTGATATGAATTATGGCTTAATTTTTTCAACTTATCTATTCTCTCATATGATAAATTTGCTTATCCTTATCCTTCGTTTCTAACCAATTCCAAAAGCCTAACATTACAAGCCAAAACTCTTATTTGACTTGAGTTAACCTGTTTCCATCATTAGTGGAGAGTATGTGGATTGACAAGCTTATGGTTGTGATTTCTTTTTTAAAGGCTTCTTGTATTATTCTTTATTGAGATAGCTTGATTGATTGATCTTATCATTGGTTTAATTCAAATGATTTTAAAACTTGAAGATTAAAATATTTTTGGTTACGTTAGATAAAGAATTGAGTATTTCTTGCCTAAATGATGTGAAATTGTCACACACTTTATGCATTTATTTATTTTAATGGGATTTGTAGTTTGGTTAAGAAGGGATAGTGATTGAATAAATATTTTGGTTTCACGACTTGTGTTTGATTTGGAGATTACAATATAAGGAATTGTATAGTTATTGTTGTTGGCGATTAAAGTCAATCTTACTTGAGGACAAGTAAAAGTCTAAGTGATGGGGGAATGATTCGTACGTAATTATGCTAAGTTTTATATCCTTTTTATTTCTTTATCTTATGTACTTAGCTTAATTGTGTCATTTTAGATATATTTTACTTCCCTATACTTGATTTTTTTTTTTATTGTAGGAGTTTTTGGTTGAAAAGTGCTCGAGAATTATCAAATTGGCACTAAAAATGGGGACGCAATGTAGCGGAGCAAGGGCTTGCTGCGCCGGATTGCCTGCTTCACAGAGCACCAAATGCTCTCTAGAATCGGCAAAGTTTTGAAGATACCATCCGACGCTGGTCAATCATTGACCAATGGCTTTGACTTCGTTAATTAATTAGAATTTGATTACTTTCTTAATTCTTCTTTTTGTAATAGGTTTCTAATTTATTATTAGACTTCTTTTAGGATATTACTTATTTGTAAGGAGTCTCTAATAAATATTTTATTTTTCACAGTCTTAGATACACAGCTCAAGATTGAATTTCGAAAACTTCCGAAGACAAAGGGTAGATTTTTTCTTTCTTTTTTCTTATATAATTTTTGGTCTCATTAATCATGTCTTGTGAGTAGTTCTCTTTTGCTAACGAGAACATGGAGTAGGTTGTTTTGATATAAGGTTATGAGATTTGGGTTGTTTTTCTTATAAAGATTTGCTCTTTATTATTAAGTATTTGTATAATTCTATTTTTATTTTATTAATTGTGCTTATTAATTTAGTCTAATCACCTAGATTAATTTGCATGATTATACTGTTAGGGTTTAAATATTATCGTTAAGATTAATAAATCCATCAAGTAGCAACTATTATTTAAATTTGGTTTGACTAACAACTTTATTTGACGATAGAGAATTGTATGCATCAGATTGCATGAATTAAAACTACTTTGTTTATGTAATTTGACGTTGGTGATGCCTTCATGTTTTACGCAATTTAATTGATTAAATTAGGGATTTTATTTCTCCCTACTAGATATAGATCTATTTAAAGGATAGGAATTTGAGCGGTATAATAAATTCTAAAATCAACTTCTTAATTGTGTTATTTGATCAATGATTAACCCCATAGAAATTGACCTATGGATTATTTCTTGTTAACAATGTTTCATCTATATTCTTCTTTAAAATTAGCTTTTATATTATTTGTTAGATTTTATTTTATAAACTCATTCAAAAAAATTCTTCCTTTTTGTTACTTATTAATTGATTTTTATTAAACTTAAAATTCAATTCCCTGTGGTGATAGGGATCAAGGAGCAAGCATATCTCTAATGAAATTGTCAAGGAAGTCATATATGGAAGAGTTCGAGGGAGAAAGAATTCACGAAAGAAAATGTACTTATAAAGACCTATTCTTCAAGTATGAGAGCTCATGGTTACCTTCTAAAAATGGTCCCTCATATGCTGTCCTACATGGCTACAGGCTTTATGCAATGAAGTTCCTATATAAAGACTTGTATTTCAAATACACTAATGTGGATTCAAGGATCAAGAAGGAAAGGATAGCATTGAAGCAAAGTTAGGAAGATCAACTTGAAGATGAAGCCATGTTTGATGAAATTAAGCTTGTACATGAAGACCAAGGTGAAGACCCTTAAATTATAATCAAAGTGGAAGACTCATTTGAAGGCTTGGAAATGTGCCTAAAAGACCTTAGTTCAAGTTCACAAAGAGTGCAAATTAAAGGCAAGACAAGGAATGGAACAAAGGGTGAAAGAAGAGGCATGGAAGGCTGGAAGAAGGGGATTCGATGCCGGACAACACTCCAGTAGGCACCGGCTCAACAAATGAAAAAAATTGAATGGCAAACCAATAGCCATCCGATGCATCATCCGACTTCAAACAGGCACTGGGTCAGTCGAACCTTTGCATCGTTTTTATGGATTTATTTTGTCATTTGGACCTTTACGGCTATAAGAATCTAATTACATTATGCACTAATTTTTGGGTTAATTTAGAGCTTTGGGACTATATATAGTTCCTTATCTTTGTAAAACAAAAATGATCCACAAATATGTAAACACTTTAAGCGATTTGTTTTTAAAGATCAAACATGATCTTTCATGAGTGTTCCTAGAATTCCTCTCAGGGTTCTTAGTGAACTACACCTTGGGCTTTTAATTGCTTTTGATGCAAAAATAGTAACAAAATTCGACTAAACAGAAGAAAAGCTGGAAATCTGCGAAAGTTATCTAATTTTTTGTACTACGAAAAAAGTCAGAAATAATCAAAATTCAATAAAAACTGTTCGTATCTGAAGAAAAACCTAAATATATAACCTAAACCTAACCCTAATCCAAATCGGAAATAAAAAAAGATAAAATTACTAAAATACCCCTAAACATAGAAAACAGCCCAAAAACCAATCAAAATGATCCCAAATGGCCCAAAACTGCCTCAGTCCATGGCAAAGCGATGGGTATTGACCGTTAGGTCTTTTCCAATCACCCAGCCAAATTTAAGCCAATTCCAAGCTCGGGACACTTGCATCAGCTTTGGGTAAAGTATTGAATAGTCTTTTCAGATAATCCAATCCCCCACATGAATCTTTGATGAGTCCTTCATTACTTTTTGATTGATTTCTTGCTTATATGAACATTAAAACCTTCACGCCTTGGGCTTGTTGAAGGTTGATTTGTACATAAGGCTGCCCAGAAAAGAACAGAAAATACAAACAAGTTGGATAAAAATTCAATGGCATAGCGAAACAACTTGATAGTAAGTCAACAACCACCCGAGTTCAATTCTTTGTAATTGTAGACAATCCAGAATTCGACATAAACGGAAAATCCCGAATTAGACATAAATGGAAACAAAATCTTAGCCGAACAAAAATAGAGAAATAATCTCTGCACATGGAAAATACTTAAGCAGCATTTACTTAGGCTTAAAAAATTATCAACACAAAAATTACAAAAGTTAAAAGAGAGAAGAAATAATCTCTTTAGGCATCAAAATTTTCAATCTCTGAATTTGTATCTTTCTTCTAAAATAATAGATCTAACCAGAACAACATATTGAATAACATGACTAAAGGATAGCTCTGATACCACATGTTAAATCAATCACAATCATAACATCAAAAATAGAAGACTTTCCTTTAGCCATGAAATTCAAGTTCTTCCTTGGATGCTGGACGCCCTTGTCCCTTTCCGAATACAACTCCTATCGCCTTAAGAGCAAAAGAAAGGAAAGGCTAAGGGTCTCTCTTTGGGAGCGGCTATGCGTACTCTATCTCAAGAAAAGAGCTGACGACGTAAGAGTCAATAGTGAAAGTGTCAAGCTTGGGGTTTCCATCTGTATTTGAGGGTGAGAGTATTGATATCCATTGTTACTGAAAGGACACCCTAATTCAAAAGCTTGTATCGATTTAATATAGATTCAAGCACAGATTACACTCTAATATTGATCCTTTAAAAGAAAGGAAACAATCAGTCTAATCCTCTTGGGTTTCATTCGATTCCGACTCTTAGCTCTTGGGATGCTAGTATTTCGTTATCAAGGCCGTTAAGGGCTCGGATTCTATTTCGAATTGGAATCGGTCAAAGGTATTTCATTTTCCATTCTCTTTGGGTCTCTTTTTCATGTGGAAAATGGCAAGAAAGCTAAGCTAGGGGTCTTGATATCTGAATGCTAGCCTCGATAGGTCAAAAAGGTGTGTTTCAGATCGCGAGAAGGAAGCATGCTTTCGAGGTGTTTTCTTCCGCCATAGGGTCCTTCCTGAATTAATTTTTTCAACTTCAACTGGAAATGTCATATATAATGGCATCTTAAAGCCATTGAAGGAGAGAACTATAGATTGAGGCACCCTTCCCGTAGCCCCCTGACAACATTCCGACTCCTTTTAGTCGAGTTACTTCGTTCCTGTACTGGATACGGGTGAGGTTCAAGCTATGAGGGAATCCGCGGTTTTCCTCTATTAAAATTCAAGTGTTTTTGAATCCGAGACCTCGCCCTCGATTGAACTAGAAATATCGTATCGTAAAAGAAGCAAAAGAATGTTACTCCCCATGCTTTGTCTTTCTTTTTTAGGAGGATTGAGTGTGTAGTAGCCGCTAATGACCGAATTGCTCTTCTCACTGTTCTCCATTTTTTTTTATTCAAGGAAGCGCGATTGTTTTAGTGTTCCAGGAAGATCAAATGCTCTCTAACGTGTTTATTTGTAATTGATGCTGCGTTCAGAACCAGTCTAGAAGGAAAAGAAAGGAGCAAATGAAAATTAGATCATGCAGTATTCTTTCTCTGCAGCTGTGTACGTTAACCTATATTTTTTTAGTGTGAGATTTTAGAGTTTCCACCGTGTTCCAAAAAAAGTCAAATTCTTTCCATTTTTTTTTTGTTCTGTCTAAATTTAGAGTTTCACTGGGCTTTCTATTTATGGACTAGCTCAATCGTGCCATTGCTCAATTCTACCCTTCGGGGGGAATGGCTGTGTCTGGAGGAAACATGGGGGGTAGCAATAGAGGCTCCGGGTGGACATTCATATTGGAGGAGCTCTTTAATGAGGCTGAAGACGAAGAAGTCGAACAAGCTTAGGATGATCCAACCCCTTCGGTGCAGCCGCAAGCGCTAGCGCCACCAGAAGTTGGCCATCCCGTTCCTAACCAAGGGGAGGTTGAGGAACTCCGGATGCAGCTTCACAGGGTAATCCAGGAACAGATTCATCAAGAATCTAAAAGGGGGGTGGGTACACTGTCCACCCAATTTCCCAAACAGAGGGAGCTGGACTCCGAGACCGCCCACCATATACTGGTGGAACTCGAACTCTCCACGGGAACAAATGTAAGAAATCTCCGTGAATGGGTGGAGAGACTGAAGGAGGACTCTTGTCTTCTTAAACAGCTTATTCTAGAGTACTTGCCACAAAAAAGAAAGTGGTGATCTATGCCTAAAAGAGAGGGAGAGAGAGAGATCTCTTGTTAGGTCTGGGGTCTTGTCGGTCCGAAGGGAGGGGGAGGGCCCATGTTAAACAAATGGGGCTCACAGACTACTTCAGGGCTGGAGTGAAGAGCCACAAAAGCACCTACCAGGAACTATATAAAAAGGACCCAGAACTACAAAGGTCTGAGACTCACTTCCTTGAAAAGAGGGGGAAACAGTAATGTAGGCTACGACCGTTCAAGAAATGTAGCGGTTGCCCGACCTTTTTAGGGTCAAATTTCGAATATGGAAGAGTACCGAAAAGAAATTAAGCGAGAGTTCGCCAATTGAGAATATACTTTGAATAGATAGTAAGAAGAAGGCATTTTTACTCTATTCCCAGTAGGCTTGGAAGGTAGAAGAATATCCTTCGGTTTACTGGATGGCTAGTGGGTGGTGTAGGTTAATTTACAGTTCTAGGGTTTAGGAATCATCTTAAACAGAAACAATGTCCCTTTCATGGGTAGGTAGTTAGCATGCTGAAAGACATTAAAGGAGGGGAAGTGGGTATAGAACTAGAATCAAGAGAAGGTGGTTTTACCACTTCGTTTAATTAAGTTAACAGGTCTAGCTCAAATCTATAAGCCTTGTCCCACGGGATTCTACTCTATCTACAGCACTAAGAAATGGCGAACCCTCACAAAGAGCTATGTGAAGTCTCACTGGTGAACTCCCAGTTTTCGAGATAGGTATATATAATGGTATCTCAATTAACTTGGGGGATCTGCCACTCTTAATTCTGGGTGACTGACAAATTGTCCCTCATTCGACTCACCATCTCTTTCATCTTTTGTCTTCGCTCAGGTAAGTCTGCCTTTTCCCATGCTTTAAGTTGGTCAACAACCAACTCACTATAGTTCTTCACTACTCTTATAAGCTTGACGGAGTTAAGCTGTCTGGAGGGAATCATTTTATCTCAATCAATAGTGCCTCAACTCGATCAATTCACTTATTTTACACAATTCTTCTGGATATGCCTTTTCTTATTTACTTTCTATATTGCCATATGCAATGATGGAGATGGAGTACTTGGGATCAGCAGAATTCTAAAACTACGAAACCAACTGCTTTCATACTGGGAGACAAAGATCCGGAGCAAGGTTTTTTATATGCAAGATATCTTGAAAAAAGGGTTTAGCACTGGTCTACCCTATATGTACTCCAGTTTATTGGAAGTATCCCAATAGTGTAATGCCATCGACGTATTGGGAAAAAGGAGGAAGATGACTTTGATCTCTTGTTTCGGAGAAATAAGTGGCTCACAAGGAATGGAAAGATACATATTATATTTGATCTCGAAGTCCTCATATAGCACTTCTTCCAATCCTGGATGGGGTATCACTTGTAGGATAAGATAATGCTAATCCATGTTCCACACAGCCAAGGAAGCATCGCTTTTTAATCTTATTATGACTTTGTAGTTTGGATTATATCTCGATGAATGGATGGCACTACTAGAAAAAAAAGACTCATTTTCCAATCGCCCTGAGAAGACAGACGTTCGGAAAGGTTCTTGAAATTCTCAATCGCTCTTTTTAGTGGGGAGGAATAGTGCTAGAAGGGAGTAAGACCGAGGCGAGCCACTAGGGGAGTAAGCCTTTCCCGAAAGATAGGTAGAGAGGCACTAAAGGTTTGATTTCCTAAGATAGGGTAATAGAGGTTCGGACAATAGAAAGCAAGGAGAACATGGAAAATGAGGGATTGAAGCACCCCTTCGCCACTTTGTTCTCAACTTAGTTTCTTAGAATCGTCACGAACAACAAGGTCTTGAGGCCCTTAAACTAAACGAAGAAAGAAGGTCCATTTTCCCACGTAGTTTGTCAGGCAAACCAATGATTTTCTTCTCAAAGTAGATCTTAGACTTCTATCAATGCAATGAAAGAACCATCCCATCCTATTTGTTTGTCTTGTCAGATAGAAAGAAAATTAAACCCCAAAGAGCCCTTTTTTACTTCTAGGGGGTTGGGGGGTGAATTTAAGGGTTTACATACAACCGAGGAAAAGTTGTTTATGATTGAATCTCAAAGGCTTTCTTATCATTTGGTAGATCCAAGTCCATGGCCTATTTCGGGTTCACTCGAAGCTTTGGCAACAACCGTAGGAGGTGTGATGTACATGCACTCATTTCAAGGGGGTGCAACACTTCTCAGTTTGGGCCTCATATTTATCCTATTAACCATGTTTCTATGGTGGCGCGATGTTCTACTCGAATCCATGTTGGAAGGACATCATACCAAAATCATACAATTTGGGCTTCAATATGGTTTTATTCTTTTTATCGTATCGGAGGTTATGTTCTTTTTTGCCCTTTTTTGGGCTTCTTCTCATTCTTCTTTTGCACCTATGGTAGAGATCGGAGGTATTTGGCCCCCAAAAGGGATTGAGGTTTTATATAATTGGGAAATCCCTTTTGTTAATACCCTTGTTTTTCCTTCATCCTTAGCCGCCGTAACTTGGGCTCATCATGCTATACTCGTGGGGAAGGAAAAACGAGCAATTTATGCTTTAGTAGCTACCGTTTCACTGGCTCTAGTATTCATTGGCTTTCAAGGAATGGAATATTATCAAGTACCCCCCACAATTTCAGATAGTATTTATGGTTCTAACTTTTTCTTAGCAACTGGCTTTCATGTGATTATAGGTACCCTTTTCTTAATCATATGTGGTATGCGCCAATATGTTGGTCATCTGACCAAGAAGCATCACGTTGGCTTCGAAGCAGCTGCATGGTACTAGCATTTTGTGGACGTGGTTCGATTATTCCCATTTGTCTCTATCTATTGGTGGGAGGTATATGAAGGAACGAATTAGTGGATTGAGGAATGAAAGCTCAAAGAAAAAGAGAGCCGGGCTTTTCCAAAGAATTACTGCAGCTTTCCCACTCCCTTTAATTATTATATACGAAAAAGTTTCCTCAACTTTCCTACCAAATCTCTCTCTATTCTGGCACGTAAATGAAGGGATCGAAGAGATTATGGCAGATCATGTTCACCAAGAAATGACCCGAAATTTCATCTTGGTCTATTTGAGACTGATCCTTTTAATCGTAATCAAAGCTGTTTTCTTGTCTCTCGTTTCTTTTCTGAACAAATCGAAGAACCTAATGGATCGAACTCATCCTTAGCTGCTACAAAAGATATCGGCCTTGCCTTTTGCTTCTTACCTAATAATCTGGCAAAGTCTGACAAAAACAAAAACGAAAGAGAGAATTTTGTTATTAATACAATTCTTGGAAAGCAAAGGAGCCTAAATACAGTATATTAGTTTCCATGACCTGACGTTAGGTGTTTGAACTAGTCAGTAATGGTCGGCGTAATTGGTATCCTTTCGGTATGTGTTGCGAACACTTTCATTTTTAGCCTCTCATCTTCTCTAAAGAAGAAAAACTAGAACGAATAGAACAGATGATCCAACTACATAACTTTTTCTTTTTCATTACTTTCATGGTTGTGCCTCGTGGCACGGCAGCACCCGTCCTATTGAAATGGTTCGTCAGTAGAGATGTTCCCACAGGTGCCCCTTCTTCCAATGGTACTATAATTCCTATTCCTATCCCTTCATTCCCTCTTTTGGTCTATCTACATTCAAGGAAATTCATACGCTCCACGGACGGAGCAAAAAGTGGAGTCTTGGTCAGAGCAAACCGCATCTGAAACTAGAGCTAGAAATGCCTTACTTTGTTTCGTTCCCATTCTTCATTTCCATCTTCTCGAATCAAAGGTGGACTTCGCATATTTAGAATATTTCTGTGGTGTGCTCTGTTTACTATTCTTTCGTACTTTCTTCTTTTTAGCACGCGATAGGTCAGCGAAGCAAGAGCGGACGCGGAGAAGGAAAGGCCAAATTAACGAGAATGAGCAACGAATAAATTACAAGATGAGATGTCCCGGGCACCCCCCTCTAGAAATTGAAAGAAGGGTCAATGCTTTTGGACATGCAGCTTTCCTCCTCCCCCCTTCGTCAGCCGGTGGTTGTGCGGGGGGTGCACCATAGGGAATCGTGCTAGAAGCTTTCACCTTACCAATAAGCCGACAGCTGATGGCTGTTCATCACGACTACTACCAAAAAGCTCCAATCAAGATAAATATTTCACATGGAGGAGTGTGCATATTTATGTTGGGTATTCGTCTGTAGTGCGACTCGGCGGCTTATGTGTGACCTATGGCCCACACCTCCAATTTGTTCAGGGCTGGCGGCGTGAACTCTGATTCGATCCGGGTATTCAATCCTACCGCTGAGATGCTCAGTTGACTCCTTAATCTTGATAGGAAGATGGGTTATTTAATAATTCGAGCATAAGGGTAAGGAACTTTGAATGAACTAATGCGAATGGGTGTAAGCTTCACTGCTCAGAAACACCCAATGCTGACCACAATGACAGACACAAAAGCGTGGGTAACGCCAGTTGGCGAAGTGGCGTTTAGCATCCCTAGCGATACGAAAAGAGGGGTCGTGATGATATCATCTACGTCCGTACCGCTCCTCGTGGAGTAGATCCCGCATCCAACCAAGTCTTTGACCAGGGAATGGGAGAATTCCCACTACAGCTGTCAGGCTAGTCGGGCCGTGAGCGGGGTGGGAACAGGCTTCCCAAAAGGCCAGCCCGGGCCGGGGACAGCCCTAATGTTGTGTTGGAAAGCCAACTTCCTGGGTTGCGGGCAGAAAAAAGTGGGTGTGGGGACTTGGGTCGGGGCGCAGAGTAACTAAGAGAGCCATTCCATTTAGGGCAAGACAGAATGGGTGGGCATAGGCAGTCTGGTGTCTGAGCCGATTGGTCAGATGATGACTACTTCACTTATTAAAAAAGTATTAACCGCCTATCTTGTAATGGGATGGGATGGAATAGAAAGAACGCGAAGCACTAGCGCTATAGGGTCATTTTTTTGGGGGGGATAATGTGAAGAAGCAAGCTTATGCCCACCCCGATCGGTAGCTGCTAGGTTTCACTATCTCTCCTAAACTCTCCCCGATCTTTGGCCTGAGTTGTATGAGGTAGAATCTCGTCCCATGTATGGTTCGGAGGCCGAGCCCCACCCCAGCAGTCAGGGTGATGCTTAGGTCAACTAACACAAAGAAGATACTGTTCACTCAACGATTGCCTTTGCGTTCGAACTTCATATGGGGAAGGAGCGTTGTTGTTTGCGAGGTCTCGATCATTTACACGGACCCACCTCTCATTCCATTTGTGGGAATTTGATGATCTATAAACCGTCCCTAACGAACGATCGGCTCATGTTTGAGCATGATAAATCATTTCGTGCCGACCTCTTGCCAATCCACTTTCCGGCCTCATATGAGAATGGAAAACTGGAGCATTTTCTGCATCGGTGGATGAAGAATCACGAACATAATAATTTTTGGTTGACCATGTTTCCAGAAAAAGACACTTTCAAGAAATGACAAGCACGACTGAAGTGGCTATACATGCAAATCTCTTTATGGATCTGTATGCCTCGATTGGAACTGGAAGTTCCAGAACAGGCGGCTCGTATATCAAAATAATGAAACCGCCTTTTTTTTTTTTTTTATTCAGATCGGATTTATGTTGGCTTTGTTGGGAGGCTCGCGTAGTTTGTTACATCAGCTCCAAAAGGATAAGTTACGTTGGAATTGATAAAGTTCAGTGTAGTTCATAATTGCATAAAAGGAGTCAAAGTAGTGGCTGCGGTGCGTTAAGGCACTTTTTCGCTGGCCCTGCACCATCAGAGTTCTCCCAGTTCTTTCCTAACCCCTCTTCATCTCTCCCTTTCAAGGAAAGGTCTGTCTGTGGTTCTTCTGTTGTGTTGGTCAAATCTTTAGGGCTTGCCCCATCCCCTTAGAAAATTATGCTTCGTAGGTAAAGGTAAAGCGGAATTATCCCATGACTCGATCTTTAATTCATTTCATTATGGAACTCTCTTCTCGAGCTGCGAAACTAACGACAGAGCTGCTTAGTTGGGAAATACTTTTTGTATACATGAAATGCTTTGACTTCTATTCTCCTTCATTGGGACTGAAACGGGTAAATGAAATTGGAAAGGATGTAGTAAATGGAGTTTATTCTCTAACCCCGCTAAAACTTTCTGCTTCGCCTGTTGACCTGGCCAAAAGTGGATTCTCACACAGCTTTTCTTTACCCGATTTAGAATTTGTTTTGTGTTTCAAAAAAGGTGATGATCTTGTCTTTACTACATTGGCTCTTATCTTGAATCTTCATTTTCTAAAATGTGGTGTCTTTTCGGATAAATCCTTTTGTTTTCGAGCGAGTCCCGAGGAAGAATAGCTGGTTAAAAAGGATTTCAATGCTAATTTAGTTTCTGTAGATAGAGTACACATATTGTACAAAATGTATCTGATTGAGTCTCTAAATATCATGTATCATCCCCTTCTTTTACAGAAGTTGGAAGCTTTGGTATAATAATCTAAAATGAAAGAAAGGCCGAACCTCTAATCATAGTGTTTCATCTACAAATAGACAAAGTTCAGTTGATCGATGGACCACTGGCCATAGAAATAAATAAACTGAGCTAATCGACCCGAGTACGATGTAATTAGCAAGCGGTTCTTTTTCATATGTCTCAAACCTCGAAGAGTAGAAAGCAAGTACTATAGCAATCATAGTCAACATCTTCATTTGGCCTATCATAAAATTTGATTAATCGTCTTTTAGCTCTCGCTGGCACAATCCTCAAATGAGGTCAGGAGGTAACTCGAAATATCGTAAGATAAGAAAGCGTCTATTCACGTCGAAGGAGACTTGTACTTGAATTGGGATTGGCGTGGTGTTCGGTGACTAGCCTCTTGTTGTTGTCGAAGGCGTGCGGCTTGACTTCAATCTTTCACCTTACCTCTTTAAATGCCCTTTAGAAATAAGGCTATAATTCATCGGTTCGAATCCGATAAAGGGCTCTTTTCGGGTGTTCCAAACACTCTCTTTTTTTCGATATGCCGCTCCACGAGCAAGGAGCAAGAGAACCAAGTGGGCTGTGGTGATGTCAGAATTTGCTCCTATTTTTATCTATTTAGTGATCAGTCTGCTAGTTTCTTTGATCCCACTCGGTCTTCCTTTTCCATTTTCTTCCAACAGTTCAACCTATCCAGAAAAATTGTCAGCCTACGAATGTGGTTTTGATCCTTCCAGTGATGCCAAAAGTTGTTTTGATAAAAGATTTTATCTTGTTTTAATTTTATTTATTATTCCTGATCCGGAAGTAACCTTTTCCTTTCCTTGGGCAGTACCTCCCAACAAGATTGATCCGTTTGGATCTTGGTCCATGATGGCCTTTTTATTGATTTTGACGATTGGATCTCTCTATGAATGGAAAAGGGGTGCTTTGGAACAGTAGTAACCACTAGTGATAGGGCAAAAATCGGGTGGAAGGACAAAGGAAAGAGCGATGCCTATGTTAAATCAATTGATTCGTCATGGTAGAGAAGAAAAACTGCTCACGGACCGTACTCGAGCTTTGGATCAATGTCCCCAAAAGCAAGGAGTATGCCCGCGTGTTTGAACAAGAAAACCGAAAAAACCAAATTCAGCTCTACGTAAGATAGCCAAAGTACGGTTGAGCAATCGACATGATATATTTGCTCACATTCCAGGCAAAGGTCATAATTTGCAGGAACATTCTACGGTCTTAATAAGAGGAGGTAAAGTGAAAGATTCGCCGGGTGTGAAATTTCATTGTATTCGACGAGTCAAGGATTTGCTGGGAATTCTGGATCGAAGAAGAGGCAGATCAAAATATGGTGCGGAAAAACCCAAATCGATATGAATGGAAGATGCCTCTTAGGAACTTTTTTTCCTTAGTCAATCGAGGGAACAACCACAACCTTACGCCGCCATTTCATTAGAAGGGAATGAAGATTGTTTAAACCAAAAGGGATGCTAAGTAGAGATGGCAGTGGTACCGCCTTCCTTGATAAGGTCTTTCCTTTGACTTTTTACATTACATAATTACAAGTGAAAGAAAGATGGGGTTGGTATTCAGTGACAATGGCGTTAAATGAGATGCGGTTGGAAGCAAGACTGCAGGCCTTCTATGTTGTTCAAATCTAATGAAGGACGAAAAAGATTCATTTTGAGACTTCGACCGTAACGCGCATTTATGATTCCAGCTGAGAAGACTAGTTACAGAAAGAAAAAGAATGAAATTGAAGTGAAAAAGAATTTGGAAATGTAACCTCTCCCTAAGGTCCAGCTACATTCCTTGGATACAGTCCTTTCTGATTGTCAAAAGATAGAATTCCAGGAGATGAGGTAAGGCAAGTGATAGAAATATCTAATATCTACGGCTATCCTTAAGCTTCGCTTTAGAGACTACTTGCCTTTTAACAAGCTATAAATAACCATGCTTTCCAAGGACATTCCTTTCCAAGTAGAGCAAGAGGGCCTGCTCGCTAATAAGTAAAATACCCGGTTATCTCTGACCCTTCTTTCTTGGTTCTTTTCTAATATGTGACCAGAGAACTGGAGATAGGAGAGTCTCTATCATGTGAGATAATTGGGTATGGAAAACTGATTCACATCCAAAAGATTAATGCCAGTGCCTTGATCTTCCCATTGCAGTCAAGAAGGAGGAAAATGGTACCATCGATCATCCCATTCCCTTGTTTGGTTCTTCCACTAGCGTGTGCCAACAAATCATATAAGAAAGAAGCTCGTGTGGTGCATTCACCAGAGGCAACCCGGATAAGGTTCACTCATCAAAGATTGACCAGTTCGTATACTATGATATTTATGATATGGGGACAAAGACGATTTGAATTACACCCTACAAGGAGCTGGTCCAAGCCTTCCTTTACTTATCGCTAGCCGGCCGGGTTACTATCCATTGTATATAATCCATAAAAAGGCTTTCCCCTTACTATTGATGCTTTGTTTTTATAAGGGCTTTTTTGTAGTTAAACGACGCTTCGCTTTCTGCCTCTCATTACAGCTAGGAGCTA
>JAOXNR010000019.1:23643-42750 GCA_028571225.1 Parsonsia alboflavescens
TCTCAAATCTCTCTCGACGCCGAGAATTTTTTATGTGCCCAGGTCGATTAGAGGTTCGGCTTCTTTCTCCCCCACCTAATTCGGCGTTGTCCTCAACGCCCGTGTTCCGCTCGAACTCTTCGATGCGGTCCTTGAATTGCCATAAGTCTGCCTCTCGTTCCCAAGTAGTCTCGATATCGGGGACACCCTTCCACTTGACCAAGTACTCGTTGTAGTTCGGTACTCCTCTCTTCCGTATTACCCGCTTGGCCAGTATTCGTTCCACGTCCTTGTCAAACGATGTCACCACGGCAGTTGGTGCTCGTTTTGCACGACTTGGGTCGTCCTTGTCGGCATAGTACGGTTTTAAGAGACTTACATGGACGACCGGGTGGATCTTAAGCTTCGGGGGCAAATCCAATCGATAAGCAACTCGGCCCACACGGCCGATGACCTTGAACGGTCCCTCGTATCGTCGCACCAATCCTTTGTGAACCGTTTTTAGTGTTTTGTACTGTTGGGGTAGGAGCTTCATCATGACTAAGTCGCCTTCCTCGAACTCCCGATCCCGTCGTTTCGAATCGGCCCACTTTTTCATTCGTTTAGCCGCTTGAAAAAGCGCCACCCGAGCTGCTTCACGTTCCTCCTGCATATTCTTTGCGAACTTGTAGGCAGCGGGGCACTTGCCATCATACCCCGAGGAGAGAGTACTCGGTTGCCTACCCGTGGCAAGCTCAAACGGACTTCGGCCCGTTGATTCACTCTTTTGTAGATTATAAGAGAATTGAGCTACATCGCTTGCCCAATCTCGCTGGTTGGCACTAACGTAGTGCCTCAAGTAGAGCTCCAATAAAGCATTCACCCGTTCCGTTTGTCCGTCCGTTTGTGGGTGAAAGCTGGTGGAAAACGCTAAGTCGGTCCCTAGTAGCTTGAACAGCTCACCCCAAAAATTCCCCGTGAAACGGGGGTCTCGGTCACTTACTATAGTCTTTGGCACGCCCCACCATTTGACAACGTTCATCATGAAGAGCCGTGCGGTATTTTCTGCCGTTACGTCTGGGGGAGCCGGTATAAGGATCCCGTACTTAGAGAACCGATCTACCACCACAATAATCGTACCACACCCGTCCGATTTTGGCAAACAAGTAATGAAATCCATCGAGACGCTCTCGAACGGTTGCTCGGGAACGGGTAGTGGTTGAAGTAACCCCGCCGGTCGCCGTTGCTCGATCTTGTCTTGTTGGCATACAAGATATGTCTTCACATAGGTTTCCACCTGCTTCTTCCTTATCGGCCTAAAGGTCGATCTGCTTTCTATCCCTCATGTTCGGCCAATAGTATGTGTCTTCCACCAATGCCATAGTACGATGCATCCTCTAAAGAAATTTATATTGAGACCTACCTGGCTCTATGAGCGGGCTTATGTATGAGACCAGTGACACCACCTCAAGCGGCGGGACATCTTTCTTTCTATACGCAATTACAAGGGATGGTGATAACCACAACCGAAGCAAAAGAGTCGGGGGTAGGGGGCTGCAGCTTTTTTAAGAAAGGGGGAGAAGACAGACAAAAGCCTGCCTGTCTTACGACAACATAGACTACGGAAGAGGGGATCAGCCAGAGATGGCCGCCCTGATCACTCTTACAGGTACCAGTCGTGGAATTTACTCCGCTTTCTTGCATCCCAATCTAAACTGCCATGGACTTTAATTAAATTAAATAGTATTCTTCGAGAGGTCGGCTTATCGAGAAGTCAGAGACAGATTAATGCGTTCAGTCAAGCGGTTTAGGACTGTAATCTTAATGATTTGGGATTTCAAAGCCACAAGTTTACATGTTGTAATGGGCGTCATGATGGTGTCTTGGTAAAGTAAAGGAGAGAGAAGAAAGAGTTATCCACTTACTAACTCTTCGGATTTACTTAGTGGAGTAGTGCTGATCTCGCCTTCTCATTCCTGTTGCGAGTGCCCTCATGGGTGTGTGTGATGAAGTCTCTTCTTTTCCCTTTTATTCTACTGTAATAGGGCTTGATGTAGATAGTCCAGTAGAGGCGGCTACCTCTCTTATTGTATTTCGATGATCTTTTCTTACCGGAAAGGAAAGGTGAGAGGCAAGGAAGGAAGCATAGGCAATCAAATCTGGACTGACTATTGAAAGATCCGGTCTTCCTTTCTTTCAAATCCCGACAGCAGCCGCCAAGCTGCGGAAGTAGTTAAATCGGCTTCCCATTGCCAACTTCAACATGATTAAAGACGCCAATTTTTCGACAAAAGATAGAGGCGATAGTAGATCCCCCCCTTCTATATCTATATGGTTTGAACAAGTAAGAAAAAATGCATTCTTTGTCTTACTAATTGAACGAGTGAATCGGTTCGTAGCACCACGACCTAACTAGTATTCATCTACGCTAGCATCTCTCTCTTTCTATATGATAAGATATACCTGCTCCTTATTCGAGGGAGAGAATAAACTGTTTAAGCAAGTTAGGAGTCAATGCCAAAAAAAAGATAATAATAAGATGTTGACCGGTTCTAAAAAAAGAGTAGCCTAGTACTGGTTCGCTAGCTGCTAGCTGTGACGAGAGGAGTTTAGGGATTAGCTCTTCTTTACTTTCTGCTGTTAGCAAGATGCAGCTATTGAAAATGCTATCTCACACCTTCTTGTTGAAAGAAAGCTATTTTCGGGGTTACCGCTATCCGAATGAACTACCTTAGTGCCCTCCCCCAAAAGGAAGGAAGCGGAAACCAAGGTTGAAACCTCAGCACTCCTAAAAGCAAGCTTTATCTTATATACGATACCACTAGCGGACGACTATCAGCATCCACCTTCTGCTTTGTAGTAGTAGGAAGAAGGAAGTCTGGAAGCCCCCTTTGTTTGACTATATTATCATATTCAATTCAGTAGTAGCATTAGCATCGAAATATTAAACTGTGATTGCAGACGCTGAAGATGCCACGTAAACTCAAGCCCTTGAAAGGCGTCTGTGTTCATCGAATATCATAAGAGAATCTATCGAAAGGAAGAAAAAAAGCAATAAAAGAGAGAACATCGACTTCTTTCTTACGCCGCCCTTGCCCTTTCATTGATTAGGGGAAGCCCTACTCTTTAAAGCTGCCCCGTTAAGGAGATAGACTGACCATCGACCCTTTGAGAGGTCCGTAAGAGAAAGAGAAAGCCAAAAAGCTAGGTAGCCCTTGACCTTGGTTTTTTTTTGCTTAATCCGCCTTGGTGCCTAAACTTCCAACTGATGACTGATGATGGGAAGGTTAGGATCAAGGGTTCGTTCGATGAGCGGTAAGGCTAGAGACAAGTTCTTGTGCTTTCATGGGGAGAGTATACAGGAATCCTTCCAACCTCTCTCCGGAAAGGAAGAGAGCTCTTTCTTTCCAGAACTTTCTCTCTTTCTATCTAATCAAAGATGAACCCATTAAATTAAATTAAATAGTAGAGTGCTCTATCGACACAGGTTTTTCCTTCCTTTTTTACAGGACTTCCCTCTTTGTCTTGTGTAGAGCAGTTTCTCTCGGATATGGTCACCGCTGCGATTAGACAAAGGTCTATGTCAACTCAGTCTTCTTTCTACCTTCTTCACCGGGATAGGGAACTTTTCCAGGGGCAGACATATAGTATGTGCGGCAAGTGCTACTGCCCCTTTCTTCCTGAACGGGAGGTAGGCTTTGCCCCTCTTAGATTGCTTTTCCTACCCTGGGACATCAAGTCCTCTCGCCGCCACACAGCTTGACTTTTCTTTTTTCTCGTATCAACGGTTTACTCTGCTTATGGGAATGCTGCTTTGGAAAAGGAGTGAGGCCCTATAATGCACTCAGAATACCCGGCGAAAAAGCTGGATCGGTTCACTTCCACACCGCCCTATTTTCTGCTCTTCTCTTAGGAAAAATCCTTTTTGTCTGGGTAGCTTTATGCTCGTAAATTTTCCTATCACTTCCTTTTGAATAAGCTAATAAGATCTTTTGAGGAATCGTCTATCATAAAGACTCTTCAGGTTAGACTAGCAGCCCGTAGACAGGTGGTGTGTTAAGTATCGGTGGAGGGGGGTTGGGGGAGATAGTCTGGAGATCCGGGGTAAGAATGAACAGAAGGCGACTAACCAATCTCTCTTTGAAAGCAGATGCCCGGAGATCTTTGATTCGTAGGGCTAGGAGATCGGTGAAGAGGGCCGGACAACCAAGCAATAAGTTTTTCCATTATGGCAACTCCGAAATTTTGCACTACCACCTTATCCATCCATTACTGAATACGAAAGCAGCTATCCCTAATGCCTTGCCCCTCTCCCTCCAGTCGGGGGCTAAACCCGGGGAGTGAGAAGAGAAGGCAGGATTCAAAGAAGAGCAAGCCGGTACAGATACCTCCGGTTTCAGAGCTGGCACCGGAGAATTTGGTGGCAAAGTCAAGCATCCTACCAAACGAGCAAAATGAAATGAAGCGAGAACAAAAGACCTTAACGGCCTGTAGCGAGCCCCAAAAGGATTTGCTTTCGGCTTAAGCCAGTCAATCTATCCAAGTAATAGGGCATTGTGTAAAAGGGCATTTAGGCCAGGCACTGACCGGGATATGACCTCGTGAGCCCCGAATGGGTAGTCTGGCTAAAAGCTTCTGGGCTGTACGTATCAGTACATCCTCCATCCCCTTGGTTGGTTCTGGAGACTTGGAGAACCCTCTCGTACAGAAGGATGAGCTACGTCCCGGGTGTCACTCTGCCTGGACACTCCCACGGCGCAGTTGCGTGGCAAGCCGACTGACTCAACAACCTTTCTTTTCCCGGACGAGACCCTCTCAGACAGGCATTCTTTTGAAGCTTAAAAACGAAGTCTTTCATCAGCCCGCCCCTTGGTCATAAAACGCCCGGAATTGCCGGAGCAGGGATGGGCCAGAGCCTTGGGATAAGTCGTTCTTGTAAAGTAAATTGTTGAGTATTCTTTCCCTATCAATAGATAATTTAGAAAACCCTATTAGTATTAGTAATAGTAATTCTTTATCTTTGTTTGAAATCGGAGAGTCAGCTAGTACGCTTCTTAGCCAACGAGAATACTGAGGTGCGGTCGCGCGAAATTGGTCGTTTGATTTTTTGGTCATTGGTTATCTATCCATGTTCTGATTTTCATTTTATTTCCCGGGTATTTCCCATATTGGGACGGCCATGATGTCTACTTCTTTTGGTTTTGGCAATTTATCTATCCCTAATTTTTCCTTGTTTCAAGAGTGAAGAAGACTCTTCTTCCAAGGGTGTAAGAAGCTTTTTTGTCCACAGGCAGTAGTGTAGGAGAGGATCGAAAGGCTCAATACAAGGAGTCAGAGTTTTGGTTAGAGCTTTATATTATATATTATAGCGGACGTGGTTGATTTAAAACTAGATTGGCAAGATCTTTTTCAAAAAAACGAAACTCTTCAAAAGAGCGGATATGCGACAGCCCTATAACATAAACATAGAGAGTTGGGATGAGCAACCGATATGCCGATCGGAGTTTAGAGAAAAGGGTTATTTTCTTGACATCTAGTGCTAGTTTCCGGTTCAAAGCTAACAGCTATTCAATTCTCTTTCCATTGAGTTTAAGATAAGAGGGAGGAAGCTCTCCAATTGGAAGGGCTTCCGATTAAGATGAATAATCATCCTTGTTTTAGTAAGGCGCAGCTTGTGAATCTGGAAAATCCTATCTAGCGGCGGACTGATGCCCGTTCTGAACTTTCTAGATATGAATGAGGTTACCATCCTTTAGAAAGATTAGGCGACGATGCATGTCTAGTCTGTCAATGGATCTGTCTTGCAGCGCTAGGCATCCCTACCAGCATATCCCCTGCATCACTAGCTACAAGCACCAAGTCTTCTTAACAGCGCGTGGTGAATACTAAGCGAAACCGGCCTTTATCTACGTTAGCATCCAAACGAACCGAACCACTATAATCCTGCCTTATACACTCATTGAGGCCTTTCCTTTACAAACAAGAGTAGTAATCGCACACGGCGAAGACGTATCACGGTAGGGACTACTAAGGAGATGTACGAGCTTAGTTTAGTGTCCTTTTGATAAGTGAGCCCAGAGTGAAGAAGCTTCCCGATTCGCTACAGCACCTGGAGCGAGGAATCGAAGGAGCTGACCTACCTCACGAAAGACTGACTTCAGTAAACAACCTTGGCTCATTCGATATATACGATATATAGAAGTACTCCCGATGAAGGGAGTAGAGCACCCCACAGGCACCAGACCAAAGCAAAGTGATGAAAAGTCCCCGTCCGGTGTCGAAGGAGAATTGAATCAGAAGGAGTTAATCCAAAGGAAAAGTCGGATACATACGCCAACGCCGCCTTTATAGCAAGATTTTCTCCATGCCTTGTCAGCTCGATTGCCACGTGAAAGCTTTTCTTTCCGACACTGCCTCTTCCCCTCTATCAGAAGATAGCCTTGTGTGGAAGGTTGACTCTTCACTTCTTGCAGATGAAGAGGTTGCTTTAAAATCTTGATCGCTACTTAGTGAGTCGAAATCATTAATCTCTCATCGCTGAGCAGTAGAGTTTGCTAAGCGCTTTTGCGTCAAGGGTGGACGCGTGGATTTCTCTGCCATGTCTGCTCCTTGTTTGCTTGCTTACCATCATCCATATGGTCTGATGGCTATATGTAAATATCCATTCATTACGAAGGTTCTCTACCGGTGGTGGAGGTTATAGGGTCCTTGCTTGCCAAACTCAGTCATACAAGATCTCGTCACTTTGAGCGGGTTCTTGCTATGTACACCAAGACCATTCTCCCCCGTTGACCTTTCGCTTCGCTCCTCTCCCAGCAAGAAAACGGATGCGCGCCCTCTATCTCGTATCTCGGTAATGTCCCACATTTATGTTAGGATATCCCCCGTTTGCGAAAGAGTCAAATAAAAAGAAATAAGGGTAGGAAGCCGTTAGTTGCAGTTGGAAAATAGGTTGGTAAACTCCTGGGGCGGATGAACCTCGTGTGCAAAAACAAAGGGTGGATGTACTGCCTGGAATGAAAGTAATTTTTTATACGATAAGATCTGCAGCGCTTAATGATTCAATCACAGCTTCTACGCGCGGTTATTCAACAGCTTAGAGCACCAACGCAAGGAAGACAGCGGATATTGAAAAAGAGCGCTTACTCTTCTTGCGGCGGAGTTGTTCACAAGAGGCTGTGAATTCAATAGCAGTTTATTCTCAAACAAGGAGACTAGTGCCTTAGCCCTTTAAACTGTGTCAATTCAAATAGCTAGTTCTCGTCGTATCAACAGTAAAGGTATTCAATCGACAACCTCTCTGAGCTAAGAGAACGAAATGGGGCTTCCTCCAAACAGTACTCTAGGAGGGGAAAAGATCCATCATTCCGGTATGTAATATACCCAAAACCAGACTCATACTATCTATTCTTATTCTATGCCCGCGCCGGCCAGCAAAGTCAAGCTATAATGGGTACACGGTCTGGGCATACTTTCTTTTTGATCTTAGCGGCTAGACTTCGAGCCCCCATGGTAATGAGTCACGGGGAGCTAGTTCTATCACTTCTGCCCGGTTGGACCATATGTCGGAGAGAAAAAACTTTTCTTTGTCCGACCAACCTAATGGTTGCCTTATATGAATGCATAGAGTAGTTGGGCGGCTTTAGGCTCCCTCCCGAATTGCAAACCTGAACGCAGCGAAGGAACGCCTTCTTTTCTTTCAATACTAGCTACTAGTGAACACTCTTCTTGTTCACCTTTCAGGCATAGTTGAAATCATGTAAGTTAGTTAGCCTTAGCCTCTCTGTTCTCCTTTTCTTTACAGAAGCGGATTAGAAAGCGCATTAAAAGCTGCTTAAACAAAGCGTAAACGCACAATCAAAGGAAGGCTTCCTTGAAACCACCAAACCTTCCTTCACTCCTGACCTGACAGAAGCTATGAAACCATCCATAGGGTAGGGGTGACTAAGCCCGCGAATCGAATGGTTAAAAAGCCGATTCTGTATACTGACTACATTGCTCCCTCTTGACAGCTTGCTTATGTTAAGAGCTATTGTGTCACTGTCCTTCTCTACTTTCTCTGCCGATACCGAAGACGTTAACTAACCTCTTGACTAACGGCTTGTTTTGTTGACAGAGTGGCTCCGAGTGACAACTAAACTAGTCAACTAGTAACGGAAAGAAGCTATAAAACTATAGGGGAAAGCTATTCTCCCTAAGTCGAATCGGTGGAATGCCCTGCTTCCGGCTAAGTATACAGAGTTAGGCCTACCGTTCGTTCAACCTTAACGGCCTCTATTCTGATCTCTCTTTTCTCCTTTGTTTGCTTCCTTGTCTCGTCTGTCCTTCTCTGCCCTCAGCCTGTCTTTGAGCTCTATCCCGCCCTTCCTTTGGCTTGCTAGCTAGAAGGCGAAGAGCGGTTGACATCGAGAAAGACTAAAGATGGGAGAGCACGCACAGACATCCTCGGAAAAGCACTAAAGAACTACGACATCCCTGATACTTATGCGGTGAGATACCAACCATCCGATATCGCCTACAAAGCTAAGAGGCCACTGGCACCGAATAAGACCCATAAAGAACACTAACCACCACCGGCATATGATGCCATCCGATAAGGGGGCCTCTTTAGGCAAAGAATTGGACCAACGATTCGAATCATTATGCTCGATAAAAGGAAGAACTCCAATAGAAAACAAAAAAAGTACTACTGCTAGTAAGATAGCGATCCAGGCAAGACGCGCACCTCTTCCGCAGCGAGGAAGTTTTCCTTAATAGCCTAATCCCGCCGCGATCGTCTTTAGTCTCTAAACCCTCGTAAGGCCACCTCTCCTCAATCTCTACGATTGCTTGACGCTAATACCATTTTCTATGAGCGAATGCGTACATATTTATTCATCGCCCTATTCGTAATAATTTGACTTTATTCGTTCTTTTTCCACCGGTTACTACTTGCTTTGCAAAGGTATTAATCCCTTCTCGCCCTGTACGTATCGGTTTACTACTTCCGAAGCTACGCCTGTTTCTCCGGCTTTCGCTTTCTTTCCTGTTTGCGAATACCATTTTTAATTCCTTAAGGAAAACTCAGTCAATAGGCCCCTTTCGATTAGTAGGGGGTTCAAGTGCCTAGTCTAACAAATATCTCTCTCGTGTTGGCGGGATCTACCTCCACTGCTGGAGTCATAGCTTATCTATATTCTTATGCCCACCCCTACAAGGTCTTCTAATAAAATGAAGATAAGACGATAACTTATCTATTTATAATTGAACAAAAGCGAGTCTGAATGGTAGTCGTGGAGCATTCCGAGTATTTGCTTTAGGGATCCTTCCTGCGCATCTGCTTCCTTTATAGGAGTTATTGCTCCGGTTCCAGAAGGTATAGCTCTTGCCCGCGGATAAGCTATTAGTTACGCATCTGGCCCAGCCGTCTGTAAACGGCGAGCACAAAATTGCACAAGGGATGATGAATCGTGTTGTATTGAGATGAACCGCTAACCTCTTCTGCCGCATTCGCTCCAACCTGGCTCTACCTGTGCTCAAGCAAGCTGGTCAGTCACTTCAATGCGTTCATCTCCGCACTCTTCTTTTTGTTCAATCCCTTCCAGAAATAGAATCTGTCTGTCCAGTGGAACCAAGCATCTATCTCTTTCATCCTCCCTCTCTTCTAACTCGTACCCCAACCCAATCTCGAATGGATAGAACGAAAAAAACTACAAGCAACTAAATCAACAAACCCTATTCCTGAAGTGAACTCTAGTCGCTCTCGCTCCGCTCATATACGGAAATTTCCGAGAACTCCTAAAGCATTGTGTCTTTGTTGCGCTCTAACAAAGAACCTTAGACTTTCTCTTCCGCGATTTTCTTAAACCTTGCTGGCTATGAAAGTCGAACTTGATGCCTTCCACAAGAATGGTACTTGGGGATCCTCTTTCCATTCCTTCAGGAATAAGAGCGATTGGGAACAAATGGATCTATAAAATGAAGTCAAAATCAGATGGATCGATAGAATAGAGCGATACAAAACACGGCTTCTAGCTAAGGGATATGCGAAAAGGAGTATTGAATTGATTACGAAGAAACCTTCGCCAAGATGACAAAAAAACTCAGTCGCAATTGCAGCGGGTGGACAATATAGCATTTCTGCATGGAGACCTTCAAGAGGAAGTATACATGGCCAGGATTCTCAGACCCAAAGAAAGCGTCTGCAAATGACAGAAATTGATATGGCTTAAAGCAAGCGCCGACGTTTGAGTTCGATCGGTTCAGCACGGCTGTAGAAAGACAGGGATTGAAGAGAAGTCTAAATGACTACTCCTTGTTTGTCAAGCAATCCGCATCAGGTCTCGCTGTTATCTGTTTTTATTTATATTTCATTGGTTTTACCTGATATGATCAGAAAGCCTTTCAATAAAGGTCTTCCATCGTCTATTCGACATGAAAGACCTTGGCAGACTCCAGTATTTGCTTGTGAGGTATCTCAGTCGGTATAGTCCTATCTCAATGCAAATATGCAATAGACCTTCTCTCTCGGCTTGCAAACCAGCTGAGACTCCGGAATCATAAGTTATCAATTGATGAAGGAGAACTGCAGGAGGACCGGTAACGACTACAAAACCTCTATGCCCCCCCTGCACACCTTGACAGCCCTCTTATACCTGAGGCGCCTTTATCTTACTCGGAAACAAGCCTGAGAACTACTCTTATCCCACCGTTAGCCATTATGTTTACCTGGTCAAATGCCGTCGTTTATGATAGGTCTGTCCCTTTGACTCTGTCCGCCAACCCCCTCCCATCCTCTTTTTATTTCATACCTATCGCTCTCCTAAAGAGGATCCGCTTGGGCCATGCCCGACGTCACATCCCTTCTAGCCGTTATTCGTGATTGATATGGTGCCAGTCAATCTCTTTCTTTCCAAGGGGACTCTTTCAAACTTCCAAGAAAAGCCATCTCTAGTAGACCTGCCAATCAATATTATGCCACCTCTTAAATCTTTCCAAGAAGCAGGGAACGTAGTCGCTTTAGCGAAGCTTATGGGGGGACATGAAACCAGAGCGAGAAAGTCCCAGGACAGGGGAAAGATGGGCTAGGATAACCTTGTTCGTGGGATCGCTTCGCTCCTTTCCTTTGGGCACAGGCAAGGCATAAGTCCAAAAGAAGCACGGGCATTTGCTGGGACTTGAATGGGCATGCTAGATAAAGTCCTTTCGATCCTCAGAAAGGAGTCTGCGCTCGCCCATCTCTTTCTATTGATTGTAATTCAAAGTCAAGGTTCTATGCTTGTTCACTAGAATAAGGGAAAATTACTCGACCATAGGGAGAGAGAGTTCACTCGCTTGTTAGAATTAGAAAAGGAAGTCACTGAATCAAGTCAACAAATCCCATTTGATAGTTAACCCCATCATCCATCAATGGAGGAAGGCGTTAAGGTAACCTCAAACCCAGTTGATGAAGGAAGGCATCTCACCAAGGCCTTAGCGCATGCTGCCCACAGGAGCACAGAAGGGGGCCAATTAAGTAATAGCAATGAAGATGGGCAAGTCCTCATCCCCCAAAGTCCTAGCCGCCTCTCTATCTATCTCACTGTGCTTCTAAGGTGACCTAGCCCACTTAGGAAGAGAAAGTCAGCGAATGGTTCCATGGCAACATCAATCGCATTAGGATACTTACCCTTTTTTCACCTTGGGGATCTTAGCCTGACCGGCCTAATGCACCCCTTGGGCCTTGATCGACCCCAGGAGCTCAAGACAAGAATAAGGAAGATGAATGCCAGCCCTTGCTCTTTGAAGCAGCCAATAGGTAAATGTGGAAAGCATCCTTGGATCCTTAGTACCATAGAGCTCATGCCAGACCAGGATCAGGGGGAATCCCTATTCGATAGACCCCTCCGACTCTCATGCACCAAGGCTGATATGCCCAGAAAGATAGAATAGAACCCTGGACTTAGGGCATTACTCGCTCATCTGTCCTCTCGCCAATAGCGCTAACTAGACCGCCCAAGCCAGGCAAGAATCCTCACTTGACTAAGTATCCAAGCACGAGACCAATCCTAGGTTGAACCCTGGCTTATGAGATCAAGGGGGGCAAGCCTTACCGTTGTTGGGCTCTCCCGAAAGCCACGGCATAAGATCTTTCACTGGAATCAGTATCAAGAACCCTGCGAGAATCCACCTCTTTTTTAATGGAAGCTGCTAGCTACCTCAATCTTTCTTGATTGTGTCAACCGGATGTTCACCTGGAGATGGTTTACCAATGGGTTGAGACCCCTACTAATTCTATCTAATCAGGCCTATCAACCTCTGTTCGCGTTGACTTCTTTTTTTTTATTACCGGGGCGCCAAGCAAGAGTTGCAGAAAGACTCCGAGAAAGGAAAGACTAGTAAAATGCCATTCTTTCTGAGAACTTTGATTCACATGGCTCGAAGGCTTGGGTCCTTGCATCTAGGGCAATTGTCATAAACTGCTAAATGAGGTTGAAGACGAGTGTCAAGCTAGCATGCATTACTAGAAAGAGAAAGTGATTGAGCTGCTGCCATTTATACCTATTTATTATACGTATAATAGTCAGCCTCTATCTCTAGGATGTCAGCCCGACTACTAGAGATAAGTTTTCTAAGCTCGCTAGGAACAACAGACTTTGTATACGAAAATAAGACCAAAGGGAACGGGGCTAGGGAAGTCACCTTAATAGGTCCCAGTAGCTCGTAGTATTCAAGATTTCCGATCATAAAACCACCCCCCAAGGGCTCGAGGTAGACTTGGGCCCTATTCATTCATCAATCTATCTTATGCTATATAGAGCATGGGGCACTCCCTTTCGGACCGGGGAAAAGAAGACAGGAGAAAAGACTGTGACTCTCCATATTGGAATGCACCTGGCATTTCGGTTTCACTTGAGACTTTTCCAAATCAACCATTTTCGTATATACATAGAAAAGTGAAATCGTTCTACGAGTACCGATCGGTGCTGAGGAGGGAAAGCCGATTGCATTTTTCAGTGAGAAGCGCAAGGAAGAGCCGACAAAGACAAGCGTTGTATGCATTGGTGTGGAGGCCAACTTCCGAAGGCATTTTTTCGTGTACACGTGTATTAAGCTCGAAGCTTTCTGAAGACGCAGGATAAGCTCGGTGCGAGGCACGCTAGGTGGGTAGCTTATCTACAGAGTTTTACCTTCTTGCACAAGGCAGGGGAACTACCCGATCAAAGAGGATTCCATTCTGTGGCTCCAGAAAACATTCTATATTGCGGAAAATTTCATTAACTTGCCTTCTTAGCTTTTTCAGCTCTTCCAATTGAGTTAGCTCTACTAAACGAAAGAGGACCACTATACCAGCTCTTAAATATTCTACGTAAGCGTAACATCCTCAAACTCGTACTGATGACCTATTTCACTAAATAGAAGAAGTCTTTACTTTGGTTCAAATCCAATTCATGATTCATTCCAGTCTTTAGTAAGTCATAGAATGGGTAGGAGGAGAGGAGGAATTTGGGATATCGATTGCTCGTAGGTTCGTCATTGGCTAAAGGCTCGTTGAGACCTCTTCCTTTTCAGCAGCCTAAGTAACAAGAAAGAGGGTCAAATTCCTTGCCGGATGTTGTGCAGGCTGATATAGCGTATTCGGCTTGAGACAGCACGGTGCTCTAGGCTTTGTTTGAAGGAAGTTCGTTCCATAAGCTTCGCTAAAGCGACTACATACCCTAAATAAAAGACTTTTGAGTAAGTACTCTGTAGACGGAGGTTCGCTTCCTAACCTCTCGCCCTGCTCACCACTCTTCTTTCTTCGAATCCTGTCCCCGCCTAGTCCCGTTCAATTGCTATTCAAACGAGTGCGATTTACTTCCCTACAGTCATAATAGAGGGAAGGGGCGGTCAACTCCGGCAGACCTCACGAAGCGGAAGTAAGCGCAGAGATGGCACCGAGCCTTTCTTTACTTTACAAACAGCTTTGACTTATGTTATGAGATTCTGGACTGTCTTTCTGTAATAGCTTAAGCTTAGCCCTCACTCGCATTCGCCTAATCGAGCAGAACGCCACTCGGTGATCATCCTACAACCGGTCTCGCCTATAGTTAGAGTGTCGAACACACATAAGTATAGGTTTTGTTGTCCTTACGACGGTTGTCAAAGACCGGATCTTTGCACTTCGCGACCCTATCCGAGTTTGTGTTTAGTACCAACGTCTCATAGAACAATTAATCTATCCATACGAGCTCCGGCCCTCAGCAGTTCGAAGCGTAGATCTATTCTCAGTTGGTTATCTTACTAGAATCTTACTAGAAGAAGAGAAGCTTTTAGGATATGTCTTGAATAAAGGGTGGGTAGTAGGAAGCTCCAATCCGGCTTACGATCAAAGGCGCGATATCAAGTACTGCTTTCTCTTCCTTCCTATTCATTCCTATCTTAAGTATGTCACTTCCGGATAGCTAGATTCGATAGCAGCTACTTCTGCTTCTTCTTTTCCTTCTTTTTTACTTAGGTTTTTCAAAAATCTCGTATTTTCATTTCTATATGCCCCCCTAGAAAGTGAACTAGAAAGAAAAAAAGCGAAAACCTAAAGCAGTTTAGCACATCCCGATGGGAATGGAAAGAGAAAAGATGGTGGTTCTTATCCGGATAGTATTCCAACTTCGGAGGTCTTTCATCAACCAAAGAAGGGCGCTTTCCTACGCTTCAAATGCCATATAGATATCACCGCCTGACCTTCGCTTCCTAACCTCACAAGGAGGAGAAGGGGGACCAAGAATGAGGTTAAGTGCACCTTCCTGAAGGGGAGATCGTTGGTTCAAGTATTCAACTTATGGAGAAGGCCCAAGCGAAGATCGGCACGAGACTTTTCTTACTTACCTTATATATTTCAATTGAGAATTGGAAGCCGTGTTCCCGACCCCAAGACAGAGACTTCCCTTGACAACGAAATAGCAGCAGACGCACCCCAAGAGATATACTCCTCAAAGTAGGCCAGACCTTCCAACGGTTCCTTCAGTAGGGGAAGAAAGTTGTCTTATCCCCCTTTTTAAAAGAAAGCATTGAAGAGGTAAGACGACTAGTAAGAGCAGGAAAGAAAACTAAATTTAGAGATGGGATTCATACCCGGAAGCGGGGAAGAAAAGGTTTAGAATCTTGGTTTCAGGTGCAGCCCAGAATAAGCTGAAAAAGAATCTATCCCCGGGAGTGACATATTAAAAGGAAACTTCCTAAGGCGTAATCCCAAGCTTAGGGGGATAGTTAAGATACCCACGAGCAGATGTTCTCAAATAGGCAGGGACGCTATTGAATCCCTTCTTTCGGAATAGAATGGGCACTTATATTAGATATACCATTTTAACCCAAAAAAGGAGCCAGAAGCGAAGTTCCATGGTAGGACCGGTGGATGAAGCCTAGACTCAAGGCCTAACGGATACCAGCGCCCTATAAGCCCGCCATATGCTGGGGAGGTAGACGAAAACCCCTTTCCGATAAGGGTACCAGTTAACCAGCTTAAAAAGAGTTAGAGGCTTCGGCTTTTGTCAATGCCTGTCCATTTCCTGTTGTGGGCTGGGTTTTCAGCTGGCTTCTCAGTGTCACTGTAAAAGTGACTGTGAGTCTTTGGATCATTTGTTCACCAGCTGTCCGTTTACTGGGCATTTATGGTCGTTCTTTTGTGGTTTTCTTGGCTTGGCACAGGTGAAATTGCAATCTATCAGGCTTCAACTTAAGTTTTGCTGGCTCCAGAAAGGGTTTTATATTTATACAAGTTGCTGCCGTCTATAATCTGTTGGACTATCTGGAAGGCTAGAGTTCATTCTTTGATGGTCAGTGCGCTACTCTAGTTTCAGTCAGAAAGGCTGCCCTTGATGAACTTCTTGTTATATCTAAAGCAAGAGGATTCGAGGTGTTATTGCGAGATTGTGGCATTTTCTCCACACTTTCTCTTCCTCTTTAATCCGTGCATAAACCATCCTTTCTGGCTGTTCGATGGCGCTGTTTTGATAGGAATGATCTTCTTGTTCTTAATGTAGATAGGGCCTCGAAGGGGAACCCAGGACCAGCTGCCATTGGTGGAATCATTCGACATAGTGATGGTCGATTCATTGCAGGCTTTCATGGATTTTTTGGGCAGAAATCAAAGAATGAAGCTGAAATTCAAGCTATGTACCGTGGTGTTCAGCTTTGTCTCTCCCTTGATCTCAAAGAAGTTTTGGTCCAGAGTGATTCGATGTTTCTAATTCAGCTATTGGCGGGTGAATTTCCAGCTCCTTGGAGTTTCTATTATGGTGTTCGATCTATCCTTCATCTGGTTGCGGCTCACTCCTTCACATTTGTTCATATCTACCGGGAATAAAACCAGGTTGCAGACAAAGCCTGTGACTGGTCAGGGAAAATTCAGATTATCTAATTCGCATTACGGGGTATGATAGGCTTCGGACCATATAAATAGGTCTGTTGAACAGAATCCAAGTCGAATGTCTCCCGACCTTACGACCAATGTGAGAAATAGACTGGATTCCTCCTATCAAGCCCTTGCCAGGGAAGCGGATATGCCAACAAGGGGGTAAGCTAAGCTTTACAAAGACACTCTCAATTCTATAAGAAAGGGTGGAGTCGACTCGTACTTTGCTAATGGGAAAGGACGCCTTAGTGACTCCCCCTGCTACTCAAGAAAGATGGTATCTAAGATAGTGGCTCGTGTATCTGTTCCAAAGTCCATTAGGGGAGGCCATGTCTTTTGATAAAAGAATATCTTGTTCTCACTCCATAATGGGATGGATAAGGTTTCATTCAACTAGTCCAATGCCTGGTCTTTTGCTTTGCTTTGGCAGCTGCTATTCTTCCTTTCATCGAGTGGCCTAACGGTTCCTTTCCCTAATTTCATGTTCTCCCTACTCTAATAAATAAGATCAGGGGATCCCTAATACCTGCTGTCAGTTTGTTTGTTAAAGTCAGTCAACAGCTGTTCTTTCTCCTCTTCTGACTGTCCTTTTGTGGTTGTGCCTGCTGGAACCATAAACTCGTGGGCAGATGAGGTAAGGTTGGCAGAATAGGCCAATAAAGAAAGAATATGGAATCCCCGGCTTTGAAAGGAATTGGTAGAGAATGACTGGAGGCCGTTAAGGCTTTTCAGTGCATGAGGAATGAAAAGCGGAAAGAGCTTATTCGTGAAAAGAAAAGAATGGAGTTTTTTTTACTCTCCCAAGAGCTTATGAGTGCACAAGAGCTGATATGCCAACAGCTTCTTCTCAAGCGGCGGATTCTATAACACCGGATTTGCGGCATCGGCGTATTCTCTTCCTGAGACACCTTCCTCCAGGATAAGTAAACCTTGCCTTAGGTCAATCCCTTTTTGAACAACCTCTTATGATTGATTCACTTCCTCCAGCATTGGCTTCCTTCTTACCTATGATATCCCCAAGAGCTAATTCGATAGCAGTTGCATCGGAGCTAGCTTGGAAAGAGATGAGGCATCCTTATTTGAGCCGATCGTTAGCGTATTTCTTCTTCTCGAGTGAAGTAGCTTACTCTTGCTCTGTGCGCTAGGGAGGGTATATAAGACTATGCTTAGTTCTAATTTATGTTTGCGCTGTGTGAGTTCTAGCTAGGAAGCAAGCGCCGCAAAGGGTTGACAGGGCAGCTCGACTGGTAAAAAAGGAGATGGTACCGAAGCGGGAGGCTCGTAGACGCTACTAGTGCAATGACTAGTCTAATCTCTTTTCTCTACGTGAACTTTTCTTTCTGTAAACCCGGTGTGTTATCTAAGTCTTTTAACTAGTCCAATGGAAATCTCCTCTATTGCAGCAAAAGTAAAAAAAAAGGTACTCGCTTGCTTGCCTAAAATTCAAATCCTTACTAGCCGAAGTAAGGGACTTTCTTACTGGAGCATACATAACGGACAAGGACTGAGAAGACTATTCTTAGCCTGTTATTCAAGAATCTTTCCTCAGAATGGATGATGAATGGAAGCGAGATTGGATTCACGTATATAACAACTACAGATTTGATCCCTTTCTCTTAGGGAATCTCGACTAGACGAGGGAGATATAAAGGCAACGTTGACGCTACGAAAAAAAAAGTAATTGCATACTTATTATAAGCTTATTTTACTAGACAGGTCTCCTTTACCGGGGGGGTTCACACAGAGAAGTCTTGCTTTTAGTCCATTAGTGACAGTAGGAATGCCATTCAGTCAGTAGGAGTTCAGTAGGTCTTCCAAACGAAGGAGTAGCAATCCGGTTAAAAGCCAGTAGCACGCTTGTTAACACGTATGGGATATAGAATCTCTCTCGACCCTAGTATAGTAGGACGGTCTCAGTCCCGAGAGCCAAGCTGAAGGTTTTAAGTCTTGAATCCGCCTGTTATCGGATGTGCACGGACCTTGAAAAAGAAAGAAATATGCTTTGTTTATAGGCTTGCTGCTGAATAAAGATATATATAAGAATTTTTCCCAGACCAGAAGGGCCAACCTAGGCTAGAGAGCAGTCTTTCCCTTAAAGGGAAGAGTTGGTGGCACCAGAAATTCGCACTGAGGTTTTACCCAGAACTATAAGAGTAATCTTCAAATTCTTTCCCCCTGTGATAAAATAGCATATGCTTCACACACATCGTTCTATCTCCTCTCCTTACAGTCGAGTGGCCATTCGCCAACTCTTTTGACTGGGGCTAGCTCGTGGGAAATGATTTAGCATCCAATGGCCTCATCGCTCACGCCACCCGCCCAATAGCTTCCTCCTATTCCGATTCCCCAATCGCTCAGGCTCAGTTCATCGGATTCTCTTTCAGTAGAAGATTCTCGATTCGCTTTGTCTTAAGTGCATGCCTGTACGAGAGGGGCCCTTTTCCTATATTATCTATAGGCCTACGCTTAAGAGTCGTCATCTTTAATTATTAGAAAAAGAGAGAGGGGATCCTTTAGGTTCTTCTGTCTTCTTTCCGCTTGTCAATTCTTGGTGTAATACTAACTCGTAAATTATGGGTGTCAGAATTTTTCACTGATCAGGTGTTATCAGTCTCATCCGTGTAAGAATTAGGAATTCCTCTTCCAACTCGTCCCAGAATGGGCGTTATGGCAAAGAACAAGAAGAAAACAAAAGGAGAAATTTGTCCAATAGTAACAAATGGTGCCTCCACAGGTTGACATCCGATCCAACCTAGTAGTAAGCAATCCGCCAAAAGCAACCAAAATATTCCTTGGTGAAT
>JAOXNR010000020.1:0-16472 GCA_028571225.1 Parsonsia alboflavescens
CTTTGGGGTGATTTTTTAGTACAATCGTTTTCACACTATTTGTTTATTGGTGGAAATCAACCCGAATTCCACAACACAGTATACCAATATTAATAAGTCAAAAACAATTCGTATCAATGAAGAAGATTACTGTTTAAGACAAATTGATTCTTGAATATAAATATAAATATATATATATATATATATATCACACACACATATATATATATATATATATGTATATGACACCAAATTAAATTTTTATCTATATATAATTCCTTCTGAATTTGATAAAAATTAGAACAGATAATTAACTTAATTAGAAAGTAGAGCAAATCTAACTTCTAGGTACAAATTCAATCATATATATATCCTAGCCAATATATTAGATATATTGTGTATATTGGTATATATATACATCATTCCTATAGTTTCAAAAACAAAAACAATCAATGTGAAACTAATGAATAGCTTCTTCTTCCTCCAAATTGCCGGACATCACTTCTAAGTATGATCAGTCATAAGTCATTCATTCTGCAAAATAAAATTACATACAAAATCAGATCATCATCAAGAACGTTAATTTCCATATGAAATCCTGATTACATATATGTATATATTTGTACCTTCAAGATTAGCTTAATATAGCTCTGGTTAACCCTAATTTTCTTGAGCATAAAAGTCAATAATCTCCTTGAGATTGAGCTGAAAGAAGGAAGAGCTATCATTCTGCATCAGCCAGAGCATGTGCTCGAACAAAATTGCATCAACATCCACGAATAACACTCTCTTTGCTCCATTCATCTTCAGTACCCTTCCCAAATTTTCTTTCTTCACTATATCAATCAGAACCCGAAACGGGCTTTCTTGCAACACAAATTGCTCTACCAGGAACTCCCTTTTCTCCTTCCCCACCACCACCGTCACCAGATCATCAGAGCTGCAGTCTTCCAACAGAGGCCGGTAGCCTAGCCGATGAGAAACCAAGTACCGCCTTCTTAAGATGGAAACTGGTAGAATATTCATACAATCCATTGGGAAAGCTTAATTGATCTCTAGTCTCTTCCTAGAAGGGTCTATAAGAGATGATTAGCTAGCAAATATTTAACCCTATTTATAGGATTTTCTTGGAAGTCTTTGAGGTCTCTTTGACTATTGTGTTGTTCGGTTGGTTTGCTTCCTCCAGAGTGCAATATGGGAAAAGGTACTCATTAGATGAAAATGTCATATTCAATGGCTGCCAACGGCTAATGAAGATGGATAGGTACAACTAGAAAGAAGCATAATTTTGAGGGGGGTTGCATCAATGTTTTATTGTGGTCTGCATTCAAGAGAGCCGTTGCAGTCCAAAAAGGTTTTTTTTTTTTTTTTGGGGCAAAATTTACTCCTTTTTTTTTATTTAACGGTGTCCAGGTCAGTTTACACGTTCCACTTATCCAGAAGTTTATTGGTGGGATTCGACCTCGAGACTTATGATCTGCACACTCGTCACCTCATCCACTAAGATGTCCTTGAAGAGGCTTGGCAAAATTTACTTCCTCTATCTTTATTTGTAAGTCATTTATCGTGATTTGTCAAGGTAAAATTTTTTTCCCCTCAAAATGTCCTTATGGAGAAGGACATTAAAAAAGAAAGATCGAAAAATATTTTATGAAAAGAATAAGTAATATTGAAAAAAATAAATAAAATCTTCCTAAAACTACCAATAATAAAGATATGGAAAGTGAGCTCAAATGACTCATAAATAGAAATAGGGATAAAAGGAGTATGCAAAAAGCAATATGAAAAATTATTCAATTAAAGACCTTTAAACCATACGAAGGACATTATTGTAATCAATATACAGTTAACTCTATGAAAATATATAAAGGTGTAACTTTATGTGAAGTATTTCAATGAATTTTATAGCATTTTAGTATTATGCGCATGTGTGTACATGGTTGTCTTTATATTTTTTAAAAATTATGAAATTTTTGAACACTATCTCTCTCCCTCTCTCTCTATATATATATATATACATATATTTATATATATTAATTCCCACGAGTTATTAACCAATTTAGTCTCAAACTATAATCTTTTGGAAGTTTTAGTAACTAAAGTTTTTTTTTTTTTTGACATGTTTAGTCCTTAAACAATTCACATTTTGACCATTTTGATCGAATTCTTCATCAATTTCACCAAAATTTGAAATCATTTTGGCTAATCCAGTCGACAAATGACAAGACTAAGCAAAATGAAATTTATGGGGTATAGTTTAAGGATTGAAGTGACTCTAAATTCTGATGAAATTTGTTAATAATTTGGTCAAAAGGATCAAAATAATCAAAATGTAAATTGTATAAGGATTAAACAAGCTAAAAAAACACCTTTAGAAACCAAAACTTTCAAAAGAATATAGTTTAAGGAGTAAATTGACCAATAACTCTAATTCCCATTTGAATGTGAACTTATGAAAAGGGTATAAGATAGATGATCGAACGTGGAAAAGGACGTCGGAACGGTAGGCCAAGGCTTTTCCTAAATGTGAGTGGGGAGCGTTTTGTGATGGGTAATGACACTTTAACGATTATATATATATATATATGATGTGATGATACTAATTATACCATACCATGCTTGCAAGTAAGTCACCAAATCTGTAATTATGGTTATAAAATCACATTTTATTACTATTAATTAGTCTTTTTCTTCTGATTTATGAAATTAGCAGCATCGTGGAACGTGGTGGGGATATATCGGAAAATGATTCTTACCAACCTAATCCTTAATTTACAGGTGTAGATGCACGTAGAAACGTGGGTTTAGATCAAATTCTTTGAAAATACATTTATTTAAAAATATCAAGAAAACAATGCTTATCTCCCTCGATCCGAAAGTGAATGGACCGAGCTATTTCTAGTTTTAACTATTTGATATACCATTAAATATAGTCATTTGTCAAATTATATTTCTAGATTTTTATTCAAAAAATGGAAAAGGCATACAATATACTATTATAAATACATACCCATTTTTTATGTCATATTTATGAACCGCACACATGGAGTAAATGTGAAATAATTATAGAGGCACGATCTCCTTTTGTAAAGTTTCTCAATGATATATTACACCAACTGTTATGCGCTCATAATTAAGAAACCGTTAGTCATTAAATATGACTATTTATCACATAATAAATAGTCTTTACACCATAATAGTCATAGAATAATTGTGGCACAGTTGTCAAGGCATAAAAAGCTGTTCCACATTGATAAAAAGACACGGTTGATAAGACTTTTGAGATTTTTCTATAAATAACTTCAAAACACACCTTTCAAGGTATGCCACTTTAAAGTCCTTACTTACAAATTACTTCTTTATAATTCCTCTTATCTAGCTTGAGCATAGGAGGGAAATTGAGACTACCTTCCACAACCAATTTCCTTCAAGCATTTTCTTGCAGACTTGACCTATGAAGATTCCATCCCAGTCTCATTTCGATCCGATTCATGTACTCAATCATTCTATCATATCACTGTTCAAAATTGATTGTTTTATTTCCTAAATCAATAAAATTTTTACAAAATAATTGATATGTTATGTTCAAAATGAACTGAGTCAAATTCATCTAATAAAATTTATTCAATTCAAAATGACACATTTAATTTTGAACTAAGAGAGTATTTGTTTTATCACTTACTAACACTACATGAAAAAAGGAATTTTCTGGCAGATTTTTTTGACGGCTCAAAAACCAGTCAGGAAATTACTTTCTTAATGGATTTTTCTCACTTTTTTGATAGACTGTCAGGAATAGAAGGAGTTTTCTAGCTGTTTGCATTGAATTTTCTAGTATCTGAGGGGTCAACAGAAAAATAAAGTATTTTTTAACATTTTTTTTTTGTTGTTTCAAAAAAAGTCAAAAAATATAAAATAGGTGACCAATCCCACATCATTTTCTAAAGTTCTTGTAAATGAATTTGTTTTGTATATAAATCCATGAGTATGTTATTACTTTTTAAGATCAAGTAAATAATCATTGACATTATCATTAATTTGACATTACTTTGATTAATTTAATCATTAATATAAATAATATATTTTTATATTTATTAAATAATTAAATTAAATTTTCGAATATAAAAAATTGTAAATTTAAAATAAATTTAAAAAAAAAGAGAGAGAGAGAGAGAGAGAGAGAGAAAAAACTACCAAAAAAGGAATTAAAAACTATAGTAAACTTTTTTGAAAATTCTACTGGAAGTTTCGGAAAACTACCTGAAAAGTCCCTGCCGGAAATGGCATTTTCTTTCAGTCATAACCATTAGAAATGGATGATTTTAAATGTCAAAAAATACTTCTTGCCTTATAAGGTAACAAATTAAAATAGAAAAAGACTACTGCTAAAAGAAATAGTTTTAGAAAGAAAAAAAAGTGATAAATATTTATCAAATTACATAAAATAACATATATTTTCAAAAAAATGATAGAATCGTAATGATATATATATATATATATATATATATATGAATATGCATACATACATATAATTAAAGGAAGGAAAAGGGAAAAAATCTTACATAAGAAGAAAAGCTATTATAATCGACAAGAGGCGCAAAAAGAATTTGTAATTTTGAGCTAAAGCATTAAGATATATTGGATAGAAAGTTGTTTTTTCAAAAGCACTCAGTATTTTTTTGACTTTTATTTAAATAAATATACTTTTAAAAAAGTACTCATTTGTACGGATTTGAATGTTCGTGTTGAATTAGTTAAATTATATTGAACGAAAGATTGACTTAGTACATTTTCAATATAACAATATTGATTACTTTGTAAATTTTTTATTAATTTAGGAGATAACATCTAATTTCGAACAACTAAAAAAAAAAAAGAAGAGAGAGAGACATAATTTCGAATGGAGAAAATATGATACTTAGTCAATTTCTTTTTAAATTACACTCTATCAATCTCTTACCCTCAATAAGTGAACACATATATAACGAAAACAATAAAATTAATTAAATACTTTATTTATTCGTCTTTAATTATGTCTTATTTACCATCATTTTTCTTATATGCTATTACTTTTCCACAATTTTTTCAATTCTTTTCAATATTGCCCATACTTTCTTTATCTCTTCCTAAAATATTTTTATTTCTTTCATTCTCAATATTCTTCTTTTATAAACTATTTTATAATTAAGTGTGGAGTGAGTATATATATCGTATCCTCGCATTCACATCAGTCATTTGGATACACCAACGAGGCAATGACATCGAATCAAATCATTATAAATACAATATCAAATCAAATGATTACTCTCTCAATCCGAAAATTGAATGTCTCATTTTTTATTTTGATCCTTCCGGAAATGAATGTCTCATTTCCTAAATCAGATAAAATTTTATTAAGAAAATTAACATTACAACTTAAAACTACACTAAATCAAACATTTTTCCTAAAATACATGTAGGTTAAAATGGTTCTAGTCCCATAATCCCATTCAAGGTGGCTTCAAAAATATTCATAATATATATCCAAACAATTAATATTTATATAGATGGCAGTAGTAAGTATATGTAGCTATCATATACCCAAGAAAGAAGAAAATAAAAGACGAATTAATGTCCCTATCTCTCTCTCTCTTAAATCATGACTAATTCTGTACGCGGCTTTGCTTAGGTTCTAAGCTAAACAAAAACAGCTACTGTAAGTATTGCGCAATTTAATTTGGGCTTTGGTGAGTCTGTCTGTCTCCAGCACCGTCTTTTACCCTAATTGGCGTTCTCTGCATCTGCAAGACTACAACACTTCAAATTCATACTTCATTTAAATGGTTTAAAACTTAAAAATATTAATTTTTCAAAAAAATTAATGTTAAATTATATATATATAAACTATTTTTTTTCTCACCTTTTCTTTTATCTAAGAACTTTACCTCTTAAACAACAATTCATTAATTGACTAACGAGGAAGTACTCTACACATTTGGTCCCTAATTAGGTGATGCACATCACCTGATTTATAAGTTCTCCGAACACACATAGATGGTTGGCAATTGGTATAAATATTATTTTAGATCACTTATAAAAGAAAATTTGTTTAAAAGTAGATCTGATTGAGTTATATTTTACTGGATAATATGGTATAATCTATACCTCAAGATCTTCTATACCATTTTCTATATCAATTAAAATAATATAAGAAGGATCTAGTATTCCCTATATGGTTTAATTTATCCTTTTAGAGTTTCAATTTATAAAATATATCTTTAAAAAAAAAAATAATAGATATTTATTTTTTATGAAGCATATTCTAGTAACGGTATAGAAGATCCCGAGTCAGATGGAGCATATTATTTGTTGAAATTAGTCCAAGTCGGCATTATTAGCTGGAATCTCCTTGCAAATCCAAACGAAAGGCTTGATAACATATGCTAAATTCCTCTATGTGACAAATTCTAAGGTATATTAATTGCAGGAACCGACTAAAACAAACCGGCAGATTAATTTGCATATCTACCACTTTTTAAGGTTTTTTAAAAAAAAAAAAAGAACTAATTTTTTAAATTAAGTTTTGCTCCATTAATAATAATGAAACCTGATCCTATTAATATAATCATGACTTTTTAAGTATCACCAAGATTGTTTTACCCCCCATCTTATTTAAAGTAAATCTTGTGTGTCAAGTGCTTGATCTTAATTAATAAAGTAATTTCACCTATTAATTGTAAGTCCAGCTCCATCCATAACTAAGATAACATAGATTCCAATCAAAGTTAAACGTCTACTCAAGAATAAAATTCATGAAATTTATTGAGAATTTTACTTAATTGATCAATGACCCAAAAAAGGAGGAAGATTGATTTTTCCTAAATTTACAGGAGTTCTCAAATTTTAAGGGTGAAGAGTTGAACAATCTTTGAGTGTCCTTAAAGCTTAGTTTTCATCTCCTCAGTAGTTTTAGCTTGGACTTTTGCCTAGTTTTAAGAAGTATCGTACCTTTTTATTATTCATTAATAAAGAGATCCATTTTTCCCCAAAAAGAGTAGAGTCCTTCAATTTACTGATGAAAATAACGATTTTTGCCACTACCAACGACGTAATCAATCATAATTCTTGACGAGTGATGGGAGCTTTTGTTTTTGGTTCACATCCCATCAAGGGAAACTGGCAAATTTGCTTGCTTGACAGACTTGGAGAAATTAAATCTGGAAAAATAGTGTTTCTTTTTGGCAAAAAAAAAAAATTGGAAAATATATACCACTGCATCCGCACTCAATAGAAGAAGAAGAAGAAGAACACTTTTACATTCTAAGAATCCTAGAAAAGAGAGAAAAGGTTTACAAATTTTGGTCGGGTTATCAGAAGTGAAAAATACTTGCCAAATGGAACGAATGTATCCTAAAGTAAAACCCTGCCGCCTAAGGCAAACAGATTATGGCTATCTCTCTAACCAGCCATATTCCAATCTCTGGAGGGAGAAAAACCTAAGCAACTAAAAGAAGATTAAAAGGGCAAAAAAAAAAATACATGTGAAAAGCGGAGAAGATACTAAAGGAAAGGGGAGGGGAAAAAAAGAAAAGAAACCGACAACCTCTCGAAAAGAGAATAGGAGCCCCTATAATCTGCCTGTTAGCATTTTGAAGTCAACCTCTAAAGCTTTGTTGCAGCAACTCGGACGAGTCAAATACTCAAAGCAACATTTTCATGTCAATTTGGATGCATTTTGACTGCAGGGTTTCCCCACCCCATGTTTGCATACATTTGGATGTTTTGCATTTGTTGGCCAGCATTACTGTAAGGGATCGCAGTTCGATCGATTGGACTACCATTGTCGTCTGATGAATCACTCGAACCGCCTTGGGAAGTTGGACTCCCTGCCATCACAGGATTGCCAAAACTTAACATATTTGGGGCAGCTGGAGCAGAGGCTGGAGTGGGTGACAACCCAGATTTCGGTTTTTTTCCATCTGCAATGAAGCTACCTACAACCACCTGGAAGGGAAGTAACATTGTTGATTAAAGATGAGTATGCCCATGGAGAAGACACCGTAGAGAGTGCACTAGTACAATATACCTGTACTGGTGTGGCTGCCATAAGCATTCCTGCAACTCCACCACCCAATACTCTACCATCTGACCCTGCCAAAGATACACTCAGACCCCCAGTTCTACTACGGCTACCGTTGTTTTCTGACAGCAAAAAGGAACCTGACAAAGAAATAATTTCAAATCGACCCTGCAAATCAAGAGATATCGCCATCAATAAGTAATGAAATAGAACCCCAAGTAGAAAAAAAGATTATGAACAAAATCCTTAGTTTGTTTCCATAGATTCTTCCCACGCATAGATGAAAAAGCTTCCCCAGACCTTATTAATCTAATGAAAGTACATTACCAAACAAATTATAAGCAGAAAACAAAAACAAAAATGCTGCAGATGCTACACCAGCAAAAGCTTGTCCAACAATTCAAGTCAATTGAAAGATGGCATTTGCTATGATGGACTGCCAATGGAGCTCACTTTTTAGATTTCTTTTCAAATAAAAATAATTTTTAAAAAAAAAGGGATGCATGGATTGTATCCTATTGTCTCCAGGACAGTCAAAGGAGTATACTATGTCAGTGCTCCTTTTTGCTCCTCCATTATTCAGTTCAATCCAATGCATTGCACACGATGAATGAAATAGTTCATCTTTTGCATGCACAAATCACCAAAATCTGTTGCAAACAATGAAAACCAAGGGAATCTGGTAAACTAGGTTTATTATAGTTTTAAACATAGCATGTGCGTGTTATGATAAGCTGATTTTTCTTTATAACCAAAAGAAGGAACCTTATCCTCTTTTAAGTTCGAATTAGTATCAAAAGTGTCAGTTTCAGACCAGATGTTCCTCCAATGGTCAGATGCCCTTAATAAGGAGAGTTAAAAATTTAATACATATATGTGGTTAAATATCTCTTTACTTTGAGGTCTTGCATCCCACTCACAACCCCCCTTAAACTTCAAAAGAATACCTTTTTCAAGATAATGTGAATGAAAAGTTTCAAGTACAATTAACCTTTGAAAGGATGAAAAACATCATCCAAATGGATAAATAAGAATTTATCAACTTGGATCCTCTCATATTAAAAACAATTAGCATACTTGCAAGAAATTTGCAATATAGATGCATTCATTTTTTCCTCAGATGTAATAGAACAGTAACTACCATCAAAGTGGATACATCCAGAAAGACATGCCAAATCTATAGAATTCCAATGTTTTGTTGATATGGCCTTTTCTTCCTAAGGTCGAGAGGTTCAAAAAGATCTACTAATAAAATTATGAAGGAACTACAAGTTATAATGCTAAACCACCTGGTTCTCCCAATGGAAAAATGAAATCTGGGAACATGTTGAAAGATTATACTGGTTAACAAGAATTTAAAGCGGGATATAGAACCTAGATGATTTACATACTGGTCAAGAAAAGGTATTTTCAGTTGACAGGAATTAAACATCACCAAGTAAGAATATAGGACTTTGATTTAGAAACGCATGGTATGAAGTTCTTATCTTATTACAATGTCAGCCACTCTTATCCATGGGGTGAAATTAGGCTAGAATTTGGGTGCATCATGGTAACTTGATTTAATTCAGGGATCATTTTTTACGGCTAACACTCTTAGACATGCATCAGGTGTGGGATAATTTCTCAAGCTTCTCATGCCCATATAGTGATATACAGCATCAGCACTTAACGGGGAGAAAGAAAAAAATAACTCCCTAGAATAACAAAACATTTAACTCTACTGAGGAATATCTCAGTCCAATGCAAAAAAAATTGAAGCAGATCAGTTCAAGAGCTAGCACTTATCACATAATGGCACACTGGTCAAGTGGAATATTGTTTCATATTTTCAACACCTCATAGTAAATCAACACCACTGTATACCACAAACCATAATATGTACAAGGCTATGGGTGTATTTGGACCAGGGTTCAAAATTATAAAATTAGAAAGTTGTTATTTTGTAGTTTCTAAAAATAAGGGACTTAAACTTTTAGAAACTAGATGTCTATTTGGACAAAGATTGCCAGAGGAATTTTCTAGGAATTTAAAATGGCATTTAAGACAAAAAAAAAAAATGTCCTTCATTTCTTTGATTAAGTGACAAAAATATCCCTACATTCTATCAAATTTTTAAATTGATGCCATTCAATCTTCATCTATGCAAGACTGCAACTATCCCAAGAATTCATCTCTGTTACAGTGCTACCTAAACTAATCTTGAATAAACCACTGTTATGAGCCCTATACAACCACAAAATTGTCCTCTTAGAGTTAGATCTGCAGCCTCATTTTGTTTTTTTTTTTCACTTTCATGAAATCTTAGATCTTCTTATGCAACTTTGTCGAACCCAAAATGCAAAAAAGCCATTTGTATAAATAGCTGAAAGTGGATCAAAAAGAACCCGATATAGTGGTCACATTCAATGGAGAAAGTTATTCATTTTTCACCTTCATAGGCTTTCACTCAAATGTGATCTAGCCATTCTTTTGGAAGAAGCCTACCTTATAGAAAAGAAAAATTGCCAACCCATGCCACCTCAGAGCTTCAACGAGGAGAACACATGCTTAGGACAGTATTGATTGGGTTGAGCAAAATGAAGAGAATAATACAGATCTACGATGAACCATCAATGACTCAACTTTTCAATCGAGCATTATTGATGTATATTTCTCCACTGAGAGAGATGAATCAAATGTTTGATTCTTTATTTTTTCTCCTCGTTATGCTTCTTTCGATTTCGGTTTGAACATTGACGAAGAGATCCATCTCCAAAGCACTGATAAATGTGGGTAAATGAGTAATTTCATACAAAGATACAGGAACTTATAAAAAAATTGAACCTCGAAAGAGGTTGGAGCTCTCTTCTATTTTTCAAGTTTTTTTGGTTGAGTTCTTTTAAATGTTTTTAAAAAGAAGGGTAAAAATACTTGTCCAAATAATTTTTCTTTTATTTCTCACTTTTTAAGAGACTGAAAGGGAACTTCCCAAATGCACCCTATATGATTTTAGAAATTTTAGAATTAGAAACTAATCTATAAGCTTTCTCCATGTGCATCATTCACGTGTTCTTTTCACATTCTAGCTTTATTTAGCTCCACATCACTTAATTTTTAATCCTCAATACATTGCAAGTCGATCAAATCAGCATACAGTCCTTTAAATGGAATAGCTATTCAATCCGGGGCAGAAGCTACCCACAAAATTACTGATGCTTGGAATGACCTGGAATGCTACTAAACACCAATAAGAGAATGAATCCACGGACACACATGACAAGCCTACTTGGAAGCAAATTAAAACAAGACTTAGTAATAACAAAGTACAGAATACTGCTTGGGCTTCTATGTTTTTCCGTGTACTAGAAGCACGTATTTAGGCAACCCTCTACTATCCCAGATGATAAAAAGCATAACTAAGGACATAAAATGAACTAAGAAGTCTGAGAAAATTCTATAGCAATAGCTATCTCTAAATATACCTATATTAGCAGATATGCAGCTAATTCATTTCAAGATAAATAGAGCTTAACTGAACTTTAAGATTCTATATTGAACATGCCACCTATACTCCATTCTCTTCTCTCTTTTTTCCCCTGAGGGAGGGGGCTAGTAAATGAACATTTCTTATGAATTTAAGTGTTAAAGGATCTAGAGATCTTAGTTAAAGGATGAAGCCAAAACAAGAACAGCAATAAAATTCCCAAATCAAAGGATGAAACTAAAATAAAAGAAGAGGATGATAGGTTTAGACGGCAAGGATCTATAGAATTATGAAACATGTGCAAGATGCAACACAATGCCATATACTAAGTATACTTAAAAACTTTATGTCAATGTAACAGGGAAAATACGCAATTCAATTTTAAGAGCATAAAATGGACATAGGCACAGGTCATAACAAGTACTCAACAAAAATTATATAAAAGCACAACATAGAATGGGAAAGAGGAGGGGATAGCATCAACTCCAATTTATTGCTACAAGAAATGGGAGGCCCGAAAAGCAGTAAGCATCACATAGGACCAAGTCCCAAACAAAAATATTATTTGTGTGGTACAGCTAATTTTATGTATATTGAGAAACTTTTGCCATAGAGAATCCTTCTAAAAGCTTCCAGTCAACTATGTTTTGCCTATCTCAAACAAAGATCCGAAAAACATAGCATCCATCATAAATCTAATCAAAACTCTAAATCTCTGTATAGAAAATATAGAAAGTGGCAAACCATGAATAAGCCTGCATTTTTATAATTTATTAGAATTTTTCAAGAATGGGTAAGTAAATAATCCCCAAACCTGAAGTAAAAAAGAGAAATTGTTCCACCAAATCTCATTTCTGAGTTATGGGAAATGGGGAAGAACATAAATGATCAATAACACTTAGTTTGGGAGTTTTAAGGGGGGAAAGAAAAGAAGTGAAGGTGTAAGTTAGGAAAGAAGAGAAGAGAAGAGAAGAGAAATTGTGTTTAATGTTGTTTGGGAGTTTCAGGAGAAAAAGAAGAGGAATGCATTTTTTTTTTTGTTTGGGAGTTTGGATAGAAATGGGAGGATAGATTGCTTTTAAATTTGTTTTTACAAAAATATCCCTATAAAGTGATGAGGATTTTATTTGGGTAAGGGATAAAGTTGGAAATAAAAGAATCAATGGGTAAAATAGAAATTCCACCACAAATTTAGATTTCCCCAGCAGCGATCCATCCGTTTCTTCCCAACTTTGGACGGATACTCAATCTCTCCTACAGCAGATCCTCAATCTCTCCATTTCTCTCCCTTTCTACTCTTCTTCCCCACAAAAAATCCCAAATAGAGTGATCCACTCCCTCTTCTTCCCAAACCCCTTCTCTTCTCGCCAAACCCCTACATCCAAACTAGCTGTAAGTGCAAAATAGATCATTTAAAACAAATATGGATCTTTCTGCTTGCTGGAAATAAGTTGATGGCCACTGGAGCTATAGCTTAAGTCGTCAACTCACTAAACTAATTGGCCTAAGGCATTCTATGTTATTGTAAAATTTTAAGGGTTGGGAGAATAAATAAATAAATAAATATGAATCCAGATACCAAAACGGCAACTACTAATCAATTATAATCCTATTTAGAATATAATAATTAACAGAATAGTGAACACTCCCAATTCAAGTTGGTGCAAAGATATCCAAATGCCCAATTTGCAAACTAATGTATGAGAACATGAGAGGAAAGCAGCAGTGTCACCGGAGAAGGTGCATGCCCGTAGCAAATGATTGCTAGACGAAAATGCCAAATTTCTTCAGAAGTCAAGGAGAGAACAGAGCCCATAGTATCTACCACTTTACTGTCCTCCATAGTCCAAGAAGAAACCCAAGAAAGACCAAAAGTCCAGAGAACAAGGCATCCATGTGAAACATAGAGCAGTCAAAGATGCAAAGCCTGAAAACCCAAGACCAGCAATGGAGGAATAGACTAGGTCAGAGAAGCAGCACTAGTGAATAGTGGTACCACTGCAGGAAAGTCGCCAAAAGAGCGGCACGCATCAGCTCGTGGGAAGAAGAACGGTGGAGAGTGGAAGGGAGAGGGAGAATAAATCTTTCTCTCATCTTATTAACAAAGAATTACGTATATACATATATATGTCTAGGATACCAAATAGGTAACTACCAATTAATCTAAGAAGTAAACCAATCAATTATAATTCTATCTATAACATTAATTAACATAATAGTCAACAGTTATTATCTATTGTTTTCCTTGGTTATTCCTTGTCCATTGTAAACAAAAGAGTATCTATCTTTTCACCAAAAGCTCCCGGAAGCTTTTATTATGACACATGACCACCAAAAGTTTTGAAACAACTCTGAAACCTTTCATTCATCAGGAATCATGAAGCACATTTCGGTGACCAAGGCTCCAATGAGCAATGCAAGGGCTTAGATACATCCTGGCTTGTTAGATGGTTAACAATATTGAAATACCAGAGAAAGTAGTAAATTCAAACAATAACCCACTAGATTCTCTGTTCCAGCATAAAATAGTGAATGTTCAGAACACTTCTAAGAGTAATTATATTATAAGAGAAGATCCAAATGCTAACATATACATAGAAAATCTTGTACTCAAACTTATTCATTAAAATGATCGCATGAAGAAAACGAATTCTTCATGAAACATGAGATCCCAATATTTACACAGCCCCCGAATCCATCAAAGATAGAGAGCAGATATATTGAAGTAAGCTTTACACATGCTTGTCAACCAGGGGAAAGATAATATATTATCACAAACAAAAATTAGGATTAGGGGTCTTCTAGTCAATCCTTCAAATGACAGTTGAACTACAGACCACAAAGTCTTCTACCCACTCACATCACAATCTTGTACTCAAACTTATTCATGAAAATGATTGCATTAAGAAAACGAATTCTTCATGAAACATGAGATCCCAATATTTACACAGCAACCGAATCCATCAAAGATAGAGAGCAGATATATTGAAGTACGCTTTACACATGCTTGTCAACCACGGGAAAGATAATATATTATCACAAACAAAAATTAGGATTAGGGGTCTTCTAGTCAATCCTTCACATGACAGTTGAACTACACACCACAAAGTCTTCTACCCACTCACATCACAATATAAGTCATCGACCCTCAAAACATTGGAAATCAAGAATCAGTTGATCATCACATAATGCAGTAAGGGCAGTAACATCATACATGAAAAACTTTTGATTAGTTAGTTTTTCTTTTTCTTTCTCTCTCTGATGATTCAAAACGATATTAGAGAGTTGCCAAAAGAACAAAGCATCAAATAGATAGCAGAAACCACACACAAAAGCACAACTACCATTCAATCACAAGTAAAATCAGCATATCTCATATTGTTAAGAGCAAAATATCAACCTTATACCATTTGGGTCAGTGCATTAACAAGTACTACCATAAAAGATATGGCAACACAGCAGAGATGCATCATCCACCACAGGGGATCTCGATCTCTTAAAATAAAAGTTAAGAGACATATGACGACTAGTAAATCTTAGATTCAGTGTGCCTTGATCAACAACCAAAAAATAAAAACAACCCATTTCTTGAATGAGGGCAAGTAATGAAGAAGTAACAAAGGTTCTAGGATCCATAGTTTCAGAACTATGGTGATATCATAATAATGATGATGATAAGAACTCACCTCATAGGTCACAGTGCCACCGGACATTGCTGGTTGTCTAAGTGTGACATTGCAGATGGCACCATTTGCAGATAGAATACAAACAGTGCGTGGCCCTTGCTGAGAAAAAGCCATTATCTTTGATGCTATATCCTGAATTAGCAGCAAAAGAATATTTTTGATTACTACCTCTAGAACATATAAAAGAGGAATAAATTAACACACCCTAGTCTATATCAATGTATTAAAGTTACTGGAACCTGGAACCGAATAGAAAACATAATCTGACATATCTAAGAATTCAAATAAAAATGCCAAGAGGCCGTAAAAGTTAATTTCTGGTGCTAATTAACTTATTCTACAGACATATGCATGCAAGTTATCCAACTTTTTGCAATTTTAAGAAGTCCATAACATAGCAGAAAAGATAATATTCATAAAGATACCCATAAAGAGAATACATCTTCCAACGTGACTCCTGCGGTCTCACAAATGACATAAATGTTTCGACCATGCAGTTAAGCTAAGTTAAACACAGCGCACCTAAACCATATGTTGCACATACTAAGGGAGAGGGATCTGCTAATCGATAAAGGTCATTAACAAATTGATACTGCTAGAAGTGACAAAAGATTTGATGTATGGTCTATACTTCGAAGTAATATTTATTAAAACATATATTCAACAGATTTATCCAGATGCAACATCTATTCAGAATACTACTTCAGTAAATATCATCACAAGCATAATTGAAAAAATTTACATTTGGATGGTGAAGAAGAAGGTAATGAAGAACATCTGAGATGAATAATATTATCTCTATTTTAAAATCAGTGCTGATTTTGCATATGGATTGAGAAAGTTATTCAATAACATCTACCAGGGAAAGGACTGCAACACTTCAAATTTTGAAAAAATTGAAGAGCCAACGAGTATGGTGATTTATTGACAAGCCTAAGGATAATGGTAAGTTAAAATTGGAAAAAAAAAAACTATTAAATATCTTCTATGGAATTAGAACTGTAATAGATGGAGTCATTCAATGCATAACAGTGAAACAGCCAGAAAGAATCCAAAAGGTAAGACGGAGTTAATTAAAATCCACACAACCACTCAAATTTAATTGAAGGTCTGCCTTCCAGAGGCAAGGAAATAGTTAATTAGTCTTTCCAACACTCATACTGATTCCACAAATGAATTTTTCCAGTGACATGACTATGTTTCAAATTGACATTCAATCTAAAAAAATAACTTTACATCATCCAAATATGTATCAAACGCAACTACAATCTAAATAATATAA
>JAOXNR010000020.1:16572-54969 GCA_028571225.1 Parsonsia alboflavescens
ATATATAAGGTAACAACATAGGAAAACATGGAATTGACATACAATTTACTTTTTAAATATCAATAAAAAATCATAACTTAAAATATTATTTAGTACTATTATCGAGAACCACACAATTAAATTAAATTCATCTTAAAATTACATGAACTCTTATGGATTTAACTATTTAAATATTTATTTAATTAAAAATATTATTGTCGATATCTCTTGAAAAATAATGTTGTTTAGAAAGAATGTATACTGATAAAGATTTAATTTATTCTCAATACGTGAAAATTGACATAAAAATATATTTCCTAAATTAATTTTAATAAAAATAATAAATTTGAGTTAAAATATTATTTACTAAATATCATGATTCACATAATTAAACTAAATATATTTAAAAATTACAAAAACTCACTACAAGAAATCAGGAATTTAACCATGAAAATTTCTCCACAAACTTTTGAAGTTGTGGCAATAAAACATCTTTTTAATCACATAAATTATTTTCGGGTCTACAAATTTTGTTTTTCCCACGAATATACTACGTCGTGACAAACAAGTATTGCAGTAGCCATGAAGTTCATATTATTATTCATGAAAGGCTGTTCGTGGGTATCCTTTGTCTAAAAAGGCACTACTTTTTTCACATTTTATTACGAATTATAGATTGGTTGATAATATTTATTAAGTCGCCATAATTCTTTTTTATTGATGGTAAAAATGACCGTAATTGACCCCACAATTAAACTTCTATTATGAAACAAATCAAGTTATTGATAGAGGAGTAAACCTTATAGTTTTCACTTTTGGAGGACATTCTTACCGTTAAACTTTCTTAAATATTACATAATATTTTTTAAAAAAATAAATCATTTTTCTTTCCAAACATATCATCAATTCTTGAAAAAAGACTAGTAAAGATTAAGCAATAACATAAGACAAAGAATTTTCTTATATATCAATCCAGAATTTGCCATGCTTAACAAAACCAAACTAAATCAGTCATATTCCAAACCAAACTAAATCAGTTTCTCAACTGCTGAGTATTTCAGTTGCGATATTGAAATTTCACAATCTCTCAGCCTGACACAGTCACACAGGCCTTACCAAGTCACTTTTTAGGACTTTTCAACAGTTCAAGCAATGGTGTTTCTTCAAACCATGTCTTTGCTGTTGAAATAAGTAGTTGCAATCTTTTGACACCAACAGTCATCATATAGCAATCTCCCATATCAAGGTGTGGGGCTTAATCTCATTCCCACCTAAGGTGTTCAGCACGCAGTACAAAGATATCCTGTGTCCGAGATATGTGCGAAACGTTTGATGGTGGACAGTCCAAAAGTAGCAAAAATAGTTGTCCAGAATACCTCATCAGCTGCAGTGAATGTTAGGCAAGCAATCCATGCAAACAAAAAACTCTACATCTGTCAAGAGAGGCTGTGAAGCAGGAGCAATAATAATTTAATAAGAAGTCCCAGCAAGGTAGGAATGAGTGTTTACAGCAAAACAATAGCAGGCAACCAATTAGTAGTCTGCGGAAGTAAAGCTCCAAAGTTCACGTAATAGGCAGAAAGATGCAAAAATATTGAAAAACCAGCAGCAAGTATGGAAAGGCAGCGGCAGTCGGATGTGCTTTCTTTTGTCCCTGTTGGCTAAGAACTAATTTTATCCATCAATGAAATATATAATATTGAAAAGAAGAGCAGCAGGCAAACAAATATTCCAAATCCTTAATAAAACAAATAGTACTTCCGGTGAACAGCAAATTAAAAAGTCTGTCTCCAGATTGAGGGGAGCCCTGCATTTCAGTTAAAGGTCTATCATAGACTAGGCAGACTTCTTAATGAACTCTGTGCAGCCAGCAAAACCTTTGCTATGGTGAGGTACAGATACGAAGTCGCCGCTTGCTCCGATTTCCATTTGAGTTGCCTTGGACAGAGCAGGTAACATAACTCCACTGGATGGATCGACAAGCAAGAGGGAAAACCAAAATACGAGAGGGAAAGTGAAAATAGAAGGGAGAAATAGAATTTTGTAAATATAAAATATGTAATATTTTAAGAGTGTTATGAAATAGTATCAAAATTATAAAGAATAAAATATGCAAACTAAAATAGAGAATAAAGTTGGAGAGTTTCATTCAATCCTTCTTCTTTCATCCATGTAGGATACCTATCCTACATGGATAGGTATCATGAAAGTTACAGGAATAAATATATGCAGGTTTCATGAGTTATTGGATAACTAATGGAGTAGTTGGAGTTTTAGGATTTTATATGAGAGTTAATGGGTTGAATATGGAGGGAAATTCATATATTCATAACACTTCTCCTTAGATATCCATCTTTAAAGGAAATGCCTTATTAAACCTTACTAGGAAAGCCCATAGGATAAAAACCTAGTGAAGGAAAAAGAGTACATTTGTTATACTATCTTGTTAAAAACCTTAAGTTGAAAAAACCAGTGGGAAAAACCGAACTAAAGGGAAGAGTACAATGTAGAACTCTCATCATTTATTCCCTTGAAACTTTTGGGGGCATATTAGATCTCATGTTTGTTAAAAACTTTATACCGGCAAAATCCATTGGGGATAAAAACCAATCATAAAAAAAAAATAGAAACAAAGACTATAATGTCTCCCCCATATTCAAGTTTTATTGACCATTTTGGAACAAACTAATTTTGCATCTTCTGAACTAGCTGCATACCAATTTTTCAAATGTTGATGTTGGCAATGATTTGGTAAACAAATCTGCAAGATTATTTGTAGATTGAATTTGTTTAATGTCAACTTATCAAATTCTCTAGAGTTCATGAGTATAGAAAAATTTCAGCGAGATATGCTTGATGCTATCACCTTTAATACATTCTCCTCGAACTTGTGCAATACAAGCCACATTATCCTCATAAATTATAATGGGAGAATTTGTAACTGGTTTCAAACTAGAACAATTGTGAACATGCTCTATACTCATCTTAACCAAACACACTCTCTTCCAACTTAATATAAAGCAATAATCTCATAATGATGGAAAGATGTTTCCACTAGCATTTACTTAGTAGAATGCCAAGAAATGGCAGTACCATTAAAGCAAAATAAATGAGGAGTTTGAGAGTCGACCTTATGCGGATCAGATTTATATCCAACATTAGCATATCCGACTAAATCAGAATTAGTCAAATCCTTGGAATAATATAATCTCAAATCTACGGTTCCTACGAGATAACAGAAGATATGTTTAATCCCATTCCAATGTCTCCGAGTTGGCTCAAAACTAAAACAAGAAAATAAATTTATCGCAAAAGCAATATCAGGTCTTGTACATTGTACCAGGTACATTAAAGATCCAATTACATTGAGATATGGTACTTCAGGACCAAGTATCTCTTCATTAGGATCTTTAGAATGAAATGGATGCTTTTCAGGATAAAGAGACCTTACAACCATAGGAGTATTCAACGGATGAACTTTGTCCATATTAAAACGTTAAAGTATATTTTCAATATATGCACTCTGATGGACAATTATTCCATTTGCTTCATGCTCAAGCTCTAGACCAAGGCATAATTTGGTTTTATCCAAATCTTTAACTTCAAACTCTTTTTTCAAATACTTAACAGTTTTGGATAACTCTTTAGGAATTCCAACTAAATTCATATCATCGACATGAACTACTACAATAGCAAATTCGAATTCAAATTTTTTAATGAACACACATGGACCGATAGGATCATTTTTGTACCTTTCCTTAATTAGGTACTCGCATAAGCGTTGATACCAGATGCCAGCCCGGATTGCTTTAAACCATATAGAGATCTTTGCAAATTTATTGAGAATAAGCTGCATAGAGTGCATGCTTCAAGCATTTTGAATCCCTCAAAATTTTTCATATAAATATCAGAGTCCACTGAACCATATTAGATATGTCATCACATCGTCCCTGAGATGTATTTCAAATTTTTCAGAAACATCTAAGCTAATTAGAAAACGAAAAGTAATCATATCCATCACAGGTGAATATGTTGCGTCATAATCTATTCTTGGCCTTTGAGAAAAACCTTGGGCAACAAGGTGAGATTTATATCTCACCACCTCATTTTTCTCATTTCGTTTCCAGACAAATACCCATTTGTATCAAATAGGCTTTACATCGTCGGGGGTTTGAGCTACAGGCCCAAAATCCTCTTGTTTGGCTAAAAAAGCTAACTTAGCTTGGATTGCTTTTTTCCACTTCTGCCAATCTTGTCTTTGACGAAATTCAATAATAGACTGTGGTTCATGCTCTTCATTCATTATTTCATGAGCAACTGAGAATGCAAAAGCATCATTGATGATGATTTCATGGAATTCTCAATATTCCCGAGATTGGTGATCGTTTTATGAGTTCTTTCCTCTTTAGAGGTAATAGGCTCTTCTGAAGCAATCATAATATCTAGCTCTTCCGAAGTAGAATCTTGATTTTTCCCCCTCAACTTTCGAGGAACAATGTCTTTGGATTCTATCGATCTATCACGCTTCAAACATGGGACATTTTGATCCATTACAGTCTATTCTTCAGGAACAATTATCCGAGCTGGAGCATTTGCATCCAGAATATGAGACTTCGTAACCTTGGCAACATCATTAAATGCATCAGGAAGTCTATTTGCAATAGCCTGTATATGGATTATACTTTGTACCTCATTTTCACATTCAAAAGTTCCTGGGTCTAAATGAGATAGATTTTTCTCATTCTAGGAGAATATCTCAACAAGTGCTTGCTTCTTATTCATAGAAGTCTTAATTATCCTTATTGATGGAAATATAGTCTCATCAAAGTGACAATCCGCAAATCTAACGGTAAATAGATCACCTATTGTAGCTTCCAAAAATCTAATAATAGAAGGTGAATCGAACCCAACATAAATGCCTAAACGACGTTGGGGACCAATTTTACTTCTATTTGGTGGTGCAATAGGCACTTGCACAACGCATCCCAAAGATGCATAAATGTGAAATATCTTATTCATAACCAAGAACTATCTGCAAAGGAGACTGCAAAATACTAGCAGTGGGACGCAATCGAATTAATGCCGCCGCATGCAAAACTGCATGACCCCATGCTATATCATTGAGTTTTGTTCTCAATAATAAGATTTGAGCAATGATTTGGATGCGTTTAATCAAGGATTCTACTAATCCATTCTGACATGAGGGACTGGATGTTCAACCTCTATTCCTACTGAGGTACAATATGCATCAAACGCTTTCAATGTGAATTCACCAGCATTATCCATCCTAATGCTTTTGATTGGATAATCAAGAAAATGTGCCCCAAGCTTTATAATCTGAGCAAGTAATCGTGCAAAGGAAATGTTGAGCATAGATAATAGGCAAACATGAGACCATCTACAGGATGCGTCTACTAATACCATAAAATATCTAAATAGTCCACTTGATGGATGTATTGGTCGACATATATCATCCTGAATTCTTTGTAAGAATGAAGGGGATTCAATATCAACCATTGTCATAGAAGGCTTGGTAATAAGTTTTCCTTTGAAAAAGTGTCACAAATATAATTTTTGGACTACTAAACCTTTGTATCTTTTAAAGGGTGTCCTTTAGTATTCTTGAGAATTCTACGCATCATAGTAGCTCCTGAATGACCAAGGCAATCATGCTAGAGCCCGAATTTTTCAGGATTTACTAGCCTCCAGGATATGTTAGTGTAGGATTCAACTGTTTTAATCATGACATAATACAATCCTACAGGTGAAGGTTCTAATTTCTCATGAATGGTCTTCTGGCCCATTTTATAGGAAGTAATACGTTGATATTACTAATTTTTGTCGTAAATAGTTTCAATATGATAACCATTATGACTTACATCTTCAAAACTAAGTAGATTTCTCTTTGATCTACTACATAGGAATGCACCATCGATCTATAAAATGGTATCATTTGGTAAAACAATGGGTAGCGTTTCCAATTCCATCAATAATTTCAATAGGACCCGATACTGAATGGTATTTATGACGAAATATAGTATGTGTTATTGCACCATCAAGAAAACAAACACAATCTTTTTTCTCAAGAGTTTCCATTTGCACTTATATTTGACAACTCCAGGTTTCAAGAATCATAAAGATTCGTATCACTTATGTAATAGAAAATAAAGTTCATAATAATTTTATTATATAAACATAATAAATATGGCAATGTTAACCTTGTAGAAATGAAAATAACTAGACAAATAATATGAAGTAAAAGAATACCACTCTTGTGATGCCTACATATGGCAATTAATAATCAATAAAAAAAAATCAGAGAAATCTAGAGATGTTTTTGCTACTTCAAGAGCAAAGTGAGTCATACCCAAAACGATATTGTGAGTCTCAACATTGGTCGTGGTAGTTGGAACAATCTTAATAGCATGAAACTGAGTACACTTACCATTATCCTTTATTGATGGTGTATGACAAATACGAGACCAGTGTTCAGTTAAGCCACAACGATAGCAAATACTTTCCTCATATCCTCTCTTTGACACCTGTTCCTTATCATGAATATGGCTATTATTAATTTTCTTTTGGGAGTTAAATTTACCACCATCCTTCTTAGGATTAAATTCACTTGACAATTACAAGAATTTATATAGGTAGGTTTCATAAGTTATGAGATAACTCATGGGGTAGTGGGAGTTCTAGGATTTTAGGAGAGTTAATGGATAGAATATGGTGGGACATCCATATATTCATAACAAAGAGTCTAATTTATCTTTAATTTTATACTTATACTTATATGTGTATATAACATTTATTTAGATATTAAATTGTGCATTTGGTTTAACTTTTTTAATTTAGGTTTTATATTTTAAAATAATTAACTAGATGAAGGATCGATAACTTAATTTTTATCAATTAATGATTATTGTAATATTTATTTAGTGAAGGATTATTTATTTATTTAATATCTTTGCTTCGTAGAAAATCATATTCCATGTTTATATCGTTGACAAGTACGGAATTTTTGAAAGAGATGTTTTTTAAAAGTATGGTTTAATCTTTATATATTAAAAATTATAAATTTTATATCTTTATATTCTTTCATTCGAATTTGAATGTCTCATTTTCTATTTGAATTGTCCTGAATTTAATGTCATATTTCTAAAAAATAAATAGAATTTTAATATAAAGTTTTATTATACACCTCCTTAATTGTTTATGGATTTACATCCGCTGACTAAAATTTCTTCAAAAAAATTATCCCTAAGTCTGGAATTGAAATTCAATGTTTCATTTGGACTTACATACGTTTTAAGAAAAAGGTTTAACCTAATTCATTTTAACATTGTTATGCCAATTTTCTTAACAAATTTTTTTACTTATTTAGAAAATGAGACATTAATTCTAGATGGCTCAAAAATTGAATACAGGACATTTAATTTCAGACGGAATAAGTATATAAATGAGAAGGATAAAGGGATAACTTTAAGAAAGTCAAATGCATTCCTTTTTTTTTTTTTTATCCAATTAAAATGTGACATTCAATTTCGAATGAAGAGATATATATAATCTTCAATTACGGGACATTCAATTTCAAACCGAAAAAAATATATAAATGAAAATGATAAAGGGATAACATTAAGAAAGTCAAATGCATTCCTTAATTTTTTTTTTTTTTTATCCAATTAAAATGGGACATTCAATCCCGAATGAAGAGATATATATAATCTTTGTCACCAAACATCAAGTTGACTTCCAAATCATGTAACTTACTATATCAAATGAGTACATAATATTTTAAAATAATCTCATGTTATGCCCTTAAACTTAACAAAATGTAACCATTAAAGATCCTATATTGATGAAGGAAAAAAAAATTATATTTTCAGTCTTCATAAATAAATTCTTGTTAGTTAGATGAATATTTTTTATAATTATATTTCTAGGATAAAATATCTATGCTATTTCTAGTAAAAAATATCATATATTCCCTTCATTTGAAATTGAATGTCCCAATTCTACCTGGACATATTTTAATAAAAAAGTTTGACTTAGGTCAGTAATCCATTGCATTATCAATTTTCTTGATAAATTTTTTTTATTAATTTAGAAAATGAGATATTCAATTCCGAATAACGAAAAATGTAATATGGGATATTCATTTCCAGATTTAGGGAGTACAAAATATACCAAACCACATATTAGTTTACATGAAAGATGTTATGAAGTGTATTAGTACACTTAATACAACATGTATTCACATGAACTTGCTTGGTTGGTGGCCACGTGAATGAATACATACATATGTACTTTAAAGTATTTTTGTTAGCGAATCTATTGACAATTTTAAAAATAATAAAATCTTGTAATTATTTAGATTTTTTTTCTTATAGAATTTAACAAATTATTTACACCTTCTAGAATATTAACTTATTTTTATTAATACCAATATCCATACTACATAAATCACTGCACCCATAAATGACGCTTATCCTCCCACATGTCACGTACTGATATATGGCATTAGCATTAGTGCCTTGTTGATGTAAGTAACAACTCCAGAAGGATATATAACTAAAGAAGGAATTCACGACTACAAGTGCAAGAAAGAGGTTAATTGGAAAATGAGGTTGGTATTGGACCCTCAAAAGAGTTTCTTTGGAACCTTCTGCAGATAAGCAAGACACAAAACCCATAGAAAATTTGAAGGCACAAATTAAGTACTGTAGTGATTAAACAAAATTGAACAAAAGATATATGACCACAAATTGAATAATATAAAATAACCCTTACATTTGTGTCAGTTTCGTTAAATTCTCAAGCTCAGATGGAAAAGGGCAGGAGAAATTGTTTTTGCCAAAGGCCCTGAAAAGATTAGAAGGGTGGTTTGTTATGTTAGAATAAATTCTTTACGGAAAATTTAAAAAGGGTTTCTGAACCTTTTCAGTATACAAAAATTATGGGATGATTCGTACTAATGTCCTGCAGTGATCTGAAGTCAATAAACAATCCAATTTCCTTTGGAAGCTCTCCTGAAAATGAATTTATGCCAAAATTCCTCATGACATTTTGACCAAGTTGAATCACAGAATGTCAGTTAAAATGTCAGTCAGAAGATGCAAATTAATGGTGATGGGAGAAAGATACGATCCATACAAGTCAAACTTAAATGGGCATGATTGGGAGAGAAGTCAATCCAAATTTGTTCAAGGCCTTAACCCCTGATACATGAAAGTCAGACTCAAAAAGTTAACGAGTAAGGTAGACAGCGACCTGCTACCACCGACCTCCAAAGTCACAGACCTCTAATGAGCTCGAAAGAGATCTTACCAAGACCTCGACATTCGATCTGGTAAGGTCCAATCCATCTCATACATCTTTCATATCGCGACTAATTGTGCACGACTCCTAACATCACCTATGAGCCTAAGATCACTCTGCATGACCTCCCAAAAAAGATGATTGAAACTCTCGACATTTACGGGCAGATTGCGAAGCTGGTTTAGAGGTCGGTTAGCGAGTTCGTAGCTCTCGATAGAAACGTAAATGGCAAGAAATCAATATCAAAGGAAACTCCACGATTTTGGGAGCAATTAGAGGGATTCGATATGATCTCACGATTATTCTAAATGCCTACTGTCACGTAATAGAAGAGCCCTACGATATAACTAATTTCTTCTCCATTGATAATCAAATGGAAAATAGTCTACGGACAAGGATAGTCTTTTTGGGAATTAATTACACAAGATTAATCTCAGAATACTGACTTAGGCATCGGAGCTCTTCCTCGGACAACAAGCCACTTCGGTAACCTGCTTACTTTCTTCCTAGGTTGCTGTCATTAACGTCATCAGGGTTTCGAGGTGACCCGGAGTCCACCCTTGAGCTCCATCAAATGTTAATGTCAATAAATGAATCAATCAAAAGTGTCTTTAATTACGGGTATTGCATGCGAGTCAGCCTCCCAATAGAAAAAGATAATCGACCATCCAGGTTGCAAGCACATTTAAGAGAAAAGATCAGATCTAACCATTTCTTTTCACTACATGGAAATTTAGCAAGGTACATGGAACACAAACTAAAGGATAGAACTTTTCCTAAAAATCTCTATGAACCCAAACCCTAGCAATATAATTATACAAATTAATGTAAGTGATCAAGTTAAATTCATAAACACCATTAATAAGATGAAAACAAGAATAGCACAAATACTTAATAATAAATATCAAATCTTTATAAGAAAAACAAACAAAATCTCATAACCACATATCAAAATAACCTTCTTCATGTTCTTATTAACAAAAGAGAATTACTCACAAGATATGATAAATAAAACTAAGGAATACATAAGAAAAGAGAGAGAAATCTACCCTTTGTCTTCGAAAATCCCCAGTAATTCAATCTATAATTGTCTCTAAGACTATGAAAAAGAACCTATTTATAAAAGTAGAAACCCCTTACAAATAAGTAATTACCTAATAAAATAGAAACCTAATAAAAAAAGAAGTAATTTAGGAAAATAATTAAATTCTAATTAATAAAGGAAATTATAGCCATTGGTCAATGCTGTCCAATGCCAGATGGCTCCTTCAAAATTTGGACAGCTTTCCAAAGTGCATCCGCTGCAGCATCTAGGGCTCTGTCCAATGCCAGATGTGTGATCATCCATTGATTCTTGAGCTGAGTGGCTCGTTGCTCCACTTCATCGTGGCACGATATGTTCTCGACAAGATCCTCATGCCAACTTGATAATTTCTCAAGCATTTTTCCACCAAATATTTCTATAAATAAAAATCAAGATTAGGGAAGATAAATATATCTAAAACGACGTAATTAAGATAAGTTTCGAAAGATAAAGGCATAAAATGGATATAAAACTTAGCGTAATTATGTACAAATTATTTGTCCTCAAGCAAATTTGTCTTTAATCCCAATAACAACAATAGCAACAACATAATGAATCATATTGTAATCTCCAAATAAATCACAAGACATGAAACCAAAATATGTAATTAATCACTATCTCTTCTTAATTAAACCACAAATTCCATTAAAGATAAATAAGTGCATAAAATGTGTGATAACTTCACATAATTTAGAGAAAAAATACTCAATTATTTATCCAACATAACCAAAAATCTTTTAATCTTCAATTTTTGAAAATCATGTGAATCAAACCAAAGATAATCAATCAATCAAACTATCTCAATAAAGAATAACAAAAGAAGCCTTTAAAGAAGAAATCACAACCATAAGATTGTCAATCCACACACTCTCCACTAATGATAGAAACATGTCTACTTGGGTCAAATAGTATTTTTGGCTTGTATTGTTAACCTTTTGGAACGGGCTACAAACAAAGGATAAGAAAATTTATAATATCAGAGAATAGATAAGTTCAAAAATTAAAGCCAAAACTTATTTCACAAATATTATTAAAATGAATCAACAATCTCCTTCTTTCACTAACTTCTTTTTATTGCTCTTCCTTTCTTTCATTTTTATAATAGAGCATTTTTTCTCCCTTTTTTTCTCTTTTTCTTTTTTTCTTTTTTTTACTTCATCATACAATTTTTTTTTTTTTGGGTTTGTTTTTCATCAACCTAAACTCAAAAGCAATTCCCTTTTTCTTTTCTTTATATATCACTTCCCTTACATCCTTCAATTACTCCCTTTTCATCAAACATACAATTCTTGCAAAAATGATTCCAAAAGAACATGGTCAGTTTTCTCTTAAAAACATTTAAAACATAGGGTAGAAAAGTAAATAATGAGGCTTAAAATTAAAGAAATATAATAATAATTAGAAAACTCTTCCTATTTAGGATCAAATAAGGACCAAGGGTGTTATATGTAAACGGTAGGTTTCAAGAAAGGTATATACGAGTCGAAGAAAGTCTTATGGCTTCCCCAAGTTAACCACGTTTCTATGGATTTTGCCTCAAGCATGTAAAAAGACAAGTTCTAGAGTGATAAGAATGAGGCTAAAAGTGAAATTCCAAATCAAGACAATTCTTTCAATCAATCCTTGTTTTCAGCATAAAAAGAATCATGAAGATTATTTATGAGAAAAAAATTTTTAAAAAAAGGTTATGCAAGATTCAAAATCAAGTTTTTCAAAATTCAACCAGTAAAGTTGTGTGAATTTTAATTCAAAAAGTTATTTGGAATTGTAGAAGGAAAAAGAAGTTTAAATAATTTTAAACACAAAAGGTTTCACCTATCTCATGTCTCATGTCTAAATTCAAAGGTTACTAATCATATCATTGGCCACAAAACATAAAAAATAAACTATCCTAAACATTAAAAATATCATGAAAACATGGAAAATGGAAAATTGTGAACAAAGTCAACTAAGAAATTGAAAATAATACAAAAAAATATAATAGACAACACATATAAGACAACATAAAAGACAACACACACCTCCATACTTAGAGTCGGTATTGTCCTCAATGACACTAAAGATACAAAAGAAAAATAAAAATAGGGACAAGATATAGTCACCCTCTACGAGAGAGCTCACGAAGAAGCTCCTTGTAGGAATCTAAGGGGGTGTCCTGAGAATCAAGCTGATGATTGAGTTGAATCCGAAGTTGTGCAAACTGGGATTGCATGGCTTCTTGATTGGCAAGGACTTGATGCAACATGTCTCTACTGGATTGGTGTGGCCTAGAAGTGGATGGTCCTACAGAAGATGATGGGACGTCTTGTGGATGTAGTCCTTGTTCCATGACTTCAATTTCCTCTTCAAATTTTTTCAAGAAATAAGTGAATTTAACAATAAATTTGAGCTCCCTATAACACAAGAAAACCAAGACAATGCAAGAACAAGGAATCAACACAACAAACACCAATCAATATATGCCCATTCACCTCCAACAAGCTCAAGAAAATGCAATGCAATGACAAACTAACAACAACCAATAAAACTAAATATAAAAGAGGGTTAAAGAACAAATTTACTAAACTTCCTTATCAATCGGTTGAATCATGTAGCTCTTCTAATTATGAATTTTGAAATTGAGGGTTGAGAAGTAAAAATGGGTGTGAGAATGGTAAAGAAAGAGAAAAAGGTGAAGATTGATGATGGGGGATGAAGTTAATAGAAGAAAGGAAAAATTTTAATGGTGAGTATGGTATATTTTGGAAGAGGAATTGAAAGATTTGGAAGGTAGAGGAGAGAATGTGTTTTAAAATTTTGAAGGAAAGAACGAAAGAAAAAAATAGTAAAGAAAGCAAAAAAATGATTTCTGGATCTGTCTGGTACCAACAACGGATGAAAGTGGCCTCATTTTAAAAAAATTCTAAAAGCAATCCAATGGTGCATCCGGGGCTTTGTTCGGAGTCGGATGGTGCATGCGGTGCGTGCCGTGGGATGGTGCTGCACGGTAGGAGTTCAGTAAAAATTTGCAAGGGAGCGCTTGAAAAACCATAACAAAATAGAAGAAGAACAAAGGGCAATATTGACAAAATAATATATGGGTGCATGACAAACTCTGTTTTTGAGAAAATTATAAAAGAAAGCTATATTTGAAATGACAAAATTATGTTTACTAGCAACCAAACAATTCAAGTTAAACAGTAAAGAGTTGTCTTCTTATATATATATTTAAGATATGAATTTGATTAATTGAAAATTCATTAAAATTAGAAAAAATATATATTATTGTTAATATCTTAGTGTATAAAACTAATACAAATTTGTTTCTAGAAAAATAATTTTTGATAATACAAAAAAATTACATGATTTTTTTGAATTTTTATTTAAAATATATATTAATTCGAACGGAAGGCAAGAGATATTAAGTATTAATGACTTTCCATGCATTAGATGGGTTCTTATGCTAGTTTTTAATTTATGGTGTATAGTAACTTACATTTTGAGATGAACGAATAATGGATTATTATTTGAAATATTTTATTTGTTGCCTTTTTTAATTTATGGACAGGTAACATTAATTTCCAATAGCTATTAATTAGAATTAGAAATGCTGGACTTGTGTTGCCACTTAAATTTAACATTTTCATGAGGCCAGATCCAATCCTAATCGGATCATTGGCCTATTTAAGAGTTGATATACCAGAAATAAAACTGGGATTGAATCTGTTATAGATTCAAAAGCCCAAACAAAAGGTTTTTCGGAGTCCAAATCCAATTACAATTCACGGGACGAATTTGTGTCCCTTGCACTCTCCCCCTCGGCGAGATACAGAGATAACGAAAGTTGTCAAGAATTATGGCTCTTTCAAGCTACTGCACACCAAGAATTCCAGCTCCTCCAACTGCATCAACATCGTCAGCCTTTCCAAAATTAGCTGTACCAAGAAGAATCACACCCAAAATTTCAATCGGACCAACAACGAAAGTTGTTAGAATCTGCACACCACTTAAAGCAGTCTTGTCTGACCCCTATGTTCTTGAATTAGCAGAAACTCTTGAAGATTCAATTTCATCTTCTTCGTTACCTCCATTAATTCAGAAGCTTAGGGAGTCCTCTGCCGAGACCCTTCTCTCTACGCCATGGCCATCAAGAAAAGATGAGCCCTTTAGGAATACAGACACTTCTTTTATTAAAACTTCCAAAATCCAGCCAATTATACCCCCTTCTGATAAATCTTTAAGTTCTTTGAGTATCAATGAGGAGACCCTTTTTCCTACTCTTTCAATTGTTGATGGATACCTGGTAAAGTCTCTATCTTTGTTATCTGAATTGCCTAATGAAGTATATGTTGGCAGCTTGTCTGGCCTCAATTCCGAGGATATAGTGAAAAGGGTGTCTCAATGTGTGTCTGAGTATGAGTCTAGTTTTCAAGGGGATCTGTTTTGGTCGCTTAATGGAGTGGGTGCACCTGACTTGATTCTAGTTTATGTGCCCGAGGGGTGTATAGTGGAGAAGCCAGTGCATTTGAGATATTTTTCGGCTGAAGGAGCTGAAAAGGAGTCAAAATCTATGCCTATCTCGAATCCAAGAGTGCTAGTCTTTGTGGAAAAGGGGGCTGAGATTGACATAGTTGAGGAATATGTGAGTGGAATTGGCGATAAGTGCTATTGGACTAACTCAGTAATTGAAATTGTGATGGGAGAGGAGGCAAAGGTTAACCATTCTTACATTCAAACACAATCTTCTGTGGCTGCCCATATCAAGTGGACTTTAGCTCATCAGGTGAATATTTTATTCTTATAACTACAAGAATTTTCAAAGTTTCATTCGTGCAGCTCTGTTCATTGCACACTTTTTTGTTTAATTCTTATAATTACACTTATTTTTATTTTCTTCAAGTTTTATCCGTGCAGTTCTGTTCATTTCATTGTGTTTCTCGGTAATAGATGCACTAGTCATAGTGTATATTTCGTACTAATACTTTTAAATTTTAGGCCTCAAAATTAAGAATTTGAACTTGAAAACAGGATTTTAGCAAGGGGAATATTATCAACTTTGAATTGCAAAAGAAGATTAGAGAATTGAGAAGTTTTGATGACTCAGTTTTTTCCTCTTTGTTTCATCAGACTGGTATCTTTGTGCTATAATACATAGATTCTTCTTGAAGGATTGATTATTTGCTTATCAGGGGAATCCTTTTGTGTTATATGACTGAAACTCTTGATTCTTATCTTTGTGTGCTATTTTGTGACTGTCAAAAATGTAAAAATGTAATCTCAGAACAATAAGGGAGACTGAGAACATGAATTTAAGGCTACGCCAATTCTCTCAACCATAGATTTCTCCTATCTACTTTTCTCCTTCTTAATTTTCTTTGTCTTGTTGGGCCTTTAACATTTCAATCTAAAATGAGATGCATAATATATGTTGTAGTCCTTAATCTTTCCACCCAACAGGTTTCTTTATAGTTGCCATTATGTAATTTCTGAAGTTCAATAGGCAACATGCACTCTCTTTGGTTATTTACTTTGATGTGATGAATAGGTTTGTCTTTTCTCTCTATCATAAAGGCAAGAGTATATTTCAATTTAAGGCTAATATAATTCATTAGTGCCATTATAGTGGTGAGTTACTAGTTAAGATCATTACTAGGATAAAGTCAGAGGTTAGATAAGAATTGGTAGTTGCCAAGACAGCAGAGGGTGACAATGTCATGGTGGTGGATGTGACTAATGAGTTACATCATCTATAAAGATGCAGTAAATTTGGAAAAAGTTCGACCTGTGAGATGTACTATGATGATCCTGAACAAATTTCATTTGACATGTGCTTGGAATTGGATTTGCTAAGTGTTTCTTGAGATTGGGACATCATTATTTTGCTTTATCTTCTAGCTGAAACCTATTCAAAATAGAAAGAGAGGGTTGAGAATTTCGACAATATGACAGCATGAATTTCGATCCATTTTTTGACTCTCCAATTTCAAAAGCTTTTGAAGATGTTTTGATGTTGATAATCTTGTTGCTTGGCTTTCATTTCTATTACTTAAGTTTTGCATAATTATCTTGAATTACTGGGTATGAAATAGCAATGCCACATTATAGACATCAGTACTGTTGTTGCCAGTAACTCTCCCATGTCCTAAATCCTATGCTTTCAAAAATATTTCTTTGTATGTTATCTTCTGGCCTATGTTTGACCAAGTGGAAGTGTTCTGTGTGATTTTGCTAAACTGGCAGTTCGGTTTTCTGGTAGTTGTTCTCTTATCAATTTATATGGCTTACGTTAAGAATTTACTGCACTGATGATTTTTTTTTTTTTTCCAATTCCCTTGGCTATGGGTGATACAAACTCTTCCCCTTGAGTTGGCTACCCCCAGTAGCGCAGGAATTCACTTTTTGCAGAGGCAACTCCCATCATGTCCATTACTGATTACTTAAAATAAGCAGCTTTTAGCTTAAAAACCATTCTGAACCATTCTTGAATGCTCTTCAGATCTTTTTTTAGTCTGAAAATGCTAAAAAATATTCTTTGGCAAAGCCACTATTTGAATGCTTTTCAAACCAGTTATTGCTCCTTTAAGAAAACTAAAAAATGATACATTAATTTTCATAAACAGCTTTTCTCAAAGTCAATTTTTTAAGAAACTGAGAAGCACCATACATCTTCATTTGGCTTTTCTAAACATAGGATTATGAAAGTAGTCTCTCCATTCTCTTCTGGTCTTCACCTGGAAATATTTGCAGTAACTGGATTTGGCTAATTAAGATGTTCATCTAGTGTTTGACTTGAAACCACCACCACCTCATAGAAAACACGAGTGTCTTTATGTTTTGCTCTTTGCGTCTCATTGCACTGTTGCTTTATTAAAAAGCTATTAAAAGAGTTTAAAATTCCAATTGTGATCATATATAACAAAAGTCACTTATTCAAGTAGTTACTCTTCTCATCCAACCAACTATTTCTCATCCTTCTTGTGTCTAACTTGCTTTTTAAATGTTGAATCAACATGGTTGTTGCACAGAGGTAAGCTATGATAGGCGGATATAAAACAGCAGAAAACTTTCACAGTTTTCTCCACTATTTTCGTATGTGTTAATAATCATGAAGATAGAGGTCAAAGATTATCAGTCCAAATGATTATGTTCACACCAGATGAACAAAGAACCCTTCTTCCTTTAGCAGAATCTGAATCAACCAGGACATTAATATAAATAAGTGCAGAAGTACAATAGCATGAATATATTATAAACACTAATTGACTGATGGCTGTTCTTTTTTCACCTGCATCATATAGAGAGGGCATGAGGCAGGTCTAAAGTTGGGGATTTCTCCTCATCCTCTCCTTAAGTTTGCCCTTCCTTTTCCTTGCCAGACAATCTTCTCCTTCCTCTGCCAACTATCATCTTTCTCAACTCAATCAGCTCCCCCAATTTTGATTATGTTGCCTATCCTCTATACGAACACAAAGGCATAAGCTTGAACAAAACACAGTTCAGCACGTCTGAAGCTTGTGCTGTGTGATTCAGTAAACAGATTTCAAAACGCTCTTTGGGAAGCATGTCCTGCTTATATTCTTTTTGCTTAGTGTTTTTAATTTTTTACGCTGTTGCCTGTGTGTGTTTTGGGGGGTTTGCATTTATATCCTTTCAATGTGGTACCTTTGGTAATAATGTAATTCAAATAATTTTCTGCAGACAAGGAAATAATAAAAGTGATCTGACTACTGTATAGTCTATAACAGCCGAATTGCACTCTGGTTACTCTTAATATGTCATAAAGATGATTAGTAAATGTACTACCACTACTTCACATTACTTGACACCATTATCTACTTGTATTTATTGACTTCAAAACTTAAACGTGATGTCTCATTTTCAGGAATCAACTAGCACCTATAAGCTTGTAGAGGTAAGCACTGGTGGGAAATTAAGTCGGCACAATCTTCATATAAAGCAAGATGGCCCAGAAACATCTACAGAGATAACATCATTTCATTTATCTGTTGCTGGTCAAATACAAGATTTATACAGTAGAGTAGTCTTGAATCATCCACGAGGGTTTTCCAGGCAGCTTCACAAGTGCATTGCGGCTCGTGCTTTCAGTCAGATTGTTTTCAACGGGAATATAAAAGTTAACCGGTATTTTCTTTCATCTCATCCTCATTCTTGAACTATAATGTGAATAGTGAACACTCTTTGGTACTCCTAGCTTATGTCTCGGTTACCCATTGGAATATATTGGAATCTCAAGCTTTATAAATGTGAAGATTCTTGATTCCAAATGATGCTATCGATCCATGTTGATGTATTGCTATTTATTGGATCCCAAAAGGCAGAAAACATTGTGTTAGAATGGAACATATTTCGGACTTGATCAAAAGAATCTTTAATGTTTCACATAACTATATGCAGACTAGCACAGCAAACGGATGCTGGACAACTTACTAGGGGCATAAGTCTGGAGCATAGGGCTACCATCAACGCCCTACCTATTCTCCAAATTGATGCAGATGACGTGAAATGCAGCCATGGAGTTACAAATGGTAACCTGGAAGATGATCAACTCTTCTACTTCCGGGCACGGGGAATTGATTTAGAGACTGCCAGAAAAGCTCTCATATTCTCCTTTGCAGCTGAGGTAATAGAACGTTTTCCAAACTCATCTATCAGGAAGAAAGTTCAGAGCCATGTAAAAAACCTGTTAGATCCCACAACTTCCTAGCAGAGATGAAGGATTCTATATCATATATTTCTATTATTTCAGCTTCCCTGATTCTGCTGCAAGGCTAATTAAATTGTGGAAATTTTTTATGTATCCAAATCTAAATCGAGATCAGTGCAAGATTATGTGGTTTTTGATGAATCAGAGGCTCTTCAGAATCAAAACTGCGAAGATTTTGGGCATATTATATGTTGTAGCAAAAGTTCTGTAATGGTTTGGCATGCAAAGGAAATTTACCATGTTTTCTTCTGGGCATATTATGTGATCAGAATTCTGATCATTATATCAAACGCCTTTTTTTTTTTTATGACACGAAAATTATCCCGATACTAATTATGAGCTTATAATTGTACATTTTAAGTAATTAATGCTAAGATCCCCTTCATCGAGTAATGTTAAAAAAATAGGAAATAAAATTAAAAAGTAATCAATTACTTGATACTTCCTCCTAGAAAACTTACAAATTAAGCCATAAACTCATTTTTTAAAAAAATTAATGAAAAAAAATTATATCAAACTATCCCACATCGAATAATCAATTGTTTTAGGAACTCTTTTTAAAAATCATTTTTGAGGTTGATGGCCGTGTTCGTTGAAAGGAGAGATGGTTGGCATCTCCCCCGACAGGGACGGGAACAGCCTTCGGGCTTACCTGTTAACACATCCGGTTAAGGCTACCCACTTTATGTGGAACTCTAACCCAATTTTTTTTCTTCTTTCCTTTCTTTTTTAACCTTTCTTGAATTGGAACCAAATTCCTTAAAATATCTCCGAAACCCTTCAAATTTTTCTTCATAAATAACCTCAAAATATCTGAAAATGCTCAAGTTTTGTTTTTACATTCTCACTGGGTTTAGGATAAGGTTCTGAAAAATGTAGGCATAAATTCTTCATATTTCATCAAACGCTCCCTGAAAATCTCTCCATGGCTGGAAAACCCTCAATAGCATTAGATGTTCACCAATATTGTAACATACACCATACTTCAGACAGAAGCCACCAACCATACTTCACCTCTCCACAGAGATTTTCCGACAAAAGAAGAATCACAAAAATATTTTGTGCCTCATCAAAATCTCTTTCGAAACTTCCACCGAAGGTAGCAGAACCTCAAAATAAGGATAAAAACCCATCCTTGTCTGAGCAGCTAAAGCCTCTGTCCACCACCATTCTTTCCGACCAACCGAACCAAAACCAAACACTCTTGTCAAAGCCCAAGTCCATCTGGGTCAACCCCACAAAGCCTAGGCCTTCTGTGCTCTCTCTGCAACGCCACAAGCGCTCTGGCTACTCTTACAATCCCCAAATCAGAGACCTCAAGTTCTTTGCCAGGAAGCTGAATGATTGTGACCCTTCTGACGAGGCTGCTTTTCAAGCTCTTCTTGAAGAAATCCCGCATCCACCCACCCGAGAAAATGCTCTTTTGGTTTTTAATAGTCTGAGGCAATGGCAAAATTGTCTTCTTTTCTTCCGTTGGATAAAGACCCAAAATGTGTTCCCAATAGACACAATCTTCTACAATGTGACCATGAAATCTTTGAGGTTTGGTCGGCAATTCCAGCTCATAGAAGACCTTGCCAATGAGATGATTGAGAATGCGATTGAGCTCGATAACATTACTTATTCTACTATCATTAGTTGTGCTAAAAGATGTAATCTTTTTGATAAGGCTGTTGAGTGGTTTGAAAGAATGTACAAAACTGGATTGATGCCTGATGAGGTGACTTACTCCGCAGTTTTGGATGTATATGCAAAGTTGGGGAAAGTTGAAGAAGTAATAAGTTTGTATGAGAGAGGGAGAGCCAGTGGCTGGAAGCCTGATCCCATTGCCTTTGCAGTGTTGGGGAAGATGTTTGGTGAAGCAGGAGACTATGATGGTATAAGGTATGTATTGGAAGAAATGAAGTCAATAGATGTGAAGCCCAATTTGGTTGTTTACAACACTTTGCTAGAGGCAATGGGCAAGGCTGGTAAACCTGGGATAGCTAGGGGTTTGTTTGAAGAAATGATTGATTCAGGAATTACCCCAGATGAAAAAACACTAACAGCGTTGATCAAGATTTATGGGAAGGCAAGGTGGGGAAGAGATGCATTAGAACTCTGGAAGAGAATGAGGTCGAACGGGTGGCCAATGGATTTTATTTTGTATAATTCATTGTTGAGCATGTGTGCTGATCTTGGATTGGAAGAGGAGGCCGAGGGGCTGTTCAAGGACATGAAGGGATCGGAACGATGTAAACCAGATAGTTGGAGCTATACTGCAATGCTTAACATATATGGGAGTGGTGGAAATGTTGAGAAGGCCATGAAGCTGTTTGAGGAAATGTCTGAAACAGGAGTTGAGCTAAATGTCATGGGCTGCACTTGTCTGATTCAGTGCCTGGGAAGAGCGAAGAGAATTGATGATTTGGTGAAGGTATTTGAGACTTCAGTTGATGGCGGTATCAAACCAGATGACAGGCTTTGTGGGTGTTTGCTATCTGTTCTATCGTACTGCGACGGTGCCGATACAGATAAGGTTATTGGTTGTTTAAGTCGAGCCAATCCAAGACTGGTTGCCTTTGTCAAGTACTTGGAAGAAGAAGAAGCAAACTTTGTCGTAATGAAGGAAGAGTTCAAAGGCATTCTTAGCAACACTGCAGTGGAGTCCAGGAGGCCATTCTGCAACTGTTTGATTGATATTTGTCGGAACAGAAATCTTCAAAAGAGAGCTCATGAACTTCTATATTTGGGAACTGTGTATGGATTGTATCCCGGTTTACATACCAAGACAGCAGAGGAGTGGCGTCTAAATGTTCGGTCACTCTCCATTGGTGCAGCATATACTGCACTTGAAGAATGGTTGGGAACCCTCACAAAGATAGTTGAACGCCACGAGGATTTGCCAGAATTGTTATCTGCAAATACAGGGACAGGAACTCACAAGTTCTCACAAGGCTTGGCCGGTGCCTTTGCTTCTCATGTGGGAAAGCTTGCTGCACCATTTAGACCGAGCAAAGAGAATCCCGGTCTTTTTGTGGCAACTCGAGAAGATGTGGTATCTTGGGTGCAGTCCAGAAGTACACTAGTCGCAGCATGACTGAACCTAAATTGTGATTTTTCAAAGGATGGATTCATACATATCCTTGGTATAATGTTGTCTTCCCTAATTACTTTCTTTGCTTAAAATAAGATTGATCTTATTATTCTTAGATTTCCATCCTCTGCCAACTTCCCAAGTAGAAATACCTTGCAGATAGATAACCTCTAGCCCTTACTTTTTCTTGGCAATTTCAGTAGAATATTATAAACACTCCATTTGGACAAACTTTTCTCTTTATAAGCCGCACGGGTAGAGAGCCACCTTCAAAATTACAGATTCTCGCCTTTGAATACTGCGGATGCCTAATCTAAATCCCCCCCACCATAATACAGACAACTTTTGGAGCTAAAAAGCAAAGGAAGAAAGATAAACAAATGAATGAAAAATCCTCCATCTATGCAAAACTTGAAAGGAAACAGACAAAAGGGAAGAAGGAAAGAAAAAGAAGGGAAAAAATATCCTGTTTCCTTTTTGCCCCTAAAAGCACTTTCCAGCGACTCAACTACAAAAATTTCTATCCTTCAAAATCCTATTTTTCCATTGCTTGAGCCTTGATAAATATTTAACATCCTGTCCCTGCTTGGAGTTTCCCCAGCATCTGGACAAATATCTCAGGAGCCCGAGAAAGTGGGTTCTTGCACCTCCCCAGAATCTTCTAACATGGATAGAGGATCAAAGATTTCAACAATTTTATACAGACGAGAGATGATTCATTTTGATATTCAGGGGTATTTTCCTGATGATTTCCATATCCTTCCTTCTAGTGATATCACCATAACAGTAACATCATCATGGTACTTTCTCCTGTCACCTTGTGGGATATCCAGCAATTCATGAAAATCCATTCCTGCAGATAGTAAAGAACTCAATTCAAATTTTCAGTTTACAAGAGGATGTGATCTTTGCATGTAAACTGAATCAAGAATTGAATTGTTCACAAACCACAAAGCAGATCATGAGGCAATTTGTATCTCAAGAGAGAACAACGGCAATTCAAGAGTGTGCCACAATTATCTGTAAGCAGCGCAATACATACTATTCCAAACACTCACTACCGTAAGTGATCTAACAGAAACATAAAAAAAATTTAAAAGATAAAAGATTCAAAATAAAATGAATGATGATAATCAGAGATTAAAAGTTCATAAATCACCATGATGCAAAGCATGCTGAAACTGTGCATCAAGAGAAGCTTGTGATAATTGATCAGATCAAAAGGAAGTTCCTATGCTAAATAACCAAGAACTAAGTTAAAATTGATGCTCAAATCTAGCTCAGAATGATTAAAACATGAATTCAGAGGAAGGGTAGGTAACTTCTTCATTCCCAGAAAATAGAAGATGGCATGTAAGCAGCATATTTCAAAACTACAGTCATAGTAGTATCAACTTGAGTTGCACTTGAGAAGTCAAATTGCTGAGTTTGACTTGGGTGAATGGCCGTGATTAAAGTCCAACCTCAATTACGAACTCAATTTCTCACACCCACTTATAAGAACTGGTAAAGTAGATGCACTTAACTAGAAACACAAGCATCAATAAAAGGAAACTGATTCCATAAATGGCCAATGGCAAACAATCTCATTGTCTCATTAGCAGTTAGGTTCTTGATTAGTTTCTTGGCAGCCCAAAATCAAACTCAAGGACACAAAACCAAAGAAACATTGAAAAGTTATTTGCTACTCAAGAGCTAACCTTAAGAACTTTTGTCCAAACTTTGACAGCAAGAGCAAGAGAAAGATCAACTTTATAGTAAAGTTTCACCCGCAATGAGCTGAAGACAGACAGCATGAGGTAAATTCATACCTGCTTTTTTGGCTGCACGAACTAGAAGCTCCTCTATGAGGTGCTGGGCCGGGTCTCCATCTGGGAACTTCTCCATGAAATTCTCAACATAGGAAACTACCTCCTGATTGCTCAAGTACTGATATAAGCCATCAGAAGACAACACCAAAAATTGATCTCTGGGACACAGTCTATGATGACAGAGAGAAGGCAAACAGGATATGTATGGTGCAGTACCAATGTAGTCATTCCGAAACATTTCCAGTAAGGCATCATTCCATTTAGGCTGCATCAAAAAGCATATTGAAACATTAATCCGATAGAAAAGCAAATGGTTGGAAAAAATTTTAGAACCATGAATTACTATTTTGTATTGAAAATGATAACTAAAAGAAAGTAATGATTAAATAAGACAAGAGTATAATAGGAAACAGAGTATTTGTGAACCAAACAAAAAAAGAAAATCTAAATTGCAACAAGTATTTGAAAACAGAGGGAGGATTAGGGAACATGCAAGAATCATGTTTCCAGTTCCTTGACCAGTAACCAGATAGATAGCAGATAAAGGGTAGATAGGTCAGCAATCAAACCTGTTTAAGGAAACCAGCTCCAAAAGCACGGGTAACCTTAAGACGGCCTTTAACTCTATCATTGGCAATGCAATTTTTGTCATCAGGGTGTTCATTTTTGATCCTGATAACTTCCTGACAAAAATTAAGAGGAAAACCATTGTTTAAGAACTTGGGATGTCAACTATAGAAATACAGGATAAAACATTTTAAGGCCCCTAAAACTATTATCAATTAAGTAGTTCCGTAAAAAGAATTGATATGCTAGAAGGTAAAGCTCAACATGTCAAGACAAGTAAACTTGATCACCAAATCAGAATGATATTACAAACATCATGTAGAAACTTATCTTAAGGAAAAACAATGGTTTCATGCAATGAAATTATAAACTGTTCTGGTGCTTCTGGTGCTCACTTTCTCAGAGATGCACATATAGCTTGTTCAACTAATTCTTACCAGTGTCAAATGTAGTTACAAAACCGAGGTGTAATGTTAGTTAAGATTGGGAATTTAAAATTGATTGAAGCAAACTGCACATTCAATATAAGTATCTAGCATCTACTTAAACTATCGCTCCAAGCATCCAGTTGCGAATTTTGGCAATTCTTTTTGAAGGCCAAAAAAGGAATATTATTCATAGTTAAAATTGCACATTTATCCTTTCACATGAGATGAAAAACTTCGGAGACCTAAAAGTAGTAAGATATTCAATCTCTTTAAGAATTCATAGTTTGAAAAGATATATAAATTACACATCCTTCTCCTAAAGAAAATGGTTTTAGACTAATGAAACTGTAACCTCCAAACTTGAACAAATGACAGATCATAAAATAACCTAAAGATAGGCAAAATAACTTAGAATCTCATTTGATGTATAGGATTACATGCTCTTGCAATTCACAGTATGATCTTTCCATGATCATCTTACTTCAAGAAAAGTATGTGAGGGATAAAAGGAATATCTGCCCCCAATGCCTTACTTTATGAGAATGTTTTACCCTATAAATTTCTGTAGAAGTAAAGCCTTAGAAAAAATGCATCATGACACAACATATTCCCTTATCCACAGAAGATAAAATTAAACAAATAATTAAAAGGATTTTAAAAAATAAATAAAAACATTCCCAATTAAATAGCAATTCGGGTATTTTACAATCCCAAATCCAGGACTGATGATTCTGTACCTCTAAACACACCCCACCCCACCCCAAAAAATAAAAAATAAAATGTTGAGATTAATGGATTCTCTCTATAGGACCCAGTCAATTTTCGCTGCCGATTCTCCAACATTATGAGCAACACATCTTGAATGAAGCAGTATAATTTGAATTTCATGGAGAACATCGAGAAAGCTGCCGTCGAAAATGTTTCTAAATAGATAAAAAAAAAGGTCACAATTGTAACTACTGTTTAGGCCATGACAGAAGTTTGTTACGAGAGATCATGTGTAGCTGTCCAAGCCAAAACATAGTGACTCAAGATGAAAAATTCAGTTACCTCAATCACTACAGGCACATTTTACAATTGGACTGACAGAACTTTTGGGATTTGTTCAAGCACACAAAGGATTTATCGAAGCAGGGAAAATAACTTAAGTGCAACTTATAAATAGTGCAACCTATCAACTGTAATTTCACGGAATACAGACATGATACAGTTTGAACAGCAGGAATAACCAAACAAAATAGCATGTAATAAATTTAAACACATAACATGCAGTGTAATCTTAAAGGTGAAAATGATCATCCATATTTATTTGAAATAGTAAATAGTAAAGAGCACCCAGCATATTCTATAACAAATTACACTGCACCAAGCCCATGCCTAAGAGAAACAGAAAATCGTTAAAGTTTAAGTTCATGACTGAGAATACAGTGTGGTTGCTGCTAGGGGTACAAATAAATCAAGCTTTTCAAGAGCACCCTTGAAAAAACTCAACTTGAGACTCAGCTTTCAGAAAACACAAGGCCCAAGCTCTTATAAAGTTCAATTGATAGCTCATCTAGTTTAATCAAGCTTTAAATGTTTCACTCTCTGATGTAATTAAAGAAATGAATATATCTTTTATGTTCTATTCTTGGAGGTCAAAGTATTCTCTCATGCTGAAGTTCTAAACAAGCTTCATCAAGCCAATTGAGAGTTTAATATTGCAGAGATATTGAGCTTGGTCTGGCGTGCAGCAATTCAACTCATTTGCAACCCTAGTTATCACTGCAATTTGCTAAAAAATCAAAGACTATTCATCTATTACAAGCAACCCCGAAAATCTTAACAGGAGATACTCAGAAATCAAATGTCCACAAGAACGAGCCAACTTCCAGAGGAAGTGAAAAACGCAAAAACATTTTCCAGCTAAAGCAAACAAACTTTTTATCATGTCTTGTATAGCAAATAAAAGTCCAAAACCAGAAAACCAACCAACCAGCTATTTGGAGCTCACTGGAAGCGTCCCATGAGCATTCTTGTTTTTTTTTTCTGTATAAGAAAAAAAAGGAACATGGGACCAGGCAAGAGATGAAACAAGAAGTAACAAAAGCAACCACATCGTAATGAAATTTTGAATATCACCTCACAATTCACAACATAAAATGGAATCTTGAACATTTATGACAACTTTGGTACAAGGGCACTCTCCAACTCAAAGGGCCAAAATTGGCAACCAAGATTGGCAACCAAGAAGTAAATCTGACACAAACCACTCAACAAGATAAATTTTGTTTTAAGGTTGAAAGCATCTTTATTAAATTCTGTAGGGAAGGGAACATTCAATGAAAGGAGAACAAATTATCCAATCCCAACCACGTCATTCAAATGACAAGGCTGTGATCCATCACCAACATCATGCTAGGCTTTCCCAGAACTCACATTAATTGCCACAAAAAAAAATTGAGATGGTCAATGAAGATTGAAGTCAAAAAAATAAATACTACAAAAAAGTCCAAAACTTGTCGCAGAAAGATGATTGAAGAAAAAATTAGAAAGATGATTGAAGAAAAAATTATAGTTAAAGATGGTCAATGATGATTTTATATCAAATCTCAGGCAGCTCCATCTAAAGAAACTTGTATTGAAAATTTTCATTTTATTTCAGCACTCAAAAAACCTAATAAAAACAAAGAGTTGGGGAAAAAAACAGATTTATGACAAAACAGATACCAAGAGAATAAGTCCATCTCCTGCCATCGTCAGAAAATGATAGACAAAACGACATGAATGAAAGGAAATAGAACATCAGCCATAATAACAGATGCTTAAAAAGTCTGCAGTTGAAGTAATATAATCATCATTTTATCTTCAAATGCTTTTGGGACATGTATATGCTTCAGATATTTTTTCTCCTCAACACCTCTACTAAGTACTAACTACTTAAAAGGAGCAGATTAGTCAGAGTGTCATAATAATACTAGGCAAAGACAGTTGTAGCAAAAAATTGTATAAATGTTACAGATGTTCATACTTCCCTTATGCACTTAACATTTACTACTTCATTGAGACTGCTATGAAGTTTTTAGCTCTTTTAAAGAAGAAAGAAACTAGGCATTGCAAAAATAAGGCATCCTAAGGTCAGAGACAAATATTGTAAGATGTAAGTTAGTGTTTACAGACTTCAGAGCTTTATTAATCACAGAATTTGAAAAGCAACTTTACATTGAGTTCATATTAAGAACTCCATTACACAGAATAAGATTCAAACATAAGGTTCAGACTTCAGATGAAAAGAAATTACTGATACTTACTTCTTCAATGCTTGTGCTATGATCAGTGGACAATTGTAACGCTGTCAACTTCATGGATTGTGAAGAAGCTTCATTTATCACCTTGTTCTCCCTATCACTGGCATCTGCAAATTCTTCAACTATACCTTCTGCCAATCCACTGTCAATAGGACCATTTGGTTTTGTACTAAAACCAGGTTCTTCAGGATCATACTGTGCCACAATTGCCCTACTATCACCTACATTCATCACATAAACATCCTCATCTCTCATCAAGACCACCAATAAACAAGAACCCATCAAAGCAAGCTCTGGATACCGATCAAGAACCTTATCTGTCATATCCAAGTAACCCAGCTCAGTGACTTCAAGAGCCCTTGACATTGCCCTTAAAACCAACTCATGATCCACTGGTCCTATCTTCCGCTTCCTCCCAGGGCTACTACTACTTGGTTCCTCTACTCTATTTTCCTCCACTGCCACCTCCTGTTCCTCTTTTTCCTTTCCTGCCAATCCAAACCTCCACGGAAACAAACTACTATTCTCCTTATGTTTCATCAATAATCCATGCTTTAATTTAGATAACAGCAGCGACCTTCTACTCACTGCTGACCCAGCATTGCTGGCACTAATTGCATCATCAACTGAAAATGCAAATCTATCTGAACCTGACAAATCAAGCCCATCTTCTGGATCCTCCTCGGCTAGAAATTCCCATAATCTTCTCCTCCTAACAGCAATCTCCCCAGATTGGAAGGTCACCTTCTTTACTGGGCCCCTATCTGACTCTTCCATATTAGATTCATTGGTCCGTTCTTCTATTTCAATCACTCTCGCAGCTTCACCCTCTACTGATTGGTTTGAATTTGATGTATACAAATTTTCCGCAATTTCTCCATTTTCTGTTGTTAAATTGGCTTCTTGATTACTAATACTAGTATCATCATTGTCCCAAAACAGACCCTCTAATTCTTTATACATTGCTTTATACAAATTACACATCAAATATTCTGGCGCATCAGGGCCATTAAACCCATCATAAATACCAACAAATAACCATCCATGCTCCTCTGACACCACCACGTGAACCCGATCCTCCCCTGCTTTCCCTAGAGCCCACTGCACATTACTCTCGCAAGGTACCTCGACCTCACTAGCAGCACAACTAGGAACATCCTTCCGGCCGCCAACGAAGTTTCGCACGGGCACCACCCAGGGCCTCTTTTTCTCTGGGAAGTTCCGGTAGAATGCCTTCCTAATTCCCGAAATGCCCTTCCGCCTCTTCTTTTTTACATACATGCCTCCCAAAGGCGCAGAGAATGGCACCCTGCCGCCACCATCGGAAGCGGCGGTACTATCTAAGGGCCCCGAGAGAGCCCCAAGTTCGATCGGACCTGACATGAAAAAAGCCCGGTCCGTTTGACCGGAGGCTTCACTGCCGGCTCCTCCACGCGGCACCGGCTGCAAAGGCAAGGCACTAAACGACGACGTACTTTCAAACCCATTTATAACACTACCCTTGACGCAAGTGCCAAAACCTAAAGCGCCTGTATTATTATTTTCAGTAGCACTGGTGGCAGTAGCATCGTCATAAATATTGTCGAGCTGAACTACAGTACGAGGAGTATGGGTGTTGGCACTGACGGAGGCGCCGGAAATCGCGCGGAACCCGGTTTCAGGAAAACCGAGCGGTCTAGATTTATGAACCGGCGGTTCAGAATCAAACCGGAGTGACTGAGATGGTGAAACAAAGCGATCGGAATGCGTAGGGGAAACAAACCGCGCGGAAGACCGAACATAACAAAATGAATGACCTAGGGTTTCATCCAACGGTTCGCTTGCAGTGAAGATCACCTCCGGTTCTCCCCGGTTCACCGCCGGGTTGAAACATGGAAACAACTGCGAAAATCCCCCTCCCATCACATTCGATTCATTTCCCACCCCCCTCAATCCAACTCCAACACTTAAACTATATGTACAAAAATCTTTATCTACAGAAAGAGAAAAAATTCCTAGATAGAGAAGGGAGGAGGAGGAGGGGCTTCTTCTGCTTTGATATAGGTACACATGTATGTACTTCTGCTTCACTGTAATGTCTGGATGGATTTAATGGAAAAATGAAGAATGTGAAGAACACACTAATGAGTGTATCTGTGTGCTTTAGAGAGAGAAAGTTTATGCGAGAGTCAAAAAAATGGTGAGAAAGAGAAAACATTGAGCTATCAAGTGTGTGTTGTGCGGGTTTTTTTTTTTTTTTTTTTTTCCTTCCTCTCTTTTTTGTAGTGAGAGAGAAAGTGAGAAAGTAAAAACAATGAAGGGGAGAGGGAAAGACTTCAGTCTGTTGCTCCGCCTTTTGTTTTTTAATATTTTCCCGGAGTCTTCTTAGAGAGAGGAGGGGAAGACGGGTGTACTGTGGAACAACTAATTAAAGCGCGAGTGAAGGAGCGCGTGAGCTTTGAAGCCTGGAGGAATTAGCTGGTTTATTGTGAGCCGGGGACAGAGAAATAGATTTGACCATCGTTGATGGTTGTTGGGTGCTGACCTGGCAAATTTGAAAATGTTGGAGGAAAGGCAAGGGGAGGGGAACACGTCAGGTGCCAGGTGGGAAGGGTTTTCCGTTTCGTTGAGCTTTTACTTTCTTTTTTATTTTTATTATTCCAATTCCAACCTCTTTCCTTAATCCACCCCTTTCACTCCATCAAAATTGTGTACGTAGTAAATAAATGAAAATAGGTCTATTTAAAACATTATTAATAAACCGTTGGCAGATAATGGATGTATCCATTAACTACTCTATTACTAGTATTTTTATTACATTTCAATTGTGCATTTAATGTATGGTTTAATATCGTTGTATTAGTCTCATTTATTTACCAACCTAATTAATAGAAAATCAGACAACACAAGTAACAACATTTATTTGGAGAATAGAATCTATATTTTTTTTAAAGTTGTTAATGGATTAAAAATACTTAAATACAAATACATTATCACCTAAAATATTCTTAAATTAAAACTTTCACTTATCATAATTATATTTTTTTGTTGTCTTTTTCAATATTAATGAATAAGAAAAATATGAAATTAAAAAGTCAAAATGGGAGGTAAATATTTATTACTCCCTCCGTCCATTTTAATTACTCATTTACACTTTTAAATATGAATTAATAATGACAATTAATGAGTATGTTTCTAATTAATTTGAACAAAATACTCTTCTATTCAGTCTATTTTTTTCATTAAATGATTATGTCTTCCTCTCTTTATATTCATTAAGGGTAGTATAATATAGAAAAAGGTTGTTAGCATTCTCATTAAAAATTAACTTGCCACTTTTTTGGTGCAAATTTTATAAATGAACAGTTAAAATAGAAATAAGGTAAAAATAATTTCAAAATGGTACTATATAATATTTCTTATGTCCAAAATTGAATATCCTATTTTTTATTTTAAAATTTTCAAAATTGAATGTGTTATTTTCTAAAAATAAGAAATATTTTTATTTAAAGTTTTATTAAGTCCCCCCTCAATTTAAGAATTTACAGTTATTAATTTAAATGTCACACGACTATTATAAGGATAAGAAGCACTATGAAGTAATAAAGTATATAAAAATCAGACACAACTTTTAATTTTTAATAAAGTTAAATTGAGACATTTAATTACTGATAGAATAAGTATTTAAAATAAATTTTTAAATCTAAAGACATAGTAACCGACAAAACCACCATAATTAATTAGGAATCTAGGAAAACTTTTTAGTACAACTCTGATTAGCGGTAAAAATGTTTAGACTTTAGTGGTTACTCCATCAATTTCTTTTTACAAGTCATTTCAGTTAATAAATTTTATTTTAAAATAGAAATCACTTTACACTTTTTAATAAATATTTTTACTTCTTAACAAACATTTAATGAAAAAATTTCAATCATATCCTTTTAATCAAATTAAATATTAAATTTGAATTTATATGAATACTATTTTTTATAGGTAATATTTCATTCAAAGAAAAATATTAATTATTAAAATAATCATTATCTTAATCTGTATTTCAATATCTTAAATCGCTTTTAAAGAGGAAGGGGAATACAAGAAAAGCACTAGTATAACTAAGAGACAAGGTTCAAAATACGGCTTTATAGTGAATTGACATAAAAGGGGTTGAGAAAACGATGGAAGGGATTTTACAAGAGATGAAAGGGATTTTTCTTGAGTGTGAATGTGGTGGTTAATCAAACGAAATTGAACGTGTTATTTCTAAAAATAACACGTGCAATGTTTGAAATTGGATGTATTATTTCCTATTTTTTATTTTAAAAATTTTGAAATTGAATGTGTTATTTCTAACAATAAGAAATATTCTTATTTAAAGTTTTATTAAATCCCTCCTCAATTTAAGAATTTACAATTATTAATTTAAATGCCACATGACTATTATAAGGATAAGAAGCACTATAAAGTAGTAAAGTATATAAAAGTCAAATATAACTTTTAATTTTTAATAAAGTTAAATTGAGACATTTAATTACAAACAAAATAAGTATTTAAAATAAATTTTTAAATTTAAAGACGTAGTAACAAACAAAACCACCATAATTAATTAGGAATCTAGGAAAACTTTTTAGTACAACTTTGATTAGACTTTGTCGTTACTCCATTAATTTCTTTTTACAAGTCGTTTTAGTTAACAAATTTTATTTTAAAATAAAAATTACTTTATACTTTCTAATAAATATTTTTATTTTTTAACAAACATGAAAAAATTTTAATCAAATTAAATATTAAATTTTAATTTGTATGAGTATTATTTTTTATAGATAATATTTCATTTTAAGAAAAATATTAATTATTAAAATAATTATTATCTTAATCTTTGTTTGAAGATCTTAAATGGCTTTTAAAGAGGAAGGGGGAACACAAGAAAAGGACTAGTATAATTAAGAGACACGGTTCAAAATAGGGCTTTATAGTGAATTGACAGAAAAGGGATTGAGAAAACGATGGAATGACGATTGAGGACGGAGCAGGAGGCGAGAGAGAGAGAGATTTTTATGTGTGGCTTTTATGGAAAGACGATAGCTAGAGATGATAGTCATAGTAGTAGTAGGGGGTGGGGGCGTAGGGTCAACGTGGAGGATTGAGGGTAAATTTTGTCTTTATGGGGTGCTTTTGTCTTTTTCGTCGTTTTTTTGCGTATGGGACTGACTATTTGTCTAAAGCCCAAAGGTCAAGCCCAAGTTTGAAGTCGATGTTCTGTCTCTCTGACTGTTTTGGGAGGGAATGGTAAAAATTGAAAAAAAAGGGCACCCCCCACAGGGTTGATCATCTGCGCATTTGGACATTTTTACCCTTCCGTTGTCTGACCCGGTCCATTATTTTAAGTTTTTTACTTATTTTATTTCTTTTTAGATAATTGAACCGCCTGCAACGCCAACATTTACTAAATTTAGGCATTTCATGTCTTTCGACTCTTTCTCCACTGCGTTGACGCGACATTTGGCACCATTGTTCATAATGAAAACAAACTCCTAATATTATCGATAGCTTGACTCCTAACCCAATAATAATTCAAGTTTATAATTTTTTTTTTCAGTCAGGATAATACAGATAATTTTACCTATTTTTATTAAATGAAGTCTTATTGATGACATAGTATAAATAAATAATGATAATACAAAAAATAATTTTTCATTCTTGATTCGTTAACATTAGAAAATTAAAATAAATAAATAATATGTAATTTTGGTTTAGCTTGCAAACTCATATTCATGATTTTTTAATTATAAATAAAGTTGCTTTACGAATATTTTTTATTAGACAATAAATTTTAGATTAATGTAGTAGTTTGAAACTTCCATATTCTTGGTGTACTAAAGAAATATGATGCAAAACAGAGATATGAAGAGTTCTTTGACGGAATGTTTTGGACAAAAAGATGAAATCTTGGATTCCATTTAGAGAAAATAAAACCTGGAACGGAATCGAAAAGGAGAGCTGACGAGGGCATAAGTGTCATTTAAAAAAAACCAACTCCTATTGGGCCACGAATCTTATGTACTTTCACAGCTTTGACTTGACAGAAGCCCCAATTTTAGTCCGTTTCCGTCTATCCATCCCCATCTACCCACTGCGGTTCACGGATCCTGGTCGGGTATCTTTTCCATGCCACGCTGTTGTAAACCCTACAAAAATCAGAATTTCTACGCGCATTCAACGGCCGAGATTGCATCAATCATAAAATAATCCAACACCTCGTGGGCCCCACTCTCCCCTTCCTTCCTAGATATGATCGCATAGTCAAAGGGCACAAAACTACAAAATTCTTCTCCCCACACAAACCCAAGTCTCGATCCCATTAAACTAATTTGGTCGTAAATCTAGAACTGGAACTAATCTTTATTTTGATTTTTTTTTAGACATTATAATTTTAAATAATCACAACCGTACAAAGAAAACAAAATGATAACGAGAATGAAATAAGAAGTATAAAAAAATGACACAAACAAATAGATGTATAATGTCTAATTTAACCTTAAGTTCGTCGGTTAAAAGTTAGATTTTATAAATGTATAACTATTTGTAACATATTAATTTTAAAGAGAATACTGATTCACTCAATTGATACAATTATAAAATCAACGCTTCAAAATACAAGTTATTAGTCTCAATTTTTATTGTCCTAAAATATTTATTATTTAGGTATAATTATAATATTTTTTCTATCAACTTCACCTCCATGGTTTATTTTGCATAAAGAAAATAGTTATTATAAATTATAGAATTATTAAAGTTTCATTAATATTATGTATGGAATAATATAATTATAGTTAAACATTAGCTTCAGATATCCTAGCACCTCTCCTTCCCCATCTTTTATATCATCTAATAAAATAATATATATTAGCCGATTTAGATAAATTATTCTAGAATTTTAGGATATCTTTATATGATTTTATTAATAAAATATATTTATAAAAGATATGTGTTTATATATTTACATTGATTGTGTAAAATAAGACGTAGAATAAATACTAGAAAATACCATATAGCAACTTATAATAGTTTAAATCAGATTGAGTAATTGACTTACATTTAATTTCCCTATTTAAATGGATTTCGGATTTTTTTTATATTAGTTGTAAAAATAATTTATTTCGGTCATAGAACAGGAATAGTCTATATTTTTTTTTCAAAAAAAAAACATATTGTTGACTTAATTCATAAATTTATACCAATTTTCAATTTAATTTTCGTTGTATGAGTATTTCGTGACAAAAGAAAAAGAAAGCAATATGTGGGAGGCGTTTAATTCTGGGAAGCCCCACAAGGGCTTTTGTGGCACATTAGTCAAAAATATCAACTTTAATAATTTGAGGAGAAAATTTAAAAATAAATAAATAAAGTGGGGAATTTTGCATGTGAAGGCGGGAAGCGAAGGAAGACCTTTTTTCTCTTTATTATATATACGTATATAATTTATGTTTTTTTCCTTTCTCCCTTTGCAATTTGGAGGGCTCTCTGAGAAGTCAAGGAGTTCGTTCACGCGGCAAGCGTGTACAAGAATTTTAGTAATTAACACCAACAACCTCCCTAACGAGTCAAGTATTCATATGGCGTATTTAATATTTTGAAATATTCATATTGGGAGATCTTTGTGGCTTTTATATATGGAATTACATGCATTTTGCAAGGTAATTAATTTATTTGACATTATTATATATATATATTATTTTGTGACATTCAAACTTAAATATTTTTTTCTAATGGGTATTTGGGTTAATTTGATTAACCCAACCAACCTTGTGGGATATAAATGTCAATTTAATGATATTTATCACCTTCATAATTTGAATTTATGACTTTTCTATCATTATCATTAGTAAGATTGTTTAGCCACTTAAGCAATTCCTACTTGATTTTTTAAATTTAAATTTTCATTAATACCATTTTTAATCTAAAGAAATTGCTTTTCACTAACTCATTAGCTTAATGAATAAATATCTCATTAAAATCAAAACAAATATTCAATTTAAAGGGGGGAGGAGTATGAAATTCATAATGGAATTAGACCATCCTTAATTTATTATACTACTATTCTTTATAATTAGAAAAAGAAAAAAAAGAGGAGAGAGAATGGCATTGAAGTTTGGATATGGTAATAATTTATTTAAGTCAAATGTTGGACTCCAGTTTTCCCAAGTGGTTCCTCAATGTCAAGGCATTGGACACTTATTTCAAATGATCATTATTATGAGAGTATCATTTTCATATCACCTTACTATATTTTAATCATTCGTATATGAATCTAAATTGTTTTTTCTAACAGAAATCATTTTTTCCTTCTTTTTTAGTTTCCTTTTGGAGAATTCAAGATTTGCCAATGATAATTTCTCCCTTCATGATCTCCTTTCTATGTTTATATATTTGTATGTTGGTTTAAGTATCAATTTGACCACTAAATTTATCCTATTTTTTTAATTTAATCACTGAACATTTAATTTATCTATTTGTAAAATAAGTTTAAAAAAGATTCGAATCTATTATTACACATTTGTATGTCATTTTCTATTATACTAATAAAATATTAATAAAAATTTTATAGTTATTATTTTTTTATATATTTTAATATTAAAAACCTAAAAAGATAAACTAAACTCTATGTTACTTTTAGGAATACGTGTTAAATTTATACTGATGTAACTGTGAGTGAGACACGATGGTGTAATAGGAGATCCTAAGTCACCTAAGAAACCTATAACAGGCATCACTTGATAGACATTACCTAAAAAAATGTTATTTTCTTTAGAAATGGATGCAAGTGGATTGAATATTTCAAATAAATACTACTCCTTTCCACCATATTTCAATGAGTAATGCATGATTATTATGTTTTTCCACTTTTACCTTATATTTGATATCATCTTTTATTTATTGCAAAATATACAATTATAATTATAAATATAAGAAATAAATGATATTTTAGATATATATATTTATTATTTTTCAATTCATATAAAATGACAACTAAGGTTTTATTTTGTGATACCTTTATCTCATAAAGATACTTCTTGTACCTTACTACCCAGCGAAGTGAATTGCAATTGATATAAAAAATAGGAAAATTCTAATATGAATATAATCTGTCTTCCCACGTATGAATCTTGTGATCTGTATTAAATTAAAGAGATATTATTTATTTTTTAATCATAAATTTTATGAGGAAAGAAAAATATATGACGTGACTTAATATGAAACACGATGTGCAATTGACTTATTTCATGATAAAATTTTCCTTAAAAATAAGAGTGGTTGGAATGCGGGTCCCAATTCCCAATGGCGTCAGTTGTCAAACGACAGTGGGTCCAGTTTCATTTTTTAAGATTTTCCTTTTGCAGCTGAAAATGAAAACTATCAGATTTTATTTAAATCTATTTATTTTCTTTTGATTTTTGGATAATAATCTAAAAGAAGTGATCGTTCATTCATTAAGACACACTTGCAACAAGTTTTATTTGCATGATCATTTTCTTTTACTAGACAAAAATTAAAACATTTTTTCCCCAAACATTGTTGCATATTTTTGCCAAATAAATTCTTTAAAATAATAATAAAAAAAAAGTTGAAATTTTAGAGATATGCTTGTTTAGGTATTTACTTTAGGTGGTGTCTTAATTTTTATTTATTATTTTTAATTGTGTAAGAATCTATAACTTTGAATTAATTAAATCCCATGGAAAAGAAATTAACAATTAAAAATTCTACCATAACCGAACACCCATATATATCACTTAATCTACTCATGGGATTAACTAATACATTTCCTAGTATTAAAATTAAAGCTACTTTCGAGTATTCTCATATACTTTATCTTTTTCCTTTTTAAGTTCAACTTGCGGAGTTTGGGAAAAGGTTGTATTTGAAAGCTATTGTCAAAATACTTTTAAATTGTGAAAATCAGGAAGCAAGATTATATTTTTCAAATTAAAATTACTTGATAATATTTTTTAAAAATTAAATAACTTTCAATAAGAAATAAATAATATTCATTTTCAACAACTCGTCACCTTCCAAACGAACAAATTCTGAGGCCACCCATTGAGTCTTCCGACTGAGGAGAGGATGAGCTAGCAGCCATCTCCCAACCCGACTTGACGGGATAGG
>JAOXNR010000021.1:0-22437 GCA_028571225.1 Parsonsia alboflavescens
TAGTTGACTAACTACTGCACTCATTAGTGTGCACGATCAAGCACATACTAAAATTTATATATATATATATATATATATATATATATATATATTCTACCGATTTTTCTAAGATGCGCAGCGCGTCTTAATGTGTGCTCCAACCGTTATCATAACAGAATTGTTGCTACAGCACGCATGTAGCCAACCAAACGAAATAAGAATTTCATTACGATAACGGTTGGAGCGCGTATTACGACACGTGAGCCTTAAGCAAATCCGTATATTCTACTACTCTACATATATATAAACAATATTATGAGAGCATGCATGTGCAACTACAGGGTTACATTTAATTATAATTTCTTTTTGCATTGCGCATTATTTGGATATCAAGGATATTCGAGCACAATGGACTGGGAGTGCAGACCCACCCGTCTCCCTCTAGTGGAGTCATATGTAATCCACGTGTCTCTTTGGCAGCGTCCGTGATTTTTTTCTTCATCAACGGCACTGATCATTAATTGGACAAAATAATAACTCTTCATTCACAATTCCAGTATAAATGATGAGATAGAAATTGCAAATTGTAACCACTATATATATACGGATTTGTTAAAGTATGCTTCGGAGGACGCCTTAATGTGGGCTCCAATCGTTATCGTAATGGAATTTTTACTCCGCTTAGTTGGCTGCATGAGCACTATAGTAAAAATTCCGTTACGGTAACGGTTTGAGAGCGCATTAAGGCGTGCTCCGAAACGCACCTTAGCAAATCCGTATATATATATATAACCGTTACCGTAACGAAATTTTTACTCCGCTTGATTGGCTGCATGAGCACTGTAGCAAGAATTCCGTTACGGTAACGGTTGGAGCACGCATTAAGGAGCACGCCTTAGTAAAACCGTATATATATATATGCATTTGGAAGGCACAATGTACGGTATGTACCTATATATATATATATTTATTTATTTATATATGTTTCAATATATTGTATCTCACAAAAATTTTTAAAAAATTACTTAGATTTAATAAAATTATAATTATACTAAATTTGCTCTAGATCTGTCAATGGATATATCGTATAATTATTTAATACTGTAATTAATTTATTATATACACTTAGTTATAATTAATATGGTAATTATGCAAATAAATACGATAAGCATGTGCTTAAAATGCAAAATGCGGACACCATTCATCATCATTAATTTGAATGCCTCGTGACTAGAAGAATAAAAGGCCCTGATCATTTTGTTAATGAGTACTACTACCGATCAATATAGAAATAGAATCCATTAATTATTAATTAAGACCTATATTTTTTTAGCTAATTAAATGACCTAAATCAATGTCTGGTTGGCAGCTCAATTTAAAGACTTTACTCCCTTTCTGACCGTGGCAAAGGTAAACAGTGTTGACTCATCTCATTAATATTAATATTATAGTAATTAGTATTTATTCAATCCATTTCTGAACCCATTCAAAAAATTAGACGATCGATACAAACACTCACTCATAAGTCATCGTCACATTATCTTTCTCACAACCAAAAAAAAAAAAGAAAGGAAAAAAAGGGGAAAAAATTTGAGTGATTGCAGCATATATATATATATGTATATGTATACATATATATATTTATGCAAAAAGAAGCAAGCCCATATATACCTTTATAGGGGAAAAGAGAATCGGTTTGTCGTTTTCATCACAAGTTTGTTGCAGCAAACATTCAGAAATCAAGGCGAAGCACATTCCAATTTTAGGAAAGCTACAATTTCTGTGTTTTTTGCTTACATAATAAATTCCTGTGTTTTTGCAGCTCCAAGGGATAAACTCGTGACCAGAATTTTTCACGATTTTCATGATTAAGTACATATATGTTCTTAATGTTTTTGATCCAATTAATTTAGGAGTACTACGGATCTCTAGATCGTAAGTATGGCTGCTGCTTCGGCTCTGGTTTTTGATCGAAAATGGTTGCTCATCACGGCTTTCACGATGATTCCCAATATGATCGGTGCAGCCAACCCTCAGGTTACCGCTATGTGGGTGTTTGGGGATTCCTTGGTTGATAATGGCAACAACAACTTCATCAGCTCTCTGGCCAAAGCAAATTTCTACCCTTACGGAATTGATTACAGCAAAGGAGCTACGGGCAGATTTTCCAATGGAAAAAATGTCATCGACATCTTGGGTATGATCGTACTCAATTATTTTGCTTAATATTTCAACTTATATAATCACATCAACATTATTCTATTTCTACCTACTTAATTATTAATTATTTCCTGCAGCGGAACTCTTAGGGGTGCCTCCGCCTCCGCCATTTGCAGATCCTTCTACTTCTGGTGCAAAAATGATCGGAGGAGTTAATTATGCTTCTGCAGCTGCTGGAATCTTGGATGAAACCGGCCGACACTACGTACGTACGATATTTTAATATATATCGTCAGACGTCCTAATTAGTTAATAAATATATAAAGACATGATTTTATATATTTTGGTCATCATGTAGGGAGATCGCTACCCGTTGAGCCAGCAGATCTTAAACTTTGAAACCACATTAAGCCAGTTGAGAGGGATGACCAGTGCAGCAAACTTGACTCGCTACCTATCGAAATCCTTAGCAGTAGTAGTGATTGGAAGCAACGACTACATCAACAACTATCTTCTTCCTTCCCTTTACCCATCAAGCTACAATTACAATCCCACCCAGTACGCCAACCTCCTCCTCGTTCGTTTAGCTCGAAATCTCGTGGCTTTATATAGCGTCGGAGTAAGAAAGTTCTTCCTAGCAGGGATAGGACCCCTGGGATGCATCCCAAACCAACTCGCAACGGGTCAGGCCCTTCCGGGAAGATGCGTTGACTATGTGAACCAGATACTGGGTTCCTTCAACCAAGGATTGAAAGGGCTCGTTGACGTTATGAACAACGGCAGTCACCCTGGTGCCTTGTTTGTGTATGGAAACACTTACGGTTCCATAGGGGACATTCTAAACCAACCAGCCAAATATGGTAATAGTTATATAATTACACTGGTTATTTTAATGATATATATAGATAATTTGAATGAAGAGATCATGTGGCTGCAGGTTTCACTGTTTGGGACAGAGGTTGTTGCGGCTTAGGAAGAAACCAAGGCCAGATAACGTGTCTTCCATTTGTAACTCCATGCCCAAACAGAAATCTGTATATTTTCTGGGATGCCTTCCACCCAACCCAGGCTAGTGCTGCCATTCTTGCTCAAAGGGCGTATTCGGGGACGCCAACAGATTGCCACCCTATGAATATTCACCAGTTGGCTCTAATTAACTTTTAATTTTCATCCACCAAAGTACGAGGGCCAGTCGACCAAGGGGCCCATACAAGAATGCAGTACTCACAGAGATGATCTTAACACAATTCCGATCAAGCATGCATGCACCTCTTCCAGATCTGGAGGCCAAACTTTTGCTCCTTAGTTTGTCTAAGATCTAGCTCGCTACGCTCTTTTATCTGTGCATCTTTATGTATACATGGGTGATTTGATCATCTTAGAGTCCAATGCCATATATTTCTTTCGTTCTAAATTAAATATATATGTTTGACTTATACAAATTTCTTAAAAAAATTACTTTACTTAGAATTTATTTTAAACTTAACGATATCAATTTTTTAACAAAAAATAACTAATTTAAAAAATGTGACATTTATTTCTAAACATTGCTAAATAGAATAGAGACATTTAATTAGGGATTGAGATACTGTATTGAATGCAAAGGGTTGGAAATATTAGAAAAGATAAGGGACTAGAGGCTATTTTTAGGAAGAAGAAATTAAAGGCATTCACTATTAAATAGAACATAAGAAATAAAAGGTTTGGAAGCTAATTATACCATTGCTCAAAGCTATTCTCCGTGAATTGCTCAAGTGAATTGATATGAAAATGAATGGCCAACATGGCCAATATGGTGGGAAAAAAGTTCACTACAGTGAGGATTTGAATAAATATATATGTTTAAAAGAAAGGGTCTCTTCTCATTTAAAAATAGGACTTATAAATTAATAAAACACAAAAATGAAAATAAGGATTATTTTTCATTTTTATCATACTCGAATCTGCCATTTAACTCCCACTATTTGTCTATTTTCTTAAAATGTGAATAGTTGTCCTTCTAAAAAGCCCTCACATACAGGATTGCAAAGCTATTGTTTTGTTAAGAGATCGTCCAAAATTCAACTGGCATGGGCCTAACGGCCCAGCATTTCAGTTTGCAACAGTATCCAAAATCTTTCCAATGAAAAAGAGCAAAAAAGAAAAATTCAAAACTCTTCAAGAAATCAAAAGCAAGTGAAAACGTCTCGAAAGAAGGTGGAAGGGAGAGGGGGTTTGGGGACACAGGAAAAAACGCATGGCGGGTTCTATTCGAAAATTGCGGCCTCTGAGTTCGATTCTAAAAAGAGGTACTAATTTATCTTCCCAGCGCTATTCCACTGCCAAGAGTCACCCGGATGATTTCTCCGGTTCTGTAAATGGTGCTACTAATCACCAGCAAGCCGAACACTACGGCGATGTCCCGGATGTGCCTACCTCCGGAATATGCCGACCGCTGTCTGAAATTCTGAAAGAGCTTAACAAGAAAGTTCCAGACTCCCTCATTAATGTCCGAACGGATGCCAATGGCTTCTCTGTTAAATACATCCCTTGGTTCGTTTCGCTTCCCTTCTCTTAGTGCCGTAATATTTCTCAGTTCCATTCTGCTTTATGATGTATCTAATTTATGGGGCTGTTTAAATATGTGCTACCCAGCACCTGCTCTTTATGCTCTCTGTGTACACCGAGTTCTGTAGAATCATTCAGGACTATATTTTTTTTCTTTTAAAAAATTCCTTTTCCAAGTAACTCTGTGATGAACAAGTACGGGAATGCTCATCTATTTGCAAAGTGATGATAACCTGAGATGAAAAGCTCATTGCTGTTATGGTTTTTAACTATATGGAGCCTGAGAATAAAGATTGAAAATGAATTGGTTGATATTTTTGGCCTTTTGGTTCCAAGAAGCACGGGGGCATGACTTATACTCGCTGATTGTTGAATTTCTAATTTAGAAACAGATCTTGTTTTTCAATAAATTCACAACATTGTAACATTTGCATATCGCCTAAACTAAACTACCACTTCTGCTGTCAGTATCATTTTCAGTTGTCTGTATTCTTTTGGGTAGATGTCTGACAAGGTTTTCCAATTCACCCTCCATTTTCCAGACCTTAGTGGTGCGTAAATATTCTACATCCAGCTGGACCACCATGAACTTACTCTCTAGAGAAGATACAAGATTAATGTCCTGCAGCAATTAGTTTTATGAATTTTTGAATCTTCAGATTGCCTTGCACCTCGAAATTGAGTGTATAATTTGCCATTGCTTGTTTATTTTGTATGCTTATGTGAAGTTCAGTCTAACCTTTTCCTGCCCTTCTTTTAGGCATATAGTGAACCGGATTATGAACTTACATGCTCCAGGTACATCATAATTGGACATTTTATTCTCTGAGATGAACATAACTTTTATTTATATTCATATGCTGAAAATTTTCTGATCACTGTCCTTTTACAGAGTGGTCTGGTGAGGTTCGAAATATCACCTATTCGGCTGATGGGAAGTCAGTGTCTGTTGTTTATCGCGTAACTCTTTATGGGACTGATGCAGAGGTACTGCTTTCACTTTTGTTCTGAGACTGTTTTTTTTCTATTTCCTAAAATTATATACCAAAATGCTTCAGATGTGAAATTAATGTACTATATTTGTAAATTTCTTTCTTGTTGGTCTAGTTTTCTGCTCAATGATTACTCAACAAATATTTTTTTGCTTTGACATTTTGTTTGTATTGGAAATTTGAGGAGACCACATTTATGCTGCTATTCTGCTAAAGGGAACTAGTATGTCTCTTTGTTAACCGTATCTGAAATTGCTTCGAGTGATTAGGTCATTCATGAGGATGCCATTCTTCCTAATCATTAATGAACAATTTTCGGTTGTAGCTCATGAAAGGTGAATGCTGTAGTTGAGAGGAAATGTTGAAGATAGTTTGGTGGCCACATTAAAACTTTCTTGCTCTGAGATGAAAGAATGTATAAGGGGGATAAATTAAAATTGTTATTTTCGCAAGGTTCTGTTAATTTCAGTGTATGCTAAATATTCAATTCCTAGCTTTCCTTTTGTGCATATTGGTGCAGTCATATGGATTTATCAGCCTGACCCCGAGGCCATATTGGAGTTCCTGAAAAGAGGATACCTGTTTATCCCTAACTTGTTGTTCTGGAAGGTTTCTATATTCTAACTGATAGAAAGTGAGGAGCTATATGCTTTTGTTGTGATATTTGAATGTTGCAATGTTTGGATATTCCTCGACCAAAGATTTTATTCTGGAGGATTACTATTCCATGTAAATCATAAAAAAGTGAAGAATTATGATGCATTTCTTTTGCCTAAATAAGTTTGAGTTTGGGAAAAATGGGGTGTTGGGGTGGATGGTTGTTGGATCATTGGGAATGTAATATGATCAGCTGTGTTGTGAGCTGATATTGGCAAGAACCTTATTGTTGGAAAGCCACTACAAGGATGACATTCATAATTGGTGAGTGAAAAATCCTTGACTGAGCAATATGATCAGCTGCGTTGTGATTGAGTTATGTGACGGTTATTCTTATATAGTTTGTCTTGTTTTTCTTTCTGTGGATTAGTGGTTGAAATGTAGACAATAGGAAGCATTATGCTTCTCAGGCAAGAATGATACTCTCCATTTCTGATTCTAGGGAATAAATAGTGACTGACTTTTTCTCTGTTTTTTATTTTCTTGTAATTCAATTAGATATACCGGGAGTCAACAGGTAGTGCTGCAATGGATGAAGTAGGGTATGGGGATCCCGTGCAGAAAGCAGAAGCAATGGCATTTCGTCGGGCCTGTGCTCGATTTGGGCTGGGACTTCATCTTTATCATGAGGACATGTTGTAGGTTTGGTTTGATTGAACTTGGCTGACTGCATTTTGTTGTGGTATTCAAATATAGGAGTGGGAAGCGATGTAACTGCAATGTTAAGTGAAGTAGGGAAATGCATTTTGGGGCTTTGGAGTTACATAATATGTATTGGAAAATGTAATTGTAATATTTTGTTATGTACTATGTTTGAGAACACAAATTGTGCTCTGGCAAAGGTATGTTTGTTTTGTGCATCTGCTAAAGTAAAGAATGTTTGAATTAGAATGGAGATGCAAAAATGGGCTTTGGGAATTTGCATATTCTTCTAGAATGATAAAGAGGTAAGTTAATTAATGACAGCGTAGAGAGTGGTGGGAATCTAGAGATAATTTGAGCATGGTTTTGTGGTTGTTGTACTAGAAGTAGAAGAATCGAAGGATTTGATTGTGAAGACACAGAGGGAGAGGGGGAGTTGTGTTTTTTTTTGCCTCGGTTTTAGTGGGCAAGGAAGAAAGTGGGAAATGGGCCCCCATTTGAACAGAGTGGATGAATGGGAAAGCATGCATGTGTGTGTGTGGATGGTCTTTACTCTTACGGTTGATAGGTAACATTAGATAGATAGTGTGAGTTGGAAATGGGGTCAGCTAAAGCTTTTTTTTCTGCTTTATGGTCAAATCCAAGTTGGATACAGCTTGCTCAGTTTCGTTTCATTTCATTTCTTCCTTTGTTTAAAATTCTTTGCTTAATCTAACGCCAAAGCCCCAAGTCTTTGTTTTCTTTGATGAGGAGCAGAGTAATATAGTACACTGTACACATTGAAGAAGAAGACCATCTCTTTTTTTTAATTGTTTTTCTCATTTTTCTGAAGAAAAAAAAAAAGCTGCTACTCATATGAGATGAAATGATGATATCATTCGGGCAGGCCTTCGAGAAATCACATTCATTCATGTGAGTGAATCCTCCTTCCTTCCAATTCCAACCTGGTTTTTATTCTTTTTGCACTAAATTAATCGATTATTCAAACTGACATCTCTAGTTTAATTAGTTAGTAAAACATCTCAGCAAATGCAGTTGAAACGGTTGGAAAAGAAGAGGAGGATAATGTAATAAAGTAATACCCGTATAGTTTATGCTTATTAATTCCGGGGCACGCGATGCCACAGCCTGTGCCCCTCCTCATGCCTTTCATTTCTACCTGCTACTTCGCTTTTTTTTTTGTTTTTTTGTTTTTTCCGTTTCCACTTAGTAATTCTTCCTATTTAATGTCTGTTACTCAATATATATATATATATATATATATATATATATATAGAGAGAGAGAGAGAGAGAGAGAGAGAATTTAGTGCAAGATGTATTTGATAAAAAAAATGACCTAATGAAAAAGAATATCCTTTCATATGGAGAAAATAATCAAAGTCTTATTTACATATTTAGTAAAATAAACAAGTTGGCCAATAATCAAAAGTTGTGACTTTGAAAAAGGAAAAGATCAGGCTTTTATTTTTTTTATGGATGGAGGGATGGGGAGCACCATCCGCATGATTCATACCCGAAACTTTTGATAGCGGATATCAAGCAGGTTTGTCACTAAGACAACTCCACTCAGTAAAAAGATTAGGCTTGTGATGATGAGGTACACACCATATGTCCTATTTTGTTCTGAGCAATATAAACCTAATTTTCAATATTAGAGAGGACCAAGGACTTTCGGAGTTCTTCGTTGTGCGACTGCGAGCATCAGCCTTGCAATTGTGACCAACAATGAAGTTGTAAAACTGAAGAAAGGCATAGAAATTAAGGCAACGGCATACATGGGTACAACTAAATTGAGTGTCATTTTAATAAATGAAAATACTGATTTTCAAAGCAGAAACAAATTGGCCAACCTCTAATCTCCCAAAATATTTCCAATCCCAAGAGACAGCCATCGGCAGGAACATGCTTGCTGTGCCATTGCCAATCCATATTCCATATTCAATCAAAATCACCGTTCCGTTTTTTCCTTTCCTGCCATATCTCCTGCGCCTCTTCCAAGGTAAAGTCGTAAATATTCGCATTCCCAGGCCCATCTCTACTACAACCCCCGCCCCTCTTCCATTTCAAATAAAGCACACCCAGCATCCAGGACCCCAGAGACAAAATAATACTCCCTTCCCCTCCTCCATTCCCTTTTTCACTTGTAACGCGTCCCCTACACACACACACACCCAATTCCTTTTTCTTTTCTTTCTATTTTTTTTTATTTATTTACTGTTCTCTCAATTATTCTTTCTTTTTTTAATATCCATTGAATATCAAAACTTCAGTCAATTTTTTTAAAATTAAAATCTTATTTAAATATTTTAATTTCTTTACATTGATACATTGTTTTTCTTATTAGCATTCATTATTAATTACAACAAAAGGTAATTTTCAAACTTATCTCCACTTATAATAATATATCTCTTTAAAATTAAACAGTAATATTCACTTAATATTTTTATTTAAAACAAAAGAGAAAAATCTATATATATTATTGAAAATGGGAAAGAGAGAGTCATAGGAGAGCGCGTGAAAGTTATATATAGTTATAGAAGTGGGGCTGGTGTGTATATAATTCATTATTCATGTCCGTATTACGATAGGCCCCTCTCTCCTTTTACCTTTTGCTTTCTCTTCCCTCTCATTTCTCGCTCTCTCTCCCCCATGCTTTCCCTCCTTCCCTCGCTGGATCTCTGACCTAATTGTCTCCTCCCTCCCTCCCTCCTCTCTTCATCACCACCACAACCACAACTCCATAACAGACGCCGCTACCTTTTACCTAACTCTGATAGGATCCTCTTCCTCTACCAGTTCCGTGCTTGTTTCTTTTCTTCTTTCTCTGCTTTCTTAGATCTACAATTAGTTTGCTGGTTTCATTTTTGCTAGTTCTGGTCCATTTCCCAGGCTGCTTAATTTAATAGCTTCCAAATCACAAGGATCATTTCGAAAAAAGAACAAGAAGATGACTCCGGCTAACTTGGCAGGACAGTTTGGAGATACCACCTACACCAAGGTGTTTGTTGGCGGCTTGGCTTGGGAGACTCAGAAGGAAACCATGAAGAAATACTTTGAACAATTCGGTGAGATCCTCGAGGCCGTGGTAATTACCGATAAAGCCACCGGAAGATCCAAAGGCTATGGATTTGTATGCTCCAACTTTTTTCCTTTCTCTTAAATTCTCTTTTTATTATATCATCTTTCCTCTCTTCCCACTTCCGTTTTCTGTATATTATGCATTGCTTTTTTTTATTATTATTATTATTTATTTTATCGCTCTTCCGATTCAGTAGTTTTTTGTAATCCTTTTATATGTACATAAATGGTATCAACTTCGATAAGGCTTTAACCTATAAAATTTTGAGTCCCAGCATTGCAAAAGCTAACTACAAGTTTCAAACTCAGGTGACTTTTAGGGAACCGGATGCTGCCATGAGAGCTTGTGCTGATGCTGCTCCCGTAATTGATGGGAGGAGGGCTAATTGCAATCTTGCTTCCCTGGGTGTCCAAAGATCCAAACCATCCACGCCAAAGCATGGTAGTACAACTTTCTTTTTCCATTCGTTTTCGTCAAGTTTTTCCTTCGGGGTTCGTACATCTTCTGGTATCACATGTGATTGATTAATCATCATTAAGCACAACTAACAGCCCGACGATTTCTAACACTAATAATATTGAGATGAACATGTTCCTTGAGCATCATCTCCTCTCTTAGCAAAAAAAACAAAAAAATATCTACTGTCTTGATGTTGTCATTTAATGGATTCACTAAAGGCGAAGCGACTCCATCGATCCTCTTCATCACACGGCATGAATATTCTTCCCATTGAGGAAAAAAAGTGGTGCATTCTCTTGGTTATTCATATTGGTTAGCCATATGAATGAGGTCATGAGTCGAGTCCACAAAATGATAATAATTACTTTGCGACCCGTACGGTACCACTAATATGCATTTTGAAGAGATATTGTTTTGGAAAAGCATGACAGCTCATTCCACTGTTGAAGAAACATTGCTTTTCCTTTTGAATAGCTGTAAACTCACCTTTTGTTCGCATTCTGTTGAATGTTTAATTTAGCTTAATTAAACCAACCCATCAAATGTAGTAATTATTTAAGGGGATATATGAACTAATTACACCTAATATTATAATTAAGCTTCTTATCGAAGGGCGCCCATTCTATCCTTTCCTCATGCATATTGTATTTGTTTCATGTGTTTGGTTTGATGGGTACTCAACCACTGTAGGAGGAGGAGGAGGGGGAGGGGGAAGCAGGAACTTCAGAGTAATCAGCGCTTTCCAGGCTGCAGCAGCTGCAGGATTTCAAGCAGGTGGGGTGGGAACAACTTTTCCTTCTGCAGCAACCTTCCCTCATTATGCCATCCAACAAGGCATTCCTTACAATCTCTATGGGTATGTCTGATCATCATCATGTATATACATGCTTTATTCATGTTCACCTCTCGCTTTCTCTCTCTCTCTCTCTCTTCTCTCTTCTCTCTTGTCTAGCTCTCTCTCTCTCTCTCTCTTCTCTCTCCCCTTCTTTGGAGAGCTCCACGTGCTTTGCCAACTCATGCACTACCATCCATCTTCATTAAACTAGGTCTCTGCGCATGCTCAGCCACCGCAATCCTACAATCACGATCCCATCCCCAACACCCCGTCTCTCTCTCTCGGAGTCTTAAACAACACAAGAACAATGAATCAATCATTTCTGATTTTTTATACACCCATTTCCAAACATACTTGTGTTTAGGGCATGCAAATCTCTCTCACATCCGCGGACCATCACTACCACTACTTGCATGAAAACATACATATGCATGGTGCCATTTCAATCCAGTACATGCAATCATATAGACCTTACGTTAAGGTCGCGGGCGTAATTTCACAGATGCAGCTAAACACCAAATTCCTTATTACCATTATTGAAAGCCACATGACCAAGTCTTACGCATTGCCGCGTTCTAATGATTTTTGTAACCCCTTAATTTCTGTTTCTTATCTCAGGTACTCTCCCTACTCGGCTGACTATACTTATCCGGCGGTTCGTATAAACTTCTACTTTAAACTCTCATTCATGGAGTGACCATAAAGATAGATGATGAAGAAATTCTAAAATACAACTACAGATGGCAATTATACATGACTGCTTAAATTTGAAAGTAAAAGACAAAAGAAACATATTACATAAAATATGAAATAGGTAAAATGGTCAATTTAATCTCATAACTTTTTTGTTATTTATTTATTTTTATCTTTTAAGTCTTATCATTTTTTTTTATTTATTTTGATCATGTCGGTATATATATATTTTGTTAATTTTTTAAGGTTTCATAGCTTTTGAACGTTTTTATTTCAATCACATAAGTTCATATATATATTTTTATATCTTTTGATGTCTCATAATTTTATATCATCTTTTAACTTAATTGATCACCGAAAAAAAAAAGTTAATGGACTTTTTGATCATCAATAAAAAGTTATGGAACCTTTAGAGATGAAAAAAAATGATATTGATTTATATGACCAAAATAAAAAAATGTTATCTAACCTTAAAAGGAATATATATATATATATATATATATATATATATATATGAATCTATACAGAAAAGTTATGAAATTAAATTGATCATTTTACCCTGAAATACTAGAGTCTAAACAACCTTGAGCAAATTATTTGAGGCATGTTATAAGAGTTGTGGGACAAATTACGTAAATTTCTGTTATAGTTTGTATGCTCAATTGCAAGACTTGTCTACAAGGCGAGCATGCATCACTTTCTACTTTGTAAACATGATGCTTCTCTTTTTTCCAAACGCTCAAATGACCAACGGTGCCAATATGATCCATGCATGGTTTCTACCCGTGAATTTGAGGTCGTGCCAAACGATGAAGTCAAACTCTGAGTTTTGTCTGGTTTGACTCTTTTTCCAAGAATTTGTACCTTTCCTCACTTTGTCTTCGTTCATATGTTTCTGTAACGGTTTCTCGTGTCTTAACTATTCCAATCCAGAAAGGAAAAAAATCCCCATTATCATCATCCAGAAGTACACCCAAATTCTATCATTTATTTATACTGTTTAGACTAGTTTTCTTTTGTCTTCCAAACTGCATCTTTGAATAGAAACTATGGATGGGTTTATTTAGCCGTAAAACATGTATATAGATCGTGATAAAGAAACTGGTACATGCTTTACTCATGCGTAGCTTAAATATTTTTTGGTTAATTTTCTCGCGACGTAACAATTTGTTTAATGAGTACCAGTGGTTTTAATTCTTCAGAGTTACTACAGCGTATATGGAGGAGCAACTGCTCAATATCCTGCAGTATACGGTACTGGGACGGGTGGAATGATAACAGGTGCAGCTGCTGCTGCTGCAGCCTTCTACCCCTATCTGAATTTTGGGGATGGTAGTACCAGTAGTGCTACCGGCTATACCGCAAGCCAGGGCTATGGGATTCAGTACCCGCATCATCTCTTTCAATATTCTGCCATGAACTCCGCTGGAGCTTATCCCCAACACTATGGCACAGGTGCCCCCATATCACTTGCTCCCGCCACTTCTCCACTGCAATCAGGTTTGCATTTTAGACGACTATTAGTTGTATTTCTTCTTCTTTCCCCACTCGAATTCTTTCGAGGAATAAAAATAGTTTTACTTAGTCATAATAGTAAATATATTTATAATAATGCACCCTATTATAAGATCTCCAACGCACAAGAGTTTCCATTTCTAATCTATAATTACGAGGAACGTGAGAGGGACAGACCAATGAGACATTTAGGAAGGTAGCAACTTTAGACATATTGAACCCACCATGCCTCTAGAAAACTTGACGCACAGAGTACACAAAACTTCTTCTCAGCTAGCTTTTAGTCATTTTGTTTGGTCAATAAATTTTTTAATGTTTAATTTTTTTAATAAGTTTAATTTATCCCTGAATATACCTGAAATTTCGTGTTATACATTTTGTTTTTTCTTTTTATTACTTGTGCAAACTAATGACCGAAAATCATCCATTTCTATTTTGAAGTGAAAGGGGCGTACTCTATATATCATCAGATTAAATTTCTTGCTTCAATATTACTCTAAAATAGAATACGAATGATACGATCAGACTACAATTTGCAGCAACTGTTGCAACCATCCATGGATTTTGTAATGTATCCATAATGTATCTCCTAACCATCCAAATAACCTAAATGTGGTACTAACATCTTTGACAGTTTGTTTTGCTGTGCCACAGGCGTGACCATGGCTCTGCGTGCAACAGTTCCTCATCCTTAAGAGAAGGAATCCAATGATTAGAGAGACATTCAAGCTACTATATACCACCAAGAAGATTCTGAAGTACCTCTGGCCTAACCATGGTTCTCTCTTCCCGCTCTCTCTTTTCTCTCTCTTCTATGGAAACCCATGAACGGGTTTGGGTTTTTTCCATAGAAAGAGAACAGACAACCCCCCATAGGGGTGGCCTCTGAATTCAGAGAACGTGTCCATTGCTTCTCTTGGACGGAAAGGTCCCAACAAGAGAAAGAAAGCATGCATGTGCATCACATCACCAACTCCGGCTGCAATTTGAAACTGCTGAGTTGCCTGGTGTTGTTTTTTCAAGTTTAGCCCTCGGAAAGGCTAAGCAAAGTCAAATCATTTTGAACTCACTGAAGCCCAGAAAAGGCTGATCATCATAAAAATAGGAGCAATGCAACTTGGTCAATTTTGTAAATTCATCAGTAAGTAGTATAGCAAGTCGTCTTTCAACTTCAAAATCTTATTTTTGCAATAGCTAATCCCTCCAACTTTTCTGTTGGCCCCTTTTGGTTTTCAAAAAAAAAAGAAAAAAAAAGACGTTTTTTCCCTTCTTACTTTTTTCAAAAAATTTAAGAAGAAAAAAATGGTTGGTAGTGTTAGGGATATCATGGGGCTAGGTGCCTCATAAGTTTTTTGTGTGTCTTTTTAACTAGTCTTAAGCTTTTTAAAATGTGACTAGTCAGTCGAAAATGGTTTTTCCTTTTAGCAATTTCAGTTTTAACTATCACAAAATCTGTGTTTTAACACTTGGACCATCAAATCCCAGGGTTAGGATATGATGGTAGTCATGAAATTTCTTCTTTTTGTAAATTCATCTGTGGCTAAGCTTTCGGGGAGTTTTAGCCACTTTTCCATCAGTAAAAGTTGCTAGATAATATATATAGTAGGAGGGACAATGGTTTAGAATTCATGTAACTTTTAGAAGTTAGGTATTCCATCAAATCTCTAAGAACTAAACTCCATTTGGAAGGGGCTTGGAGTTTAAATGCATCTGCAGGAAGTTACCCTACGGGAGGTATTTTGGTTCTCTCGGGTTCTTCTTTTCTAAGACAACCATGGTCAGGACTTGGGTCATCTTCATCTCCATCAGCAGCATTCTCTCTCCTTTTCTCATTTTAATGATGCAGAATTTATTAATACTCTTTTGTTATTGTATAAGCCTATGCATGGTTTGGATTGTAACTAGGAAGCTATCGGCCCAGTCACCATCCCATCCTCTCTTCCCATTTTGATGGGGAATGGTTACTTCACTTACTGCTTAATTTGTTTTAAAAGTAAATTAGAGACTGCTTTTCTTTAACTTCTCTTTTAATCTCTAAATTAGTTACATCCAAAACTATTGTAGTCCTTGCACTTGTTCTTTCATCTTTCTCCAAATGTTAATTTAAAAACCTCTTCCAACAATCTTGGACTTTGGACCTCAAACTGCAAATATATATTTGAAATATATGGTTGGGGAAGTCGGCTTTTTTCAGTGGACATATACACCCTTTTAATTTCCAGTTTTTCTAATATGAAAAATTATATTATTAAACAGATCCATTGAATCATATAATTTACATTGAATTATATCACTTGTTTTCTCCATAAAATATTATTACTTAATAAAAAAAAAAAAAAATTCCTTGAACCATACAAAATCCATATAAGAGGATATAAACCATTGGAAATTAATATGGCTGTCCAAGAGTTCCTAATGGAAGACAGGAAATTCAAAATTAATGTTCATTTTTCTAGATTTAATTTAAAATTTTAAAATCATCATGGAAAGAGAATTATACCTCACTATTTTTATAACTTAAAAATAATTAGTATCTCACTAATTTATCATCTTAATATTCGTTATATTAATTTCCAAAAACGATTTAATAAATTTCTTTTTTCAATCCATCCATCCCTCCCTTAACCCACAACATAACATCCACCATCCACCTATCATTGTCATCTTGACTTTAACAATTTAAATTTAAATTTAAAGCATTTATTAACTTTTATGTAAAGTCCCTTGGAATATGATGACCTGGGAAGTATTAGACATGATTGATAAAATGACCCGTTTGACTTTTTCTTTTTCGTGAATTCACGATTCGACAATCAATATGATGTTTTCCCAAAGATACAATCTCAAAAGTCTAGGCAATCTAAATGGTTGGTTCTTACTCACCTTCTCAGGACAAAGAAAAAAAAAAGACCTTTTCAAAAACTAAATAATAATAATAAAATAGTGACTCAAAAAGTTCTCGAGTATTTCCGAATCTCATACATTATGGAGGAGATCGACACAAGATCCTTGTTAAGTGCTGAACCACCGGCAATCTTCTTTATACAATCAGAAAGCCTGGTATAATAGAGAAGAAGTTGAGTCAAAGCAGCTCGTAAGATCTCCATACCGCATAAGAAGTTGCTGAAAGATTTGATCACATCATTGTGCATCATCTCTATTGCATTTTTCCATCTACTTGCAAAGTCCTTGACCAGAGGCTCAACTTCTGCTACAGTTATTGGCCTCTCTGACACAACATTTGGATCCTCAGCTGCAGACACAAGTTTAAAGCATTTCAGTAAAAATTTTAAAAGCATCGATCATATGTAATATCTAAGAATTATACTTACATGCTCTCATCTTTACAAACTTTATCAAGTCATTGAACTGCTCGAGAAGAAGTTCTTCCTGTAAGAGGATGGACAAGCTATTAAACCACTTAAGAATGAAAAAAATCATGCAACAGGAAAACAATGGACAAGATTCAATAGTCTATGAATGACTAAAGCACAAACAGCCATAACCTTATTTATTATAAGTTAACGTGCATCTCTCTCTACAGAACAAAACAGGGTGATAGGGAGCATTATTAACAATACTCCTTATATACATACATACATACCACAAAAATTGCAGTATTGTTTTTCAGCAAGTCCTCAAAGTGTAATTGGATCTTCCCACCCTCTGGGCCAGCTTCCTAAAATTTAGAGCAACATTGTTATGCAAGTCTTGTAGAATACAGGTTTCATCTAACAACAATGTGTCCAAGACATAGAAAACTCCCAAATATCTTCCACGATGGGAAACAGTCTGTACAATCTTACGAGTATCATAAGAAAGTCACATCACTTACCTTCAAAACAGAAATTGTCATATCATAATTGTTTATGAGAAATACAGTCTGCAGCTTTGCTTTCGGGAAATTTTTTGCAAGCTTGACAAGCAAGTCATCAACAGCCATTCGTAGTCTTTCAAGATTCAAATCAAGCTAAATAATGAATTGCATAAAGATTAGATAATTATTCCAAAATCAAAACAACAAGTCATATAAACTGGAAATGCCCCAAATTTTCTAACCTGACCGTCTCCATATTCCACATTCAGGTGAATAAGGGAGGCCGTAAACTCAGCATAGCGCCTCATGACATAATGAGGATGAACATCATCTTCCCACAAACTCTTGATATTCGCATTCCGCAGGCTGCTTAGGTGCATGTCAAATACCAACTTGAAACGAGGCCACAAAGCTATATTAACCTGTTTAAGCAATCAGAAATAATTTAATTGATTATCACCAAAACAAGATGATCCAAAGATCCAGTGTTCCATACATCAAAGTATTATTACCACAAACAGAAATTTTCCTGTTATTACACGGCGCAAAAATCTAAAACAGTGCATTAATCCAGAAAGACACAATATTTTAACTTATTGCGGAATGTCCTGCTGAAACTCTGACATCTCACCATTTCAGTGTACTGCAGATATAAATCAGAGCAGAGTAAAATCTAAAGAGACATACCTTATCCAAGTACGAATCCAGACACGGTATTCGGCGGCGAGACATTATAAGCTGAAGAAGAATCACCAAAAGAAACATATCTCAGATGTGAAGAATATCACGACTAATCACTATTATTTCAGTAATAAACTGCATTTTTTTTTTCAATACAGAACTCCATTAAGCCACATAAAACTTTGGTTAACAGAAGAACTATCAGGATGTATTTAGCAGTCACAGTAGCATTCCTGAAACTCTAGGAAGAGCAGCCAACAGACTTTTCGTACAATAAACTAAAAGTAAATAAGTCAAGACTTCATCTTCAAAACCAGTAATAAGCTACAGACTAAATTGTACACTGCATTAATCCGAATACAGATGTATATTGCATTTCATGCAATGTTAAATTGAAGTAAACCATTGTCCTGCAGTTTCAATTTCTACCCAATACTCAAATTTTTGCTATTCAATTATCAATATAACAGCAATATAAAAAGGTACAACTTCCCCTTTTCGCACTTACTACCAGATAAGTCCCAATCACTATCCTCTATCGTGGATAGATTGGAAAGACACTCAATTTTCCAATAACAGGAAGAGGAAGCCCAAATAACACATGAATTTTTTTTTTGTATAAGTTCGAAATCCCATAATAAGTGCAACCAGAGTCACAGGCCAAGTGATTCAACTTGTTCTTGATTTGTCTCCCATTTAAATGCATGTGCACCTTCTTCTGCTTCTTGTCTTTCTCGTATCTTTTCATAGTAATTTATTTTAGGCCAAGTGTCATACTATTGCCCTGTATTATTTCGCATTCCAATTTCTTAGATAATTTGACTAGGATTTTTCCTTACTATGACTAAAATAATGCATTGTTCTTTTAATTTGTAATCCATGTAACCTATATTGGGAGTACATTATTACAATGTAGAAGTGGAAGAATCAAACCTTAGTAATGAACTATAAAAGGTGATTTTTTTCCTAATCCTCACGCATAGAAAAATCAGTAAAATATCAATATATATATATCGGCTCAAGGAGCAAAGCACAGAAAATCTTATACTCATCAGGAATTATTTATATGAAAAGAAAAAGAAGAAAAAAAAATATATACTGAGAAGATGATAAACCTTTCCCCTACAAAATTTTCCACAAAGATAAAAATAAGTGCATGAAAAGACAAATCCTTAGAGCACAAAAACAGTATGGAACTTGTGCATAAGCCCGGCAAAATGTTTTCAGATGATCAAATTCTTATTGTTCAGTACATTAAGAGTTTTTGAAAAAGGCTGAAAGGTTCATGATAACAATTTCAATAAGCATAAAGAATTTGAGGTCTCACATTAAAAGGCATCAATCAGACAAACATAATGTCTTTAGAGGCTAAATATAAAACAGATAGCACCGGTTCATCAAATCACAATGACAAATGATTCAACAAGGTCCTAGGAATAGACCTCTATATTTAGGTAATACCTGGTGCTGGTGAATAATGCGGATCATAAGCATCAGGCCTATAGCATCGAAAGAATTCGGAAGAACAAAATTGAAGTGTTCATCAATTACGGAAAAGGGACCTATAAAAATCAGAGTTACATTTATTAAGTATTATAGTTTTCTAAAGGATACAAATAACTATTAGTACAACACAGAGTATCTTCTTATTCTGATCCTTCCAGTCAAAGGACTAGAAAACAGATTAATAGCATGCATTTCAGATAGATTGAGCAGGTTCAGAGCTAGAGATATTATTACAGTTTGACTTGAGTCACACTGGAAGTTTCAAAAACCCTTGTAAAGGAAGCCAATAGCATGAAGAATAAATCCTGGCTTATGAATAGAACAAAGTTGGTAAAATGGGATACGAATTAAAACTAGAGTCAACATTGAGAAACCCATTGTTTATTGAGAAATAATGTTTGCACAGAACATGCTATACCTGCAAATATGTCATAAAAAATGGATTCTTCTCCAAAAAAATCATCGCAGAAAAGGTACCTGGGTAATGCCATAACAAGTAAATGCATTATTGTTCAAGGAAGAAATCAGAGTTGAACTGCATAAATCATATAAAAGCATAGAGATGGATATTTAGAGTACTCAGAAGTTGCAGTATCCATAAGCAGCTTGTGGAAACTCCTAAAAAGGACTTCATATGGATACTTTCTGGAACTAGCTTCAGCAATATGAGGTATCAATGCAGGTTCATCTATTTCCTGAGAAAATTGAAAAGGAAAATCATGAACTAAAGCATTTTCTAATACAGCATATCCCTTTTTCTGATTAGACTCGAAAAACTGGTTTTCCATGTTAAAACTAAGAGCATGAAAGTTAAAAAGAAAGTCAAAAGGATAAAGTTAAAGTTCAACAGAATGTAGCCTAAACTTTTACCTTTCCACTTTTTTCTCGGTTTCTAGCAAAATATCTAAAGACTCAAGCTTGAAAAACAAGTGAAATGCTAAATCAGAGGAAACACAATTAATAAGATATAGCTCCATTATCGGAAAAAGCATTTTAAGCTGTCAAATTCATCATAATAGGGGAAGCCTCATGCAGGAAAGTCATTTGTCTGTGTATTTGTGTCACATGTTTTCAAATAGATTTGGCCTGTCTTTGTCCACCTTTTTTTTCCCCCTTGATTCGTTAATACTCCTCTGGCCAATTAATGAATTATGAAAAACCAGAATGTCTTCTTTGCAAGACACCAAGCTAAGAATATAGTATCAGAATATATCAAGAAAAAGTACAATAAATCGGGAAAAGGTATATCCATTTTTACTATTAGTATCCCTAAAAGTAGCAGACAAAAATTTAACACCGAAACATATTTATACATTGCAATTAAAGAGAATGGCAAAACTTCTAGATATAGGACATGATCGAAGTGCTCATAATAACCTTGAGAATGTTTATCCTCTCTCCTAAAGCAAAGACAGCAGAGCGATTCTTCAGAGGTTCTCTTCCTCTAGAAAAAAGACTACTGCTTCTAGCCTCAATGCCAATCAAATCACTTGAAGTGGCTATGTCCAGCTGCAATTTCTCCAAGGCTTGAATATAAGCACGAAAATGTGCACTTAGAACCTGAAAAAGAAAATGAGCAATGTAATATTCGGAATATGATCATTTCATTTTTCATTTTTGATGGGGTAAGAGTTACGATAATACTAACATTTCATTTTCATATACAGCTTATCTTCTATGTTACATCATGAAACTACACAAGCAGAGATCAAGTCAAGTGGTTTTGTAATTCCATCAGAGCCTAAAAGTAATTACCTTATTCATTGTGTCAATATATGCTGCACGAACTTCAGCGTATACTTCCTTCCCATGCTCTTTGAGAAAAGAAATAACATACCTGCTTGTTTGATTTAAGGTGTGAAAACTTGCAGTAAATCCAGAAATGAACTAAACAACAAAGGGGTCACTACACAAAAAGTTACCTCTGGCTTTTCCCATTTTTATACGGAAGATAGATCCTCCAAGGAGGATTATATAAACATCAAAGAACTCTCTCTCTCCCTTGCGCACACACACAGGGTTTGTTCTATTTACTAGTCACTAACTACATTTAATATTTCATCATTTATCAACAAAGGGAACCCACTTGATATCAAATCATATATTTAATTTAACTTAAAATACAAATCTATCCTTATTTACCCCCCCCCCCCCCCTCCTTTAATCTCAAGATAAAAACAAAATTCAAAACTGAAAATTTTTGGAGAAGAATTTCTCTAGTGTCTTATATATTAGGAGTTACATGTATATAGATAAATTTAGGATACCTAAACTAGCTCCCAAATCTATGAATCTAGAAGTATAGTATTATAAACTTTCCTAAAATATGTAAATACACATTAAACATGTCAACAAAAACTTAAAATTCTGCCCCTGTACAATCAAAAGAAAATTTCAAGTAAGCTTAACCAAAACCTCTGGCAAACTGCAAACATTTCCCTAAGAAAACTATAACCTCACTTCTCTTTCCATTTTTGGCCAAGCAATTCTCTACTAATATATATGAGTTGAACAAGGAAAGAAAAAAATAGGTATACCAACTTTCTTTCATACAGGAAAGTAGGGAAAAGGTCCCCTGACCTGAACCAAGTAGGGACTATTCCAGTCAAAATGGTTGAAAAGTTATAATGCAGGTAGTCAAAATGGGACCATTCCAATTAATGCAGTCAAAATTAAAATTCATTAGCTTCAATACGGAATGACTATAAAAATATCTATCTATCTATCTATATCTCCATTTATATAGTAAAGAACGCGGTTATAGCATCATTGAGTGACAAGTGTCACCTATTAAATTCAGCCAAGTAGATTTAAATATTATTGATTATATATAATATTTTTAAAAAATAATGAATTGTTAATTATTTATATATAT
>JAOXNR010000021.1:22537-33420 GCA_028571225.1 Parsonsia alboflavescens
TCTCGGGAAAAGGGCTCTTCCTCTTCTTAGCCTAGGGCACTTTTTTCTAATTCTAATATGGAGAAGACGGGGCAGGTACCTGAGCATGTTAGTAGTTTCCTAGTATATAAACATGTATCTTTGAGATAATTTGATATGAGAAATTTATTGTTCTTTCCGTCAATAAATTTCTACATGGTATCAAAGCCTTTGTTGCCTTTTTAAGGTAGAGTTGTCACTCAATCGCAGCCTGAAAATTTTTGCAACTGCCAATTATTTCTCGCGTAGGGTTTTGTTTGTTTTTCTCTTTAGAAGTAAGTTTTCCCTCTCTTCTTACGTCACCACTCGCACCGCAGCCAACCCACAATAAAACCGGCCAGAAGAAGCCCACCGGCTGCCTAACTTCACTGTGCCTGAGCTATTGGTGCCTCCTCTGCTGGAGAACCTCCTCCATGCACCGGCGCATCTGGCTGCTCCAATCACCATCCGGCTGCGCCACTAATATCATTAGCTGTGCCTGGACTTGTACCCTTTGGATCTTGGTCGCTCTGCCTCGGGCTTGTTTGTTTTTGGTGTTTTTTGTGACCTTTTTTGCTTCAAGTAGCCTCTGTTCCGGATTTTCCCGCTTGGGTGCTACTGTTTTTCGCTTCTTAGCTGCAACCATGGGCGATTCCAAAACCTATGGACCTGGTTTCTACAGCCCCCATCAGTAACGTGAAGTTGAACAGTGCAGGTACCCATCTTACTTGGTCCCGAGCTTGTTTACTCTTCATTACGTCTCGAAAAAAGTTTTGCCTTCTCAATAGAGACAAGCAATCCCCTCCTTCAACCATTACTTCTTATATCCAATGGGATTCAGCTAACTCTTTAGTTATGTCATGGCTGTTGAATTCTATGGATCCTCGAATTTCAAAACAATATCTTTGCAGCAAAAATTTGAATTGTATATCACAGATTATTTTTCCTGAATTGAATGGTTTATGGCAGGAGTTGGAGTATTATCAAGATTTTAAAGTACATTGTAGTGAGGATATTATTTTTCTGAATTGAATGGTTTATGGCAGGAGTTGGAGTATTATCAAGACTTTAACTTACATTGTAGTGAGGATATTGTTTTATTCCATCAGTTGGTTGAGAAAGAGAGGGTATATGATTTTTTAGCAGGCTCGAATTCGGAATATGATCAATCTTGTGCACAAATTCACGGGAGAAGTCCTTTTCTGTCCCTTGAGGATGCCTACTCTCATGTGATACAAGAGGAAACAAGACGTGGAACCAAGCTTTACCCACCTACCACTGAGAAATCGGGATTAATTGTTTCTCATGAATCCCCTAAGGAGATAACTCCTGCTAAACCTCCCGTTCAATGTGTCTATTGTGGGAAATTGAATCATACAAAGGAGACGTGTTGAAAACTACATGTTAGGTCCCCTTACTCAACTAGAGGCCGTGGGGGAAAACGTGTGTCTTCCTCAAAATCTCAAGTCCATCTGGCTGCCAATGAAGAGCCACCCAAGCAAACAGACTCAGTTGACTCGCTAACTTCTGAAGACATTTAGTATTTTTGTCGTCTCCTCAGTAAACTTGACACCCCAACAGTTGCTTCATCTCAATATGTACACTTAGGTATTGCTTTTACTACTCATACATTCTTGGATTAATGATTCTGGTGCAAATAGACACATGACAGGCTCTTCTCAAGGTTTTTCATCATACTCTCCTTGTACTTTTGGAAATTCTGTTAAAATAGCTGATGGTTCCTTAGCCCGTCTCTGGCACAGGTTCTGTTATTTGTGCATTAAATATTCTACTTTCACCTGTTCTCCATGTCCCTAAATTTCCTGCTAATCTTTTATCTGTTAGTGCCATCACTAAAGAACTAAACTGCAAAATCAAGTTTTTCCCTGATCATCATGTGTTTTTCAGGACCTTCAAACTGGGAAGAAAATTGACAACGGTAGATTGCATGATGGCTTATACATGGTTGATGGAGCTCTAGATTCTGGATTGGCATGTTTTGGAGAAAATAAGGATATTAATCGGGATATTTTGAAGTTGCATAGACAGTTAGGACACCCCTCATTTGTTGTTTTAAGGAGGTTATACCCCTGTTTGTTTTCCAAGACCTAAATTGATTCCTTTCTTTTAAAATCCAAGAATGAAGTCTTTTCAGGCTTCCAATCTTTTCATAAGATGATTTGTACTTAGTTTGATGCTAAAATAAAAATTCTTAGAATTGATAATGGCACGAAATACATGGATAGAGGCTTTGGGGCTTATTTGGAGTCTAATGGGATTGTACATCAAACTAGTTATCCTTATACTAGTGCTCAGAACAGGGTAGCGGAGAGAAAAAATACACTTATTAGAGGTAGCTCGATCTTTGCTATTTGCTATGCATTTACCAAAATATTATAGGGGGGATGCCGTTCTTGTTGCTGCCAATCTCAATAATAGGATGCCCCTCAAAACCCTTGATTTTAAAAGTCCTATGGAAGTCTTTAAAAGGTAAAAATGAGTTTACTATTCCCATTAACGTGTTTGGATGTGTTTGCTTTGTTCATATAAGGAATGCTGGAAAACTTGATCCTCCCTCTCTCAAATGTGTGTTTATCGGCTATTCCCCTACACAGAAAGGGTACAAATGTTATCATGCTCCGTCTCGGAGATTTTTTGTCTATATATGTTACCTTTCGGGAATTTCAGCCCTATTTTAGACCCGTTCACTTCTTCAGGGGGAGAGTCAAAAGGAGGAAGAGATGTTTTTCTCTAGAATTATTGATACCTCAGAAGATGAAGAAATTGGAGAACAAGTTCAGAGGGAGACTATTGAACGGTTGGATGGACCCGAATTGATAAGATATTCAAGGAGGAATAAGCCAAAAGAAGCCATCATGCAAACTACTAAACCGGTTGATTCTTCTTCTACTGGTGAGTTGCTTTCATTTTTCCTAATGATTTAGATTTACCTATTGCTCACAGAAAAGGAGTCAGGACTTATACTAAACATCCCATATCTAACCCATCATATAGAACAATTTGCCTTGTCTATTTCCTTTGTGTCTATTCCCCAGGATTGGAAAGAAGCTCCCTTGGATCCAAAGTGGAAACAAGCTATGACTGAAGAAATGAAAGCTTTGTCCTAAAATAAGACTTGAGAGCTTGTCATGCTTCCACCTAACAAGAAAGTAGTTGGCTGCAAATGGGTTTTCCTTTTTTTTTTTCAATAAAGAAATTCAAAACTAGGTTGGTGGATAAAAGATTCACTCAAGCTTATGGAGCAGAGTATCAAGAGACATTTGCCCCAGTTGCTAAGATGAATACTATCAGGATTCTATTATCATTTGCAGCTAACCTGGAATGGGACTTGCAATAATTTGATGTAAATAATGCATTTCTTCATGGAGACTTGGAAGAAGAGGTATATATGCAGATTCCTCCTAGATTTAAAAACGAGTAAAGTTAAAGGAAGGTGTGCAAACTAAAAAGGGCCTTATATGGATTGAAACAATCTCCTAGAGCCTAGTTTGAAAAATTTAGCAAAGCCATGATCTCCTTTGGCTACCTTCAGAGTAATGCTGATCGTACCCTCTTCATAAGGCATAAACAGGGCAAAGTCACTAGTCATTGTTTATGTGGATGACATTGTTGTGGCAGGAGATGACAAAGAGGAGATTACTTGATTAAAGGAACTTTTATCATAGGAATTTGAGATACAAAGGAAGTACATTCTAGATCTCTTGAAAGAAATAGAGATGACAGGTTGCAAACCGTTTGAATCTCCTATTGAAAGTAATCACAAATTGCAATTAGGGATTGGAGAATCAATTGACAAAGAGAGATATCATAAATTAGTTGGAAGACTAATTTATCTCTCTCATACTAGACAAGATATAGCATATGTAGTTAGTTTAGTAAGTCAATTTATGTATGATCAAAGAGTATCACATATGCAAGTTGTTCTTCAAATTGTACACTACTTGAAATCTTCCCCAGATAAAGGTTTACTTTTCTCCAAACAAGGACACCTTCAAGTTAAAGCTTTTACAGATGCTGATTGGGCTGGATCTATAAGAGACAGAAGACCTACGTCAGCCTATTATATGCTTGTAGGAGGAATCTGGGTCACTTGGAGAAGTAAGAAGCAAAGTGTAGCTGCTAGATCAAGTGCAGAGGCAAAATATAGAGCTATGGCTCCAGGTGTTTGTGAACTTCTTTGGGTTCGTAAATTACTCTCAGATTTGCAACTACATAAAAATGGAAAATTTTTGTTATATTGTGATAACAAAGCTGCAATTAGTATAGCTAATGATCTAGTTCAGTATGATCAAGCCAAACATATTGAAATTGATAAACATTTCATCAAAGAGAAAATTACTAGTGGTGTCTTGGACTTGGATCATGTGACATCGAAAAATCAATTATTTGATGTTTTCACAAAAGGGCTTGGCAGACTAACTTTTCATACACTAGTTTGCAAGCTGGGATGCTTGACATCTTTGCACCAACTTGAGGGGGAATGTTGACTGAGTGTAAATAGGATTATAATTATTAATCGTTGTAGAATTGTATAAATAGTTTCCTAGTCCAACATGGTTAGTAGTTTCCCAGTCCAACTTGGTTTTGGTATTCTTGGGTTGTACATAAACATGTATCTTTGAGATAATTGATATGAAAAATTTATTATTCATCCCAACCCTAAATTTCTACACACAACATTTATTAAATATTCTCCTATAGGGTTACAGCCCATTCTAGTGTATGTTGATGATGTAAAAGAGAAAAAAGTGTTGAGTCCACGCTTGGCTAAGGAGTTTGAGATTAAAACATTAGGAAGACAGAAATCGTTTCTTGGGATCAAGGTTGCTCACCCTAGGAAAGGTATTTTTATCTCTCAATAGAAATATATCACAGATCTTCTTAAAGAAACTGGCAAGACAGCATGGAAACCAGCAAGCACTCCTATGAATAATAATCTAAACTTGGAAAAGAAAACGGAGAATGTTGCAATAGTGAGAGGGATGAATCACACACACTTTCGTTCACACACAACCAGAAATAGCATAGACAATGAGTGTCATTGGTCAGTTTATGCAAGCCCAAAAATTCATCTATAAGTAACTTACAGGAGATTAGATTAACATAGGAGTAAATTACGACAGACTAGTTTACCAAACGAGAAATGCACAATAAGAAGGACAAACATTTCAAACACAGTAGCATTAACTCAATAACTGTAGTTTCATAAGTCGTGACAATAAAGCTACTAATTAGGTCCCCATGGAATAATACTTTTCTTCAAATTAGTTCAGTTGTTGAGTTCAACAAGAATTTACATCTTGATCTGTAACAAGCAATTACCTTTGAAACTGCTTTCTGGTGAAGTCTTTCCAGTTCAGGCTGAACATCTTTCAGAGCTTTTGAAGTTTTAACCATAAGATCCACTTCAACAAATTTCAATTTGTCACTTAATACCTCAAGAGTTCTCAAGTAATCCTCATTAACCTGTGGAAACCATCAAGCAAGTTACTTGCTTTGAAATATCTCCATTGTGAAAGTAATAGTGCAATTTTTCAGAAGCACATATTCCAGCATGGTATGTCCATGTGTATAAGGCTTAGTTAGACTAGGGGAAAAGGAACCAGAGCAGATGCAGTTCAGGTGCAGTCAAATATAATTGGTATGAACATGCACATGATACAAGAAATCAATAGAAAAATCACATGCACATAATATAATTGGTATGAACATGCACAAAGAGACTGGAGGGGAACATCAAGAACATAGCTGAATTATCGTACTAAGACATTAAACAAGATTTTTTAAGGAACAATGCAGAAGACCCTTGATGACATATTTCGGTAAATTGATATATTACTCTCCCCTCTAAATTTTAACCCTTAGATGCTCTGATAATTCGTAAGGCTCTGTTAATCCTCAACCAAAGCCTATACTTCTTAGGAGTGTGGTTTACTTACTAAAACCCAATCCACCCTCCACTTGTGTATTGGATCTTTTTACTAAGCTTAACATACATTTATGTAGGTGGCAAGAAGTGAAACTCTACCTAGATTGGTAGCTGGTACTACATTTAATGACCAGCTCCTCCAAAAGCCACACAAATCGAACCATGTAACAGAAAATTAAATTTCCACTGACAAGCAGCCTCCTATTTCTAATTGATATTTTTGCAGTGTTTCTTAGTCAAGTAGTGTTCAGAGCTCAACATTTCCAGGTCGCTTAGTCCTACTATGGAAGAGAAAATCTAAGAGCAACTCTTGAAGTTGCTTTTCAAAGTGCCACATAATGTAACCTTTCATTCACTCATATACCCTTGAATTCCAACCCCGTAGATACAATCTTTGAAGGAATAAGATAAACAAGGTCAGCACTCCATCAGCTGAAATTAAGGAAACTGCAAACTGTAGATGTGCACACCGATCAAAAGAGACAAATTTCCTGAGAAAACATGCATAAAAAGGCAATGTTTGGATAAACCTACGTGTCTCTCAAATACAAGATTAGACAAACTGGAAATCTGTATTAGAAGAAAAAATAAAAGCCTTGACAATACCTCTCCATCAACAATTATGTCTACCATCCTTGGTGGAACAATGATATCTTCAACAAATTTTGCCAATTTAGATTCTGCCACCTGTCCAAGATAATAAGCTGAGTCTTAGAAATGGTAGTTAAATAGCCATTAATCAAGATATAAAACAAAAAAGCTCTTTAGTAACTCCTTTGCATATTAGAACTATTCTTGAAGGAAACAATAAAAGAAGCAACTAATATTGAAAACAAATTAGAGAGGTAAAAAAATTTTCAACTCACAGCAGAGAAATATGCATAACTATATTACTATGATCTGCCTTCATAATTAGGGCACTAAAATCCTTTGAAAATCCGAATACAATTTGCTCAAGCAATCAGATCGCTGCAGAATTAACAAGGCCAATATTGTATAAGGAAGAAAAGCCTAAAGTTCACAGAGCAAAAAGAAAAATGACAAGCTTCTCTTCCGAGGTAACATTCACCCCCAACTAGGATGATAACCATCATCCTCTAGAACTACATATTCACACCATAAGCTAGAACCTCAGGCATTTTCAAAAATAATACTTCTCCCTCCAACCCAAAGAGATAGCCTCACCTCTCTCTTGTTTCGGCATATTAAGAAAAGTAAGTTAATTCGGGTAGTCCAATTATTTTTAGCGATAAGTTTACTTATATACTCTTCATTCAATGTTCAGAAACTCTAATCATTGGAGAAAAAGTTATTTTATTCTTTTACTTTATAACTACCTCTCCTTGAAAAAGATAACTAGACTATATTTTGGAATATATATATAAAATAAATAAATTTTTTAAAAAAAAAGAAAAGGAAACTGACAAAGCACAGTACAGCCCCTAAAGAATTTTCCAGAAAGCTAAGAATAGTGAGTCTCATATCTTTTGTTAAATAAAGTAAAATTAACAATAAGAAGTTGAAAAGTAAGTGGTAAAGCAACATTCAGTTGTTAAAGTATGGAACTTTCCATGTATTAAAGAACTTTATAATCACATATCAACAGCACAAACAGCTAAAGAGACATCTGTTACCTTATGATTCTTCAACTTTAGTCCCTTATCCATAGACTCCTCCTGGAGGCCTTTAATGTGAGAACTTATGGAACCTATCTCAGCCTAGAAGAATGTTTAAAGGAAAATGAATGAATAAGAGGTTCTGATGAAATAAGTTCATAGATAAAGCAAGAAATAAGCAGAAAAGGAAGCTATATTCTCCCTTGTCTGTGCAGAATTAGGTTCCCATGCGGCTATAACAAAAGGAACACAAAAAACACCAATAACTGCAAATTAAACAATGTGAGTCTAGTGAGAAGAAGGCATTAAAAGCTTGGAACCTCTACAAGCACAATTCAGGTTGCAACTCAAGTGTCAGCGGCTCATTCTCTTTTTTCTTCTTAAAAAAGAAGTTCCAAGTTAGCAGAATAAAATGTTCAACAATTTATTAAGGAAAGTTGAATATGCATGCTTGCTCATCTTTTGACAATATAAAAGTAATAAATACAGTTTTAATGAATCTTTTATTTCTAGTTACTTTTATTATGCATCTGTTTGCTTCTATAGGCATTTTGGGATGTGGACTTTTCCATAGTATAAAGATAGGGGTAACAGTGATCTTCTTGGTGTTGCAAAAAAAACCATGCAATATGAGATTAAAATATGCAGAAGGGAATTCTACAGAATATCCAAAGAATAAAAGTCAGCAAAAAGATGAGAACTCCAATATTTGGAGCTTGTAAGAATACTTCGTTATTCTTACGGCAATATTTGTAAGAACTCCAATATTTGTACGGCAATCATGGAGTGGCAAATACTCATCCAATGCCCAGGCATCAGCTTGACTCATGAGTAATGCCGAGGCATTTGCCCACTAATTGACCTGTCCCCCGGTCATTAATCTAAGGTACCAGGGGCACTTTTCTTTTCATCTTAGGATGAAGTGATAATCCCAAAAAGAAATTGCCAAAAAAAATTTTACAGCATCGTACAAAAGTACATTAGAAAAGAGGTCATAAATCTTTCATCATAGTCAGACTCTATGATTCTATCCATCTGCGGATACCAAGGGGTATGCACTGAAACCCAAGGCAAAGATACAAGAACGGAACTCATGATTTGTTAGAAGGAGAACTGAAATCAAAAGCAATCTCACACTCCTAACAATACGTGGCAATCAGACACTCATTTCAGTATAAATTCCAACACAGTTCAGTTACATCTTAAATGAAGAATTTGGAGCACAATAAAAATGGTAATAGTTGACATGCACGATGCTAACATGTTGTTTCAATATAAAAATAAGATAAGATTATTTTATTATAAAATAAATAAAAGAATCAAAATTGAACAAAAGTGTAGCAAGATACCTGAAATCCACTGAGGAGAGACTCCATTTGTGACAGTATAATGTCACAATCACGAATCTGATCGTGAAGAGAAACCAAATTGTCACTTTCTTTAATGTAATCCTGTTGAATGGAAATGGGACATTAAGTACCAGCATGTTATAAATGGAACACGAGAAAAGATAACTAAATACAACCAAAACAATACATGGGGGAAAAATGACGAACTCGAAAGAGCATCCTCCATCTACTTAAAGGGAAAACACAACAGAGCAAACAGAAATAAAATTTGAGTAGATCAGGTATTCACATATTTTCTTAAAATACATGGTCTTTCAGACATGAACTTTCAACAGACCCTACGCCCAAAAGGGAAAATGTTTATATATTCTAGTACAGGATTCTATCAATGAAATTTAATTGATGGCATTCTTTCCTTTGAACTTTCAACCATACAATTGCAACATAAAATGCAAATCGATCACCCGAATGAGGTGCATAAGTTTAAAATAACCTCAATAGAGTCCAATTCAACTTGTCTTAGATTGCTTTCAACTCCTTTTGTATACTCCCTCAACTTTGTGCCTTTGGACAGAATATTCGCCACAACCTTGAACATAGAGAATGAAAACAATCAGAGATATTATGCACTCCAGGAAACAGGTAAAGCAAAAGGAGCAGATGGAACGCTTTTTGGGTTCTCTGCATTCTACGGAAACGAACAAAATAGTATAAGAACTTACTTCATCATCCTTACATTCATGAAGCTCTTGCTCCAGCCCTTCAAGTGATATATCTTCACTATCAGTTACAACCAGAACACCAACATCAACCAAATCTCTTCCAAGTATGATGATCAATTTATTGAGAAAAGGAACAGAATAAATCAACAGACAGTCTTCTTCAAATTAAAATTAGACATAAATGATATAAAAATAACCAAAAGCTCTCCCATTAATCAAGAAAACCTGGCATCATCATCTTCACCAACGGCACCGGTCAAGTTCACCACAAAAGAACCCAAATCAAGCACTGCCTTCTCCCCATTGGTTACTTCGCCACCAAGAGAGTACCCCTTTATCATGTAATAAGAAAAATTTACACCCAAAAATGAAAAAGAAGAAATTGTCAAGAAATTGTCACTTTGTCCAACTAACTAAGAAGTATTCTGTTAAGAATCATGAACAATACAAAGTCCAGGCCTCACCGATTTATCGGAAGAGACTTCTGCAGCCATAAGCAGAATATCACTCCAGCAACATTCAAATTAATCAGATCAGTAATTGCAGACTGAAAACTGAAACTTGGCTCTGAAATCTCAGATCCAAGATGCAAGCAAAGAAGATACTAGCGTTTGATTAATCGGATCAGTGCTTTTTTTTTTTTTTTTTTTTGTGGGAATTGAAGGTAAGGGTTCCTTATGAAAAGGGTTGGCGAATTCACCCGCAGCTTAATGCAAACAAGCGGTTGATCCCCACGAATCTTGAAACCTTTTTCCAAAATATGTATATTTATATAATAACTAATCGAAAATCTCAATAGTTAACCATAATTAAATTAAGAGGAAATTTCCTAATTTGTCCCTAACCTTCTTTACCTGGTTCATCTTTCTCGTAAATTATTTTTTTTACTCCGTTCTAGTGGGCCTCAAATCTTTATATGGAATTTTTAGAACTCCTGTAGTTAATTTTGGACTAATATTGATATCTTATCTTTTTTTCATTTTACTAGAAAAATCCTTTGGTCCAAAAAACTTCCATTTTAGGTAAAGTCAATAGGTAAAAAAATAAAATCAATCAAAAATTGGAAAGGGTATTTTTATCTCTTCACTGTTGAGAGTCATTTCTCCAATTAAAAAGAGTTATCGGTCCTTTTTTTCACAATCCACTTTTTCATGGGGCGTTTTCATTTTTATCCATATTAAAACAGTAATTTCTTATTTACCCAATTTTTCACAACATTTCACAATTACTCATATCTAAAACTAACTTT
>JAOXNR010000021.1:33520-52828 GCA_028571225.1 Parsonsia alboflavescens
ATGAAATGTTTATAGAAAGTGGGTAAAATTGAAATTGGGTGAATCAATTTGGATATATTTGGAAATTAATTGCTTTTTCATTCCTTAATCACAGAAAAACAAAGTTCAATCAATGAAAAATGTACACTTCATTCTATAGGGACTTTGAGAAGTTTAAAATATAATTTAGGACCCAAATGAATTAAGTCAAAATGATTAGGGACAAAACAGGAAATTTTATTTTAAATTAAATATACTTCATCACAATCTATGAAAATTAGATAAATAGTCCTAGCAATATAATATTTTTTATATTTATATATTAATTATTTAGTTTAATTTTTCTTTTAATATTTTTATTTTAATGAGATTAATTTATATTAAAATATTAAATTATATATAAATCAAAATTTTATTTATTTCATAATTATTTTAATTTATAAAATAAAATTTTAATAGTTCAAACATTTAAAAAAACATCATGATAAAAGTTTTAACTAATAGTATTTATAATTAATAATAACTAAGTTTATTACCAGTATAATCCATGGATTTTTTCTAGTATATAATAGAATATTTTAATATTTTTTAAAGGAAAAAAATTATAATAACCATTTTCTCACTTTATTAAGAGTTTATGAAAGGTTATGTGCATTGGATATAAAATTTAAAAAATTCCATCAATTTTTTTTAATATAAATATATATATATTTATATATATGTGAAGCCATGAAGGAATGTGTCCATTGAATGTAGATAAAAAGTACTTTAAAATATGAAAGATTATATTTTTAAATACAAAAGTTATATTCATTCAATATGAAAGATTACATTCATTGAATTTGAATTAAAAAATTCATTAATATCTAAAAATGTAGTTGCTTTAAATTGTAAGATTTCAAATTTCTTGAATCCTCATTGATTTTGGGAATTTTGTTTTAAATATATATATATATATATATACACGGATTTGCTAAGGCGCGCTCCGCTCTCTTCAACCGTTCCCGTAACGGAATTCTTGCTCCGCTTGGTTGGTTGCATGAGCGCCGTTGCAACAATTCCGTTACGGTAACGGTTGGAGCGCGCCTTAGTAAAACCGTTTATATATATATATATATATTAATAATAGATATAAACATAAATCAAACATGAAAAATAGTTGAGTTGACATTTAAATATTTCTCATGCCCCTATTTATATGTAAAGATAAAGAAAAATCTATTTAAAGTTTAAAGATATAAATTAAATTTATTTAATGAAGGAGAAGTTGTGTGTAGTTTATTTTCATGAATCTGTGAATGAATTTAAAATATAAAAATGTAGAAAAATCAACATATTTGATTAAAGAAAAGGTTATGTATAATTAAATATTTTGTGATTTTTGTTTTTGTTTTTATCAAACGAATACTTGAATTATGGAATCATTTCAAAATGTAAAAATTCAAATTTTTTTTTAATTTTATGAGAAAAAAAAAATTAAATACTAAATAAAGGGAAGTTGAAAAGTCACTTATAGAAAATTTAAAAATGTAAAGTAAAATTGATAAAACTGTTTAACATTTTCCATGTTTTTCTTCAATATATATATATATAAAATTAGATAAATAGATATTTGATTTTACAAAATTCTACAAAGAGAATTTTTAGTACAATTTCAAGAGTTGGTTCTCTCTAAATAATGATGCCTCTACCAGAACGAAGCCTGCCGATCATATGAGTAATTTCTACGTGTATAGTTATTACTGCAAGAGCGTTGATGAAGGGGCGAACTGAGCCATGACCTGAATGTGGCGTGTAGGCTTCTTGCCGGGCCATAAACTTAGGCGGGGGTTGCTGCTGAAAGGGATCTGTAGCATCATGTGACCTTATACTTACCCCCTACCCGCCCACACACACACACATACACACAATTTTAGAGTATTGAATGATTTTATTGTGATTTTGAATTTTACTTTGAATTCACTTAATTGTTATCCACAAAGAAATTTGTGTCTTATCCTTTTTTGTTTCCTGCTAAACAAATTTTTCTCTGGCATTGTTTATTCATGATATAGGGGACATCAATGAACGGGCATCCAGATGTTTATGAAATTGAGATTTGCTTTCCAAACAAGAACTTTTATACTCTAATATTACAGAATTAGTTAAACTCCATAATGTAATTAATCAGCACTAACAAAGAAAATAGGACTAATTGCATCAGATCATATATATAGCGCCCTAATTAATTACTCATTTTCTCCTAATTTGTAGAAATTAATTTGAAAATCTGTCCAGCCAAGTCTGTTGATCGATCACGAACTTAACTTGAGGCCCAATAAGGCTGCAATCAGAGGCCAATGCATGTAATCAAATATGAGTTGAACTTAACTTTTTTTTTTAAAAAAATTATTTTTTCCCTTCTCTTGCAAATTGATTTACTTTTTTATTATGTGGAAAAAGATGAGTAAATAAAACAATTTATAATTATCGTTGGATAAGTTCATCAAATTATATATGATAGTTATTAATTAATTTATGCCGTTGCAAATTCTTAAACGCGAGAGGTGTAAAGTACAGAATATGGATGGGCAGTTGTATGTTTCTTGCGTTCATCATGATTTGTCATTCAGTTTTTCTGGTCAAATTTTGTGAATGTATCCTTATATATAGACTATTAAACAACTGCAGCAAGTTAAGGAATTATCTACAAGAAAGCAGAAAGACAGTGGAATTTATGTTGAATGCTTGTAATTATAAAGACCTACGCTACTGTTTTTTGGAGGATCAATATTATTCACCTTCAGAAAACAGTTATGATATGTGGTCATGAATGGATAATCAGAAGCTCATAGATCTCATGGAACTCTGCCAAATAATTAAATTCTTTAATATTGATATAGTATATAAATATATATATATATATGTATATCAAGCTATATTACAACATATACTTAATCACTATTATTATTTAATTTACTTATAGTTAAACAATCAATCCTCAAAGAGGCAGTACAAAACCTTTATTGAGAAATCGTGTATATATATATATTCCGCAATCATGGAGTTATATACATCTAGTTGACTACATCAGCAGTACTAGCATGGACTTTAGAAATTAATTATCTCCCTGGAAATCCCCAAATAAGGTATATGTGTATTTATATATGATCTACGGTGCCTTATAATATACAACAGATCTAATTAAATAGATTAGTACTTAACCAGGAGTCCATGATTAATATAGAGAACCAAAATAGCGATATATATATTTGTGTTTCAGCCGTGTATACGCCAGATTAGATGTGCATGTGATACCAGAAATTTGTGCGAAATTTAAGTCACACAAGTTAGAGAAATAAAAGGATTAACTGCGTAGAAGAGAATCAACCTAATTAAATTCCCTCAAGGTCATCCCTGTACTGCTGTACATGTGAATGTGATCAAGGAGAGCTCCAGCCATGGCGACTATACATCTCCGATCGACTTATATATAACTGTTAGCTAGGGAGCCCCTTATAAGGATTTCGTCTTTAAAATCGAATAAACCATTTTTCAAGTTAATCATGGATTAAAGTATTGTCCGTCTAGAGAGGAGGGTGGAAATCCCAAGAAGGATTAGCAGCTGTTTGCATTGAATGAACAGAAGAAGAACATTGCTTCAAGAGCAATCAAATATCTCCATAATTAAATAGTAGTACTACAACCATTTTCTATAACCCTATCCTATTATTATTATTATTATTGTCTTTAAAATTGCATCGGGATCATTTATTTCTCTTTACTAGCTGTCAAATGAAGAATATTATTGCACTCGGGCACAGGAATTAGAATCAGAATCAGTACCATATATATATATATGGATTTGCTAAGGTGCGCTTCGAAGCGTGCTTTAATGCTCGCTCCAACCGTTACCGTAACTGAATTGTTGCTACAGTGCTCATGCAGCCAACCAAGTGGAGCAAGAATTCCGTTACGGTAACGGCTGCAGCGCGCATTAAGAGGCATTCCGGAGCGCACCTTAACAAATCCGTATATATATATACTACAATTAATTTTACAATAGTGTTCATTCTGGTGAGCCTAATTAAGACGACAGGGCAAATATTGATCCAACAAGAAACATGCATGACAAAACAAAAATAAAAATCCAACGTCTCTGTGATTAGTAAGACGGACAGAAGCGCGTGGCAATCTATCATTGCGTATGTGAACCCTCCTCCATATGTAGGGATATATATATATTATATATTTATATATTTCAGCTCCGTCCAGGTCTCATTCATTTGACTTGCCTTTTAAGTTATCTTTAAGCTATTCCGGCGGCGGCGTCACCGGCCGTCAACTTTCTCACTTTACAAATCCTCGTTGACAGTTGACAATCCTGGAGATATATATAATGCACTGGAGTCTTGAGTACCTAGCCCTCAACCGCAAGAAGAAATTATAACATTAATGATAGATAGTTCAACTGTGACGATCGCGAGAGAGATACTACTGATCCTTAACTACGAGAGAGAAATTATCCTTTAATCAATAATGGCGGCGTCATCCAACGGCGGTGTTCCACCGGGCTTCCGCTTTCACCCGACGGATGAAGAGCTGCTTCATTACTACTTGAAGAAGAAGGTTTCGTTTCAAAAGTTTGACATGGACGTCATCAGAGAAGTGGATTTGAACAAGATTGAGCCTTGGGAGTTGCAAGGTACCTATATATGTAATTAGTAAAGCAGGCCGATTGCTACTAATTATTAAGATGAAAATTAAAAACCTGCATTTCCTGCTTGATACCCCTTTCATGACTACTAATTTGTTCAAAATTTTATACTATAATTATTTTTGAGTGAAAAGATGATAAATTTCATTGGATTCTAGTTAATGAGGTTAATTAATTATATATGCTCTAATTAATTAAATCAGAAGATCATCATCAACTATTTTCCTTTTCACTCCAATTGATTTTAAGCATCCCGCTCTCAAGATCTATATACATCGGTTAATATCACTGCCAGATCATAATTTGCTTTTGGCTGGATTTTGATTTATTAGATAAAGAACCCCACAGCAAACTATATCATATATAATAGAAGGATAACAATCACATTGCTCTCTATTATAGGAAAATATTTTGACTGGTCATCAGGAAGGGGAATAAGTAGCTAGGAGACAGAGAGGAACAGATAATCGAGTGTTCATCAAACACTGCTCTCTATGCTGGCTAATTAATTTCATCTAAACTATAGTTCAAATTGAAGTACCTTTTTAAAATTTTTTTTTTCCTGTGTGTGTATGTTTGGTCCATGCATGGAGGAATATAGGTCCTGCAGCTCGCTGAAGCTTTAATTAGGTCATGGATATTTCTGACACCTAAACATTTTGTGCACTTCTCAAGGAGGCTCAGAGAAAGGTTTGTTCAACTTCAATAATTAAACGACTAATTTCAGTCACAAATCTATATGGAATTTGGAAAAAGAGTACTGCAATAGAATTGGGCTAATTTTTGAACATAAAAAATATGCTCTTAGAATTGCATGGTTTAAGCATCTCATGCTAAGGGTTAATTTCTTTGTATAATATAAATATATTAGTTTTTAACAGTAGAAGAGCATGGTGCTATATATAGCCATTGACGAATATAAACGTCATATAGATAGTTTTCCATATATGTATATATATATCTAGATGAATTGTTTGAATGAAATTTAATGCTTTGACCTGCATGTGCTTTAATTCTTATAAACTGTGAATGGAAAAATGAATTAACAGAGAGATGCAAGATTGGTTCCACCCCGCAGAACGAGTGGTACTTTTTCAGCCACAAGGACAGAAAGTACCCTACCGGCTCGAGGACAAATAGAGCCACGAATGCAGGCTTTTGGAAGGCTACTGGGAGGGATAAATGCATTAGGAACAGTTTCAAAAAGATTGGCATGAGAAAAACCCTAGTTTTCTACCGAGGCAGAGCTCCCCACGGTCAAAAGACTGACTGGATCATGCATGAATACAGACTCGAAGATGCCGATGATCCCCAAGGAAATTTCAGTGTACGTATACACCATTTCCCCATATATTTATATATATATATATATATATATATATATGTATGTATATATAAAGTCAACCCAAAATGAATGCAATCCCGATAACTGTGGGCCGGATCCATATGCATGCATGCAGCCTTTTGGGATATTCCGTTGACTGTATATATATTGGGAATGAATAGCAAATACTAGGGAGTATATACTTGGATTTTACTTTGTGATGATAAGTTTGATATATCAGTGAATACTAGCATAGTATAATATGTTCGTTTACTGCTTAAGTTCTTTTACAATTTATGAATGTTTAATTATGCATGTTGTAGGAGGATGGTTGGGTTGTTTGCCGGGTGTTCAAGAAGAAGAACTTGTTTAAAGTTGGGAACGAAGGACCAGCAGGAGGAGTTGATGGTGGTGGTCATATGGGATTAGATCAGCTTGACAGCGGTTCCGTAAACCAATCCCGTGTTTTGATGCAGAGAGACATGAATAATAATTATCTGTTGCAGCCTCAACATGCTCTTAACTACTCTCACATCCCCGCCGCAGCCGTAGCTGTCCTTCAGTACTCGGCTCCAAAAATTCAAGCACAAAACTTTATACCCTCTCACAAGCCCCTAGTAGGTGGTTATAATGATCATTTTTCGGGTATCCCGTCGGAGTCACCGGCCATAATGGTAAAGCAACTCATGGCAGCCAGAGACTGCGAGAGCGGAAGTGATCAGAATCTGCGTTACGGCCAAGCTTGCGAGTCCTCAGCCGGGGGTTTGGAGGTGGAAACTGCAGCTTGTACCGAAGCAGCTAATTCTCATCAAAGTCTGGTTACGAGCAGAGAAGATCAGAATCTAAACGAGTGGGGAATGATTGTAAGTACTTCACAGCTTGGGAATCCGAATGAAGAATCTTCCAAGGGCGTCAGGCACTTCGAGGAAGCTAATAATGCATCTTCCATGACTCGTATGAATCAACTCTCTCTGAGCAGCGAGATGGACTTCTGGGGTTATGGGAAATAGCCTTTCTTTTATAAACATATATATATGTATAAATATATAAATATATATATATATATATATTTATATATAATTAATTTAATTATACAAAGATTCATATTGATGGATTAGAGTTTCCCAGAATATATAGAGGCTCTAAACCATGCATATTGCAAATGAAAAAACCTGCAATTGAAGGAGACCGTATTTGCATGATCCAACGTGGTCATTTATCGACTGTATTTTAATTTAATTTAATTTCTAGTAGTGTTTCCACTTTTTATACTTAGGTCCTCCCATGCTTTTTTCGCATCTATAACTGATATCAAAGTAGACTACAAACCTTGATGAGCATAATGTACTCTAAACTCTAAAATTAAATGAACTACAAATTAATGTTTCATCAACTTAACCATTTTTTTTTTTAAAAAATTGATTTTATTCATTTTTAATATAGCCATATCAATTTTTAATAGAATTTCATAGAAAATAAGATATTAAATTCAAATGAAGGATTAAAATGGACATGAGAATATTTAATTCTAAACAAGAGGAGTATTTTATAAAATATTTCAAATTATATCAAAGTAAAAAACAATAATTTGTCAAACGAAGTAAAAACGTGACCTTTGAGCTGGGCTTGGGCTTAGTTGACCCAAGGGAGGGACATATTAGGCTTACATTGGGTGACTCCTATTATAGTCGTAGCCCAAATTCATGGATATAGAATACATATATAGTTTCGACGCTTGTTAAGCTTGACTCCGGAAAAAGACTAGGGATTGACGGCGAGGCTATAGTAATGGAATCGGAGGGAGGAGGGGCCCTTTCAGGTGTTAGCAACGATCAGTTCCATGCGGATGAGAATCCATTGGAATTGCAATTGCCATTGTCATTGGAAGAAGGAGATGAAGATGATGATGGGGAGGAGAACAATGGCTCCGATATCCCATTGGAATCTAACAATGAAAGAGATGAAGAAGATGACGATGAAGAAGAGGGTTACCAATTTAGGTTCGAGGGCGACATGGACCCTCTCTTATTCATCCTGGTCGACTCTTCTGGTCTCCTGCCTTACCAACAATTCGAGCTACTCCAGCACCATTATGAAGCTTTGGCTGCCAAAAAGCGCAATGCTCGAGCTAACATCCAAGCCAACCAGTATGTTACGCTATTTTATTTAAATATTTCGAGTACTTATTTCCAATTGTATTTTCGCAAGCTGCTGTCTTTTTGTGAAAACGTTAAAATCTCTTGTTTGTTTTCATTCGACTGAGGTAGAGATTCACCATCTAAAAAGCCCAGACGGGAGGATTTTTCTGGAGCCACATTTGAAGAAATATTGGAAGCGATGACTTATGGCATGGGCAGAAGATCCAGGAAGGTATAATCAGCATTGTTCCTCTGGCTAGTCTTTCGTTTCTCAATTGACATCCTGATGCCTTTTGCTTTGCATTAACCTTAATTTTCTTTTCCATTTTATTTTTCTTTTCTAAATGTGGTAGCATCCAGTTATTTTTAGTTGAGTTGCTATTGGTACCACTTCCAGTTATCACACGGCTGTCACCAGACCAGTTATAAAATCTCAAAGGAAGGCAGCCAAGCTTCATATTCAAAAAGGATATATCTTCTTTGTCCATTATGTTGCTCTTCTGTTTTCTGGTCGTTGTTCACAGAAAAATAAATGAAATTCTAGGTGGTTTTATATGCACACTTTTCGTTCCCATGCAGTTGATTGCAGATGTCCCTGTAAAATCTCCCATGATATAATGTGCAAAACTTTTATTTCTCATGTTTGTATATAGTCATGTTTCCTAGCTTGCTTTATTAAGAGCAGATGTTAGCCATGCATTTGAACGCCTGGGACCAATCATATGTAGAAAACTCAAAACTAAGCCACCAAGAATGTTTTTATCTAATAATAGCATTGTGTTTATGACAGATGTTTTAAGGAGAAATATATGTACATTTGTATATATGTGGATTACTGTGATCACTGCAGTAAGCAAACTAGCACCTTCATTTTATCCGTGTGAGCTTTAAACTGTACTTTAGCCACTTCTGAAGATAATAATGAAATGGATATGTTGGTTTTTTTTTCCCTCCTATTTTCTTCCAATTGCTACTTATTTCAACATATTTGTAGGCCAAGAAAAAAGGTAGAAGAAAGGCTCAAAGAATAAAGTTAGTCCAGAGATGACTCGAAAACTTGTGGATGCAACTCTTCATTATGCTCATGGTCACTATGAAGAGGTACCTTATTACGATTCCACCATCTTGAAATTTGTGTCATGTATGTTGCCTCAACATGACATGACGGTTCAATTTAAATACGACTAAAGGTAGTGAATATATCAGTTTCATGGGTGTGTATATGTTTCGATTTGCAATAAGTTTCGTCAAGAACATAGCCAATACCCGATTTAGTTATTTCTTATTAGCATGCATTGGTTTGTATTTTTTAACAATTATATTGCTTCTTGTTCTAGTGTCTCTCAACAGATTATAACAATTATATTGCTTCTTGTTCTAGTGTCTCTCAACAGATTATACCTTTTAATTTCTAGATGTGCAATTAATTTTGCTGCTGAATTATAGTCTCTGAATCTGATATCTAGTTGCTACTATTTGACAGAACCAGGTAAATATATTAACCATATGGGAAATATGAAATATATCGAGTAGCATCAGGCATATGGAATGAGTATATATAATGATACATGAGAAGTACTACTCCTCAAAAATGATAATTGACAAAAATGTATTCTTTCTGTACTTTGGATGCTTTCACTTCTTTTTAGACACGACATGGTCACACTACCATTCATTTAGGGTAAGCTGGTGAGATGTTTAATGCTCTCCTTAACTTTTGTTCCCAAGATAAAGTGTGCCATCCAAATTTGGGATGGAAGGAGTACCTTTTGAATCCGTTGCAGATGTGTGAGATGATTTAGATTTTGCATCTGAACTATTCTCTTGGACTCTGGAATCTAGTTATAATATTTGACAAACCTGTTGATACAAATTACGTGGTACAGTCGGAGGTACTTGAGACAAAATTTCATTGTGATGTCAGGAATATAATTCCATTTCCACTGTAATGGGATTAATGTTAGTGCTAATAAGTACTGTGAGTGTGTCCTACTTTTGGCTTTGGAATACTCCCTTATTTCTGCTTTGAATTGTGGACTTTATGGGATTAAGATCTCCTTTCTTTTGACAAGCTTTTTCATTTTCTTATGCTGTTTATATTCTCTCTTCTGATTTCAATGTTCACTGTTGCAGGCCATACGCTTGTGTGTTGAAGTGATTCGGCTTTCTCCAGATCTGCCTGACTCCTATCATAGGCTTGGACTTATTTATAATGAGATGGGTGATAAAAAGAGAGCCTTAGACTTTTACATGCTTGCAGCACATCTTACCCCAAAGGATGTATCTCTATGGAAAGTCCTTGTGACATTGTCCATGGATTTAGGTAATAGAGGACAATCCATGTATCTCCTTTCTAAAGCAATACAGGCAGATCCAGAAGATGTCAATCTCCGGTTTCATCGTGCTTCACTTTATGTTGAGTTGGGAGATTACCACAAAGCTGCTGAGTTGTATGAGCAAATCTTGCTATCCTGTCCTGACAATCTCGAGGTATTACAGATGACAACACAACTATTTAAGAAAAGTGGTCAACGTGATTCTGCAATCTGTGTCCTGGAGGACTTTCTTGGAAATCATCCTAATGAAGTTGATTTGAGTGTTGTTAATTTGTTAGCTTCATTGTGTATGGAAGGCAATGCACATAAAAAAGCTCTTGAACAGATTCAGCATGCAGAAAAGGTCTATTGTGCTGGGAAAGAGTTGCCATTGTGTCTAATTGCTAAAGCAGGTATTTGCCTTCTTCATCTTGGAAATGTGAAAAAAGCAGAGGATCTTTTCAGCAATTTGCATCCAGGGCATATACATAATCTTCCAAATTTAATTTTTGAGGTTGGAGATGCATTGATGGGCCATGAGCATTATGACTCTGCACCAAAGTACTATTTGATATTGGAAGGAGATAGTAATGAGGGAAATGGATACATACATCTGAAAATTGCTGAGTGCTATCTTGCTCTTGGGAAAATGCTGCAATCAATTGAGTACTTCTATCAGGCCATCGATAAGCTAGAGAACAATGCTGATGCTCGGTTAAAGTTATCCTCACTCCTCCTTGAAGAAAATAAAGATGATGAAGCCATCTCTATCCTTTCTCCCCCAAAAGAAATAGAAACAACCCTCAACCTGAGTTCTAGTAGAGCAAAACCATGGTGGCTGAATGGAAAGATAAAGCTAAAGGTCTCACAGATTTTTAAAGCTAAGGGAATGCTGGAGGACTTTGAAGATGTAATTTTTCCTGCAGTACGTGAAACGCTGTTTCTTGAGACCATTCAACAAAAGGTTAAAGTGCGAAAGAGGTTATCAAAAAGAGTTCTCTCCGAAAGGATTAAAGTGCTTGATGAGGATCAAACAGATAGTGTTTTTCATGGATTCAGACCAGTAGCTTCAGCATCAGATCTATCCAGAGCTTCCAGAGCAAAAAAGTTGCTCAAGAAGAAAGAAACTCTGAAGAAGGAGAAAAAGACTGCAGCGTTGGCAGCTGGAATTGAGTGGATAAGTGACGAAGATTCTGATGATGAGTCTCCTTAGCAAGCACCAAAAGAGCTGCCTCTGCCGGCCCTTCTAAAAGATGTGGAACATCATGGTCTCATTGTGGATTTGTGCAAAGGATTGTCATCCTTGCAAAGGTACTGGGAAGCATTAGAGATAATTAATCTGAGTCTGAAATTGGCATCCAACACATTGTACGTTGAGTGGCAGGAAGAGCTCCGAACTATTGGAGCTCAAATAGCATACAACATTACCGATCCTGCACATGCATGGGAATATTCACGCTATGTTGTCAATCAACGTCCTTATAGCTCTGCTGCATGGAACTGCTATTACAAAGCCACGTCAAAGCTAGATGGCAGACATACAAAGCATAGCAAGCTTTTGCTTGCCATGCGAGCCAAACACAAAGACTCTGTTCCACCCATTCTCATTTCTGGGAATCAATTTACCATGATCAGCCAACATCAAGCGGCTGCTAAGGACTATCTTGAAGCCTACAAGCTGATGCCAGATAGTCCCTTGATTAATCTCTGTGCTTGAACGGTCTTGATAAACTTAGCTCTTGGGCTGCGACTTCAGAATAAGCACCAGTGCCTAATGCAAGGATTGGCATTTCTTTACAATAATTTGCGTCTCTGTGCAAATAACCAGTTGGCATTATATAACATATCTCGGGTGTATCATCATGTTGGTCTCGTATCTCTGGTTGCTGCAAATTATGAAAAGGTTCTGGCAATGCATGTAAAAGATTGCCTGTTCCAAAGCTTCCTAATGAGAATTCAGATTCCATGGACAGTCGAAGATCAGGTTACTGTGATCTTCGTAGAGAAGCTTCTTATAATTTACACTTAATCTTCAAAAGAGTGGGGCATTTGATCTTGCAAGGCAGGTGTTGAAAGATCATTGTACTGTTTGATTGGAATAAACTTTTCCATGTATCAGTGTGTGGATTTTGCTGGTAAATTTATGATATTAATGAAGTTATCATCCCCGCACCTACAGACACAATGGCTTTGGAAATTTCTCTTGATAATCTTATGAAGCATTCTTGAACTTCTATTTCAGCCGCACCTTTAACACGGAAACATTGCAAGTACTATGATTTAGCAGAAGTTCATCCAAGTACAAAATGCTTAGTTCTACACGTAAGTTCGTTACAGGCGACCACAATCATATTTTGTGTGGCCACTTTGATCTCTGAATAAAATGATCATTAAGATGATAGCAGCAAATTTCACTACCGGAGATGCGGTCTCCACTATGACACCAGTGAGGTATGTTTGTGTAGACAAGCGGAACACTCGCATTCTCCTTTCTTCTACATATTGATGAAATGCCTTGCCGATTATATCTTCCCTCTCAAATCCACCTGAACCAAGCTTCTGTGCCACGTTCCTTGCAAGAACCACAGCATCCTCTATGCCTGCTGAGCCACCCTGCCCCAAGAAAGGACCCATAACATGCATTGCATCCCCAGCAACTGTTACAGGCCCTCTGCAAAACTTACCTTGCAGTATCTCCCAGGGTGGGCGATATCTTAGGCGTGTCAATGACAGTGAATTCAGATCACAACCTTCAATCATCTTTGACATCTCAGTTGGGAAGCCAACTATTGTCTGCAAGGTTAATGTTTTGATGAGTTCAGGATCACTTGGAAGTTTCTCATCTGCAGCAAAACTGATAGATGTCAGGAAAATCAAGTTCATAGGCAACTTTTTTTTGGCAGCCAAAGAGCAACACTTGAGATCAGATCAATCATCATATTCAGACAACAAAGTTCAATATCACTAGTTGATTGCTTCACAATGATAATACCGGAAGGTTCCTGAAGTTGTTTTCCATTTGCTTGGTTGAAGTTAGAGATTACAGAAAAGAAGAGAAGATGAGAAAATAGAAAAGGATCTTGATTAATTACCGAATGGAGTTGATGGTTGAGCTACAAACCAATAGACCAACTCATCGGTCATAGGAACTCGTCCCAACATAATTTTGTTTTTCCTTATTCGAACAAACTCATGAGCAAATGAGTGACCACGTGGATAACTTGTCCAGCCTCTAATGGCACAAAGAACAAATGACCTTGCAGGTTTGAGGCCAAGGAAATCTGCCACTACTGATTGAGATCCATCGCAACCGATGAGGACCTGTAAACAATGTACGTAAGGATAAGTTGGAAAAGAAATTATTGATTTCTCGCCTCCAGCCTAAATGCAGTTAGCCTGCAAATAGAATATGACTTTTGATTCTGTATTCATCAAATGCTTCTCCCACAATAAACTGTATTTCCATTTTTATGCCCGTTCTCAGTTGCTAGAGCAAAAGAATCCCCTAGTAGCTTTCCAAAAATAAAATTCTCAATTTTTTTGCAAAAAGCAATTAATAACAGTTTGTAGCTGAAGAGAAGAGGAAAACAAAAAAAAAAAAACCAAACAAACTAAAAGCCTCTTTTGGAAAAAAGAAAAAATGAACAACCAAGAATAGGGGCTTTGTTTGTCATCATATTCAGACGTCCATAGCTATTACAAGTGAAGTTGCTTAACTTTGTGTTTGCTGTTTCTTTTCTAACCAGTCATATTAACATTAACCTCCTAACAACTTTATAGTCATGAAATGACGGTTGCCCTCAGAAAGTGATGATAATGCTGTTACATGAATAGATTAGAAAGGATACCTTCGTTCGAATATATTTACCATCATAGGAATGAAGAGTTGGAAGGATATCTGGAGGGTCCACTTTCACTTTGACAATTTGGCATCCAAAACGTATTGTTCCAGGTGGTAATGCATCAGCAAGAGCTTTGATCAGATCAATCCTCTTCAAGCAACGAGCTTCACCAGTCCTACCGTCACGCTTTCAAGTGAGAAGAAGTAATGATTTGCAACAAGAACTATTTAAAGCCTTTTCAATTCCAAGAAATACATGTTGAAATTGATCATTCCTAAAAACTAAAGGTATTTTGCTTATTATCTATATCCTGTGAAACCCATAGCCTCCTGAAATCTGATATTTTGTTATTCAGATACACCGTCTATTTTTCCAAGTGGAAAATCCGGCTTCAACTTATTATTAATTTGCTCTATATCTAAAACGATACAATAGAAAATAGTAGCATGAGTTCTAAGACGAAACAATCATAGAACCTCAAAGGAAATGTAAAGAAAAAATGAAAATTAGATCATTATAAAGACCGAGCATTGAGGTACAGTAAATGTAAATGTAATCCTCTAGGATGAACTCAATGCATTGAACTTACAGAAATCGTAAATCTTGTTGCTTTCCTTCATCAATCCATATGTCGCGTCCTCTGTGATGAGTTGCATAAGAAATAAAAAGAATATCTTTAGTCCAAAAAAGTAGAAATATTTACAAAGAACAAAGAAAAAGGTGCATAGCTTATGTTCGATACTTGAATTAAGAAAGCAGAATTTGACACTAGGAGTTGGGTTGACCTACGGCCACTCGAGCGGGCTCTGTTTTTGACAATTACAATACTAAATAGTACGAATGGTGTCGTGTGTGTGGTTTTTCATTTTTGAGATGAAAGAAACTCCAGAAAAAAACTGATTTTTGGGAAATAGTGGAATTTCCGGAAAATAAACATCATGAAAAGATTCGGATACAGAGGGAGAAAGAGACCCTTGAATGGGAACAGCTTTCTGTCTGAGCTCAGCTCCAACACCAAGCTCATCAAGTGCCCGCCAGCCATTACTTAAGACGCCAATAGCAGCTCCCGTTTGTCGGAGAAGGTCTGATCTTTCCAAAACTAGAGTTGGGAAGCCTTTCCTGCACGAGATATTTCAGTCAAGAAGAATCAATACCTTCTTAATAATGAACCAAAATCTGTAAATTGAGCTGCGTAGTGAGAATGAATGGAATAAATAGAGAGAACCTATAAAGAGCAAGAGCAGTGGCAAGGCCGCAAATCCCGGCGCCAAGAATGACAATCTCCTGATCTTCTTCGGCGGAATCCATTTACACTGACTGACCTCTCTCCCCAACCCAAAGGGTCAACAGGGATTTGAGTTGTTGCCTTGCAGCTTAATTTCTACCTCCCGAGACGATACGGTCAAAATAAATATTCGGAGTTTTAAGAGTCAGAGTCGGACACGTGGTACAATTTGAAGAATAGTATTAATTCAGTTCACGTGGAGCCCTTCGGTCCTCTCCTCAGCAACCTGTCGTTTGTAGTATTTTCCTTTTTCTTTGTCCATTTAAAGAATTCCATTTTTTTTTTTATATAATACCATAAAGAATTTTATGTACTTTATCATACGGAAACAAAGGATTTTAATTATTTTGATTAAAAATAGATTCAAATCAGTTTACTTTATTCAATTTTATAAGAAAAAAGTTCAATTTAATTTTATACAAAATTTTGCAACAAGTTAAACTTGATGGGTATGGAGAGGCTAGAGCTCATCCTTTCATGTCCCTTGGTGCGCGTCTGCTAGATGATCCTTTATGCTTTTGAAACAGGAAAAAAAAGAGAAAAAAAAAAAACAGAGAAATGGTCTACCTTCTCTTCAAACAGATCCTTCTTCCACTTGAAAAAAAATGAAGACAGTCTTAATTAAAAATTATTAGATGAATCTTTATAATTTTTACTCTTTAAATTAAAGAAGTACTTTTAAAATTTTAAATTAAAGAAGCCATGAATGATATTTTTAATTAAGAATTCATTTATTTTAGAAAATGGGCATTCAACTCACAAGATAAAATAAATTAGTTCAACAACCAATAAATATTGAGATATTTAAGTTCAGACATATGGCAGCCTATTTATTCCTGTGCCAATCACCCCTTGTCTAGGCTGGCGCGTAAACAATAATAATAACCTCTAGATTTCTTATCGTGCTTAAGACGGAGACATTGATAAAAAGATGATGATCAGAAACTCCATAAATTGAAATATGGTTCTCCAGTTACATCGGAAATTAATAAACGGATTTCTCGAGATATACCATATAGATATCCCGTCAAATTGTACATTTCATTTCATATTCCGTGGTGGTTTTTTCTTCAAAAGTTACAGGGTTGGAGCTCTTTCAGCAGTTCCGGCAATGACAGTTAGCAAGTTGTTACCGAAGGGATCGCTCAAGTGCGCTGCAAGGTTTTCAACGGGTCCCTGCCCGGTCACGTAAGCTTGGATGAAGAAACCAAGCATAGCAAACATGGCAAGTCTACCATTCTTGATTTCCTTCACCTTTAGAAGGGCAAACTGATCTGGGTCCTCGGCAAGCCCCAGTGGATCAAATGGACCGCCTGGGTGAAGCTTGTCTTCCAGATCCTGTATCATCATTGTTCAGTTGAATATAGCTCACGTTTGTTAAAAACTTCTAGGCTTTATGAGGGAAAACATAATAACTAAACCAACCATTACTTTACTGGGTATTATAGCAAGAGGATTTACCAATCCGTTTGTAATTCTGTAGTATTCAGCACCACCAACAAGAACAACCTCCGCAATGACGGCAAAAATAAGATTAATCGGAATGTTCTTTCCAAAGTAATTCAATGTGTTTCCATCCAGGAGTAGGGCTCCAGTCTGAGAAAAACAATCACAAAGATTACAGCTTTATGTGATTCTTCATCCCACCAGTACAAGGATACTACACCTTCAGAAGAAAAAAAATAGGGTGATGGCAGTATACCTTGAACCAAACAGCTTCAGGACCGCAGTTAGCCCCAAATTTGTTGAAAGCTTCTGGGATGACGAAGCCAGCTGCTCCAAGCATGGCCCAACGGGCATGAATGAGTTCATAAGCCTGATATCTACATCAATTAAAAGAAGCTCCAAGATTATTCTCCAGTTTCATGATATAATTTTCAGGTTCAAAATTCACATCCTATCAATCTTTGGAGATTTGCATATATAACTACATAAAAAAATTCAAGATTTAAACAAAAAAAAAAAAAAGAAAGATGAGATGAGTGGAATTATCAAGTTACTTGGCAAAGTCTTCTGGTTTCTTGCTTAGTCCAAATGGATCGTAACCATAGCTGCGTAGTTTGAGAGAGCAAAAATATCACCTTGATTAACGGTCGTCAATTTTCTTAACACAGTTATAGTTCAGAAAACAAAAGTTAAAGACTTACTCTCCAGGCACTTCTCCAGTGAGGTACTCTGGGATTTCTGATCTGTCCAGGAGGCCCTCAGGCAAGAAAATTCTTCTGTCAGGACCTGATAAATGAAACCGAACATACAGATTATAAGGAATGAACGTAAATGAGATTTGAGAGGAATAGCAGAGTGGAAAATAACGCTCACCGTACCACTTGGCGAGCTCCTCGTTTGCTGGGGAGACAGCAGAAGGCTTGGGCTTTTGAGCAGGGGCGGGCTTCTTCTTTGAGAAAATTGCAACAGTCTTGAAGGTGGCGTGAGTAGATGGAGTGGGAGCAGATCTTGATGAGCCGCTGAAGTTGAGGGGATTGCCGAGCATTTCGGAGACGCCGAGAGAGGCAGCAGCGGTGGAGGCTGCAAGGGAAGCCATTTCTGCCGTTGGCCTGCTGCTACGGGAATGAGTGTACCCCTTTTTTTTTGTTTTAACGATGTTAGAATGAAAAAGCAGTTATCAAACCCAAACTAAAAAAGCTTGTTCTGGTGGATGTGGACTTGCCAAGCAATCAAGCTGTGATTGGCAGCAGCGAGGGCGTGGAATCTGAAGGAGTTTCTTGATTGGGTGAAATAGGTGATGTGGCCGATGATTGTGCTCATGTGTAATGGTCATACGTGGTTATAGTTGTGGAGCTGCCTGTTTTGGATAACGCATCTTATCCGTAAATCACATACCCAATTTCCAATTGCATTGCATATCTTATCTTATGGATAAATAGGTAAATTCCATTTCTATTGCTTAATGAAGAGCCATCTTTTCTATCAGTTATGTCAATATCACTCACTACTAGTAACTGCTCCATTCTACAGTTTAGCCTCAAGTTGATAACACACAATGATTTCCTCTTTCCCTCTGCCACATGAAAGTAATAAACTGATCCGTTTCATGGTGTTAGGAAGGAATAAAAAGGTAAAACAAAATATGAGCTAATTTCATCTCACATTACATTAAGTGATAACACGAGTTGAAATGCAACCATGTGTAGGAACTAATTAGAGAATAGAATTTATTAGTATATGTATCCAAACTCAGGGTCGCCTCCATTTGTCCATCTCCTTAGAAGTTGCTCTGATTAGTTTTTTGGTATTCACAACAATCTCATCAACGAGCGCACCAATCTCATCCCTAAAAGTAACAGGCAAACTCCACAACGTTAGAATTAGAAACATACACAGGAATGCAGGGGTGCCAGTATTATGAACCTTTCTTCTTGAATTGAATAACACCTCATCTCCTTATAAGCCCAACACTGTTGTATACATAATTTTGGTTGGCATCTCTATTGGCCTGCCAGACACAATGATTTGAACGAAATATGCAAGGCAGAGATGGATAGAACATCACTTGTTTTTCCAGGTTTCTCAGTGTTTTTTATAACAAATTAATGACTTGAAGGATTTTTGCTAGATTACATCTGACATCATTGTGATAGCAACGTATAAATTAGAATTATGTAGCAGACACTGTTTAAAATGCTATGCTTTGAGAATATCAGAACACTTGACATGAAATATACATTTGGTTCCCATGGTCCATCGGGGGGGGGGGGGGGGGGGGGGGGG